>DF237006.1:213464-265209 GCA_000708835.1 Klebsormidium nitens
ACTTCAAAGTGACGGTACCCCAAGAACCACAAAACCACGCCGGTACCAGGGGCTTGCAGCGAGCCGGTTCTCACAGATGCGCCGCTCTTGGCCCTGTTCACACCGTGCCTTTTTGAGGGAAGAATGTTCTGCTTGCTTGGCGATGGCGTCTGACTCTAAGGCAAAGCAGGTGGCCCACACGCGACAGCGCTGAAGGTGGTTTGTTGCGCATCCGCTGCCAACATGGCAATGCGCCTGCTCAGCCCAGGTGCAAGTGGGGCTTTGAAAAGCTTCTTCGCGCGTGTGCTGCCGGTAGAGGCTGCGCAGATGATCACACGGCCCCTCTCCTTTGAACCCATGAAAAGTATCGGTGAGGGGCAGGAGGCGCCTGCTCGTTCTTGCGCAAGCCCATGTGTAGGCCATGGATCAGAGAGGGATGTACGACAGGCGGCTGAGCAAGTTTTGGAACCAAGTGCTTGTGACGTCTTTGGCTCAGGAGTCCTCAGCGCAGTGTACGCAGATTCCGTTTTCAGGCTCGCAGCAGATCGCACCAGTCAAACCTGGAGCTTACCACCTCATGCCTTGACAAGTCACACGCCTCTAAGTGACTGCTTGCATTTGGGCTTGGCTGGTCGAAGTTTAGGGAGTTCGTTGCACAACCATGCATCGCGACTTTTTCACACGGCATTGCCTTTGCGAAGGGAGGGTTGGAGCAATTTGCAGGGAATCTGTGGAGTGCAGTGCGAGGTTTCTGGTCGGTGTGACCTGTCACAGAGCAGACTTGGCCCCGCTTATCAATTTGAGGTAGGCACGTCATTGCTGCTCGTCGTTTCTTCTTCATGTGACCAGACATAACAGCCGGAACCTTGCTTGCCATCAAGACCTGGATTCAGCACAGCATTTCGAGATTTGGGTACGTGCAATCATGGGAAGAGACACGTATACTCGCTTTTGGGCACTTGCATTTTATCAATACCTTCTATCGCTCTTTATGAATCATTTACTACCATCGCCAATGGAGTTCAGACGTGTTCGGACTTTCGTAAAACCACCAGAGACTAACTCTATCTTAAGAACCTTCCGGCCAATCTTGCCCCTTCCAGTCTGAAGAGTCTTGTTCTCCGTCAGTCTGTTCCATGCCTTGGTTACTTCTAATGGCAACTTCATGTCTTGTTTGCCCCAGGTTAGCCGCAGCTTCGCAACAAAAACGAAGAAGTACAAGATCAAGAGCTACTCGTGAGGCCGACTAACGCAAATCTTGCCGCTTCTAGCCAATTTCAGTGCCGGCCACCGACGCTTGAAAGCAGATTGATAATGCTTGCGACAGTCTGCAAATCTGGATCAGTTACTGCCCTGATCATTTGACATTAGGGGCCAGATACAGCCCTTTCTTGCCTTTAATCACCATCATTTGGAGACCATTTAGGCCTGCATTTGACCATTTGTCCTCCTATGGCCAGATCGTACAAGCAGCGCTTTTGGTCCATGCGTGACGGGGGGTTTAAGAGGATGAAGGCTGGCAAGCGGCACAACGCTTCAGCAAAAGTGAGTTGGGTTTCAGTGGTCAAGACATGCCCAGCATTCCCTTGCAAGAGTTTGAAAGTATGGTAAATCAAGACTACTTCCCCATACGACTTTCTCAACTGGTTTTTGGGATGAAACTTGAGATCGTCCTGGGGGCATAGATCTGGTATGACATCCCAACGACAAACATGGATCCTCTGTGCATCATACCTCTTTGATTTTGATTCTGGTTCATTTTCATTTTAACAGCAGCCGCGAGCAGTACGAACTTGTTGAAACGACGAATCCGTAGTTTGATATGAGAGTCTGATGTGCTTTGTAACACGTGAGCCTGAGTTGAATGTACTGCAAGAATTATCGTTGTAAAGAAACTTTGCAACAGGGATCTGACAGATTGCTCTGTGTGCAAAGACGGGGAAATACTACGTAAGTGTTGTGCCTCTTGGCCCTTGCGGCAGACAGGAAGCTGAATTAGAATCTTGTATCGGAGTGATTGTTTGGCCAGCCATGAACCTCGGGTGCTTTGGAAGTTCAGCCTCGAACGAAGTGCAACTCAAGCCGTATTTTGCTCTTTTTCCTGCAGACCAAGAAGCAGCTGCGGCGGTTAAGAACGCCAACAACGACCCCTCCAGCACTCGCCAAAGTAATGAGGCAGCTTGGCTTTCAAGGGCGGTAGCATGATGGGCGCTTCTTTAAATCGACTTCGAGTTTGAAGTGGGTGCCTAAGGTCTGCTGCAAAGACGGCTGAATCAGTGACTATCTGCATTTGACGGTCCGACCAGGAAAACCTGTAATTGAACGGTTCGGTGAGCAGAGCTGTCGAATGGTCGCTTCGCTCACATGTTGGTGCGTACAATTTCTGGTCGAGCCTCGGCACTTTGTCTACTTGTATGATATGACGACTTTTCAGACTGCGTCGAAAGCAAGCGCACATGCATGATAATGATGCCACGAACATGTGCTCATGTTTGTCATACCTAGGCAATCACCTTTAGAGCCCGGAGATGTTACATGCAGCTAGCTTGCTAGACTGCCCCAGGGCCCATGCAACGCAACAGTATACTGAGCTATCATGCAATATATGCATCCGATCAAGTGCTATATGGTCGATCGTGGAGTTGCAGATTATCAAGTCGATTGCACGTCGCGAACCCACAATTCATGTGCAATACCATGCATGTGATGGGCGCTTGGGCCATTGCAGCGCGGCTCTGGCTGCCACGTACTTGAGTCGACAGTTTTACAAGACGGACAAGTCTAGAGCAATTGTTGCGAGTACACAACGGCCGATCGGTTGATGTGATCGCTAGCTCGCATTAGCCATTAGGAGACGTTGACAAACTAGGTATGTACTAATGTAGCACACCAAGATTTGGGAGGGTAGCTAGGCGTTCAGAACTCAAAACATTTATTCCCATGTATGCCATGGAAGCCTATGGCCCATGTGGCTACGGCGTTTGAAAAGAGAACATCATCACCATTGCCTGCATATGTTGATATATCATATTGCAACTAACGCACGTCAACATCTGCGCATGGTCGCGGGGTCTATAGCCCCTTCAGTTCCCATGGTACCATCATGCATGGCAATGCGAAGTTGAAATGAATGATTTGTGGTAACGTCGGACCAGTTAACAATTCTGAAAAGGACTTCGAATGGCGTGCACCCACGAAAGAGTGCCGCCGGATGCGGTTTCTATACTTCGAATCCCTGATTGTGGTCGTATCTGACAGTCTTCGTATCCGTTTTCAAAGGAGATATTCAGGTCGACAAGTAATCCTGCTTTAATAAGTTAACACGACCTTGCTGTTCCTAGTCTACTGCTATACAATTGCGTACTGTTGCAAAGAATAAAAGAATAGCAGTCCTATGAAGCAGGCAGTTCAACTAACCTAATCCTGTCTTTTCCGTATTATATACCTCTGATACCGTTCATAATCCACAGCAAGCAATATACACGCGCGATATAGATTCAATAAGGCACCAATAGCCCTCTTGCACCCGGCTCAGTCCTTCCTGTTCAACGACATCTATATTCGAAGGCAAAAGCCGCCAAATCGCGTTTTTCACACTCCTGAACCTGCGCGCGCGCTTTCAATTCCAGTCGTTATTTCTCCAGAACCGTTACTTTCACGGTCTCTTACCCCCCCACCCCTCTTTGACCGCCCCTTCGACAGCTCAAATCACCCCCTCACACACATACCCATTTCTACGCCCATCTCACCCAACCCCCTCGGCCCCGAAATCCCAACCCTGGCCCGACATTTGTGAAATACCCGTTTCTCTGCCCCTCCCGCTTCCCGGGTCCCCTTACCCAACCCACGTTCGGCACTCCGCCGTCAATCTGAGCGATATCCGCAAGAGCGACCTCATGAGGTCGTCCGCGGAGGGCCGCCACGCGGGGTGGGGTCCCAGCAGGCCTCCACCAGGTTCACCAGGTCCCCCCCGATAAGGTACACCTCGGGGGGCCAGTCCAGGCGGCCGCCCGAAGCGTAGTGGTTATACATGTCCTGAAGAGGGATTAGAGCCTTGTTCAGAAAACTTGCTCCGAAGAGTCTGACGTAGGGGATTCGTAGACGGTCCGTGTAGGACTTCCACGACCAAAAGGAATGGCTTCCTGAAGTCAGAAACCCATCAATTGACTTTACGGATCCAAGTGAGTCGCACAAAGAAACAAAATGTGTGCGGACAATTACAGAGGTTTTGCACTAGGTGAAGCAAAAAAAAAGGACGATAGGTGCTCTTTCCAACTCTTCCGTCGATCGAGCACCAAAAGACAACCGTCCGTTGCAACACAGCCCAAATATTTTCAGGGGCCTGGCCGACTACCGTCTACGTCAATGCACGGATTACCAAAAGTTTACTTCAGGATCATGTCGTCCCGAGGAGTCGAGGAAAACCACCGGCAATTCTCGAATTTGGAAGAACGTGCGCTCACCCGGGTGTGGGAGAAGTCAGCCCAGGGGCGCTCCCCGGTGATGAGCCCGTGAATGACGACCCCGGTTGCGTAAACGTCCGACGCGAAGGTGTGCCGCCGCTGCCGTTACACCTCCGCGGGGATGAAGCCCCGGGTGCCGCACTGAAAAATGGATTAAGACAGGGTTAGTGGTGGTTTGCAGGTTAGCAAGCAGTGGTTTTAGATGCGGGTCAGAGATGGTTGGGGATAGAAAGAGCATCCGGACGAGGTGGTTAGCGTTGCTTTTGAAATGAATCAGCAAGGGCTTCAACTGCTGGAAAAGGAAAACATGCCGTGCTCGAAACGAAAATAACAAGAAAAAGAGTTGAGCAAAGACTGGGCAACCAGATATCTAAAATCTCAGCAGATTCAACCACAACCACAAGAGGGTGATTCTTTTCGGAAGGGTGTTTTCCAATACTCAGGTTCCACATTTCTGCCGAAGTTTCGGTCAATTCAGAAGTATCTTGCAACAAAACAAAGATAAAGAGAGGCATAAAACCTTACCGCCCCAGTCTGCGGCTCGTCAATGCGCCACGCCATGCCCAGGTCGATCAAGGTAGCGACCCCCTTCGCCACCCGGATATTCTCATGCTTCAGGTCCCTGCAAACCGAAAACGAGCTGTAAGAAGGCAAACCAAGAAAGTTCTCGGATCTTTCTGGAAAGTCGAAGCAAATGCAGCAAGCCGTCAGACCTCCGACATGCTCGACCGTGCGCATTCAAAGCAGGATTGAAAGCGCAACGAGCAGCGTCATTGGGGCCACTTTACCTCTCCCGACAAAACAAACGCTGTCAGTTTCCAAACTTCCCACATTTAATTCCGTTCACCTTCAGATCTGACAAGCATATGCAGAAAACCATCAACGTCGAGCCATGTCAATTCTCATTCTTCAAGCCTTGTCGATTCTGCTTCTTCTACGAAAAAGCTCACCTGTGGACCACTCCCTCCCGGTGCATCGCGGCTACCCCGGTCGCCACCTGGTACGAGTATGTCGTCACTCGAAGCAGCTCGGGGGGGGTGTACTGCACGGGGCCTCCAGCCTCCGCCCAGAGGGGGGGCGCCTCCGCCAGCGGGAAGACCAGGCCGAACTTCCCGTCGAGGAAAGTGTACCCGAGGACCTCGATAACGTTGGGGCAGCCTTGGCAGGCCATCAGGTTGTCGGCCTGCGGAGAAGGATGCGAAAATGTGTTAGATGTTCTTCACATCTGTTTGTTCTTCTTCCTTTGCCGGGGGGGGGGGACTAGATGCGCTGCAGCCGTTTGATGGTGGAGGCCTTCCAAGAACGAGAACAGGCGAAATGCTCGGCCAATCGCCGCAGCGTTCGAACAAACTCGACATCAGCTTGGCACTTACTACAACTATCTAGTATTACAGAGATAGCTTCTCATGATGGATTTAGATAATGGTCGAAGTCAGGAAGATGAAGACATTCATCTGTACAGGCGAACATGCCATCTGCCAAAAGATTTAAAAATGAAATATCTGGCGTCGCTTCTGGGGGAAAGGTACGGATTTCTGAAGGGCTCACCTCCTCGAACAGCTCCCTCGTGGTGTCCCTCCCCGGGAGAGGCCGGCGAACTTGGCGGCGGCCATGAAGCACTCGCCGTCGTCGTCGAAGCACATGGCCGACCAAACCTCCCCTTGACCCCCCTGCAAACGCGGGCAGACGAACAGCATGTGAGTTCCTTGATAAGTGTTCCATGCAACGGGAATCTTGAGAGACCAAACTCACGGTTGAAATCATAAATGACCAGGGAATCCATTTGGCTGTACTGTATAATCGAGAGACGTTCAAAAACGGGGATTTGCGGGCTTTTTACACATTCGCCGAGGTGATGAGAAACGGCTCATGAGCGTTCGCAATCCACAGAGACTTGAATCGAGCACCATCGAACGAACTCTGCTTCATTTAAAGGCCGTTTCATACAGTTATGGAAATGTAGTCTGAAAAATGTGAGATTAGCTGCTCACCTCCCCCAGGCAGTGCACCAGCGTAATGTTGCCGATGTACTTGAGCGTCCCCGCGGCCTGGACGGCTGCTGGGGAAGCAACCTGTCTGGCGCTGGCGGCAGAGATTGCCGCGGGGGTAGTGGCGGCCGATGTGCTTGGCTCCCCCTGCGAACAGGCACGAGAGAGGTCAGGCAGAGCCAAACACAGCATTGGTTGGCAACCATCTCTACAGTGTTTTCTCTCATTCTCAAGCATTTGTTGCGGGATGCAAGTGCCTAGAATGGTCAATCGTTGGGCTCTTCCTCATTTCGAACAAACATAACGTGCTCCAAACTTCCTACAAAAAACAAGAAAAGGAATGGCCTTGGAACAACAATGACGTCATCAAAGCGGACAATTTCTCACCTGCATCCAGTCGCGCAGCAGCGCCGTGCCGGGCCCCCTGAACCACTCTGACCCAATCTCCTGCCCCCCCAAAGTCACCACGCTCCTGCTCTCCTCCAGTGCCATCAGCATAGAGCTGCGGTGTGCTCTGAACCCAGCTGACCGGGACTCCACATCAGCAAGGGGCACCGTGCTGACCTCTGTCCAAACATGCACTACTGAGTCCTGCGCTACGAGGTCCTGAGCTACGGGGACGGGCGGAACGACTGTGGGAGAGGAGCGCGGCGACCTAAGCTGACTAGCAGAGGAGGCGGGGCTAAAGTCGAAATCAGGATCTGAGGAGATCCCTCCGAACCCTGACGGGATCTGAGCGGGCGCAAACGCGTCCCCGCTGAAGATCGCCGCGTCCTCCGCTGTGGACACCTCGAAGGGCGCCTCCCCTGCCCTGTCGCTGTCCCCCTGGCTCTCATCGTGTGTGAGCTCGGGGCCGAAGGAAACCAGGGGGGCAGCGGATGGGGAGTCAGCGACCCCTGCGAGAGCCGAGGGTGCCGCCTGCACGAAGGATGGACAGAGCAAGTTCATTGTCTGAATTCTGCAAGGCTGTCGATTTGTCAAGGAGGTTTCGTTCAGATTCAGTACCTATGTGACTTTCTTCAGATCGTTGAAATGTTTTGTTCAGGTTCATCTGCGGGTGCTTCAGAAGAGCGCTGAATCATTTGTACGATCTGGTAAATCTAGAAGCTTCACTGTTCACGTCATTGTTGACAATCCTCAATCAATTCAAGAGGCATTAGAACTCAGGAGCTAAGACTGAGACCTGAAGAAAGTCAGAAGTTGCTGGACCAATCATGCAACAAATCATGCAACAATAAACAATCACAATAAGATATTTGTCTCTTGAAATCACAAAAATGTTGAACAAAGCTCACCCCACCCTGATCTGCAACCTGTTGAGAAGGAACAGGCCATAACCCCCACATTCTGAACAGAACATCATCCTGAAACAGGTTCTGAAGTCTGCAACATTCACCACTCACCTGCTGGTCGGCATCCTCCTCAAAAAGTGCTCTGCCGCTCTCCTCCGGGCCCTCCTCCTGGGCCCGTCCCAGCTCCTCCTCCCTCTCCTCTCCCTCTCCCAAGGAATCCTCTACCCCCTCCTCCCGCTGAACAAACACCTCTCCCTCCTCCCCCCCAACAAACACCTCTCCCTCCTCCCCCCCAACAAACACTGCCCCCTCCTCTCCCCCAACAAATACCACCCCCTCCTCCTCATCCCTCTCCTCTCCCCCCTCCAGAGACACCACCACTCCCTCCTCCCCACCGACAACCACAGCCCCCTCCTCCTCCCCGAGGAGACCCTCCAGCGCCCCCATCAGCACCCCCCGCCCCATCTCAAACAGCAGCTCATCAAATGTGAGCTTCCTCCAGCTGCTGCAGAGGGGGTCCAGCCCTCCAGAAACGGCGCCCTGCGCCACATCAAACGCGGTGAGGCACGCGGCCTCCAAGAATCGAAAGACGCCCGCCATGGCTGCTAGCCACCGGCTGGCCGCGCGCTGGCATACACAGATAGCGCAACGCAGGGGAGCAAAAATCGCTAGATAGCACAAACGCAATGGGCGCAAAAGGCGCTGAGAGCTGGTATCCCCTGCAACGCTGCAAGAGAATGAGGGATTTGGCTGCAGATTGCACGAAAGCAATGCTCAGGCTGTGCAATGCATGAGCTAGCCGAGTCAGCTCAGCGCGGCTGCTAGCTTAGGGCCGGGCGCGCCCGCGGCCGGGCTGGGTATTAAACCTTAGGGTTATTACTAACTGGAAGCTTGAGCGGGCAACTGTGGCTGGTTAGGACTCAGGTTACGTACCGCGCGCGGGTGCCAGCCGCCGCGCCGGTAGGGCGGCCGCGCTACTAAGGAAAGCGGCCGCCGAGGAGGGGGCGCGCCGCAGGCGCCGCGGCTGCTCCTCGGCTGCTCCCTGCGTCATGGTCGGAACAGAACTTTGTGAGAAGCTTTTGAACAGAAGACTCGTCGACTCGCACCACCGTCGCTCTAAATGACATCAGAAGAGAGATAATTACGCTGTAGCGCACCTGGAGGAGTCACATTGTTTTCGACTGCGTTAGCTCAGATTGATTCAAAGCGCTGAAGCGCATCGTGTACTCTGATACTCAACACAACACTCCGGATCCATTCAAAGTCTTGACTTCGTACGACCTCAGTGGCGAGATGCGTATCTGGGCGCTAAGTGACTTGATTGTCATAAATCATCTATTCTTCGTGCGCATTAAGTTCTTTGACGACGACTTTCAACTCCGATTTGCCGATTGTGCAACCAGGAGCCCGCTCGTTGCTTATTCAATTTGATCTGTCATGCGCGAAATGGACGCATCCATGTCCACTTTCCCGGCCTCTGCGAGCGGCGGCGCTGCAATCCGCCCTTAGTTACCGTTGCAACTAGCGCCATAGCTACAATATCGACGGTCAGTCCGTTTGACAGATCTAAGTTCGGACAACTGAAGGGCGCTCCGACCTCAAAGACCCATGAAAAGGGGCGAGGCGCGAGCTATAACATCCGTGATCTTCAGTGAAGCAATCCAGTATAGAGTAAGTGAAGAAGCCGTAGCCCCTAGCTCCATATGCGCGCACATGCACCAAAAAGAAGTGCATGAAGGAAGCTCTTGCACCTTGCGCTGCCGGTTCATGCGGAGCTCATTCGATACCGAAGTGCAATTGCTTGTGAGAGCTCGTTCAATGTAAGTATCCAAGCAATCACAAGCTCGGGATGCCAACTCTTTGGCGGCCAGATATGTCTTTCATGATCATTTCGTCCAGGCTAATCTGAGAACCATATCGGTCTCTAGCACTGAATGCCTCTGAAGGCTCTTCACAACACTGGACCGCTACTAACATAAGGGACTCACATCGTTTGAACTTCGTAATAGCCCGCGGACAATCTCGCACCGTTTCAGCCGATCAGATCGTGTTTAAGAATGTAGACCATCGATCTGACCGTTTGATGCTACCTTAGGCCCTGTGCTTGCATCGTGAACGATGCGCCGTAAAGCAACTCAAAGTAAAGCTGGGTGCTACACTGTTGTTACTTGGCTGGTCAATTGGGCCTTCAGCCACGACTTCAGGTCAGCTATCTCCTGCGGGCATGAGCTGTGCGCCATCCGGGGGTACGTCTGCAGATACGATCCGAAACAAAGTTACACCAATCGTCCTCGATCGAACGCTATGAAGGTGTCAAACAAAGCGCTAAACGACACGCACGGCAAACAAAATCACCAGATTTCCTGTGTGACTGTGGTCATCAATATCGAAACATGACACTCTTGGGCAGTAACGCTTGATCGACATCAGATATAAAAACCAGCACCGCCTGTTTTGTGACATCAGCTTTCAGAGAAGGTGCAAGTAGCGAGCAATTAAATCGAGCCCAGTATCAGATTATTCATAAGCCCCTACAAGAACAGAAAATCTGAACAGGGCTGGACCAGAACATGAATGTGTCTTACAGGGAGGAACTTAGCGAGGCACTCAGGTCGGGGTCGCGATGACAAGGAGACTCGATGAGACTGGCTCGACAGTGAGGCGTGGAAAACCGCACTCCGGCATTCAGCACGCACTAAATCAGGCGACTTCACCTTCAGTTCGCAGGAAACCCCTGCAGCCTGTAACCGCGGGCACCCAACCCGCGCGTTGGCATACTCCACAACGTTGTCTGCATCTCCATGACACCACAAAATGGGCGTCTTCTTCCCGCCTTCCGTTATTTGCAATTCTTGAGAAGGGATCCAGCCGCTGAACACCACAGCTCCCCCTAAGGTTTCGGGGTACAGGAGGGAGCTGGCCAGTGCCAGCGCACCTGCGGGAGGCAAACTCCGGGTCGCATTTCCAAATCAAGGGCTCAAGACTTGAGGATTTGGAATTTACAATGTGTTGTTTGGTCAGGTCCTTTTCAAGTTGTCCCTGTCACAACAAGCGGATGGCGGCATGCGGTGATCGACAACAGATCGCAAGAAGTGTTTGCGATGGTAGAGTGTCTCTTAGTGACGATCGTGTGGAAGAAGACCTTCCTGCGTTAGACAGGAGCCGAAACACAAGAAGACTTCGTATCTGCTCCTTTTCTCACAGGGCTTTTCAGGCAAGGAGCTTAAGGGTTACGTCAGCCAAGGCATCATAAGCGGGCCCTCACCTCCTTGGCTGAACCCTCCCAGGAAGATCGAAGAGGCGGGGACTCCAGAGGCCTTGTACTTGTCCACCTTTGCATGTACTCGGTGGATTGCCGCTAGCAATTCCTTGTCACTGGTATGAGGGGACGCCTGCAATCCCAAGGGACTTTCCTTCGAAGTAGACTTGAGCCCCAGACCTGGAGCTTACATCACTACCATTGATCAACCCCAGCACTCGCGTTATTTTGGAACCAGTTTTCTGGCTCTGCCGTTGGGAGCTAAACAAGGATGCAGACCTCATCACCACCGACCTTTACTTTCTTTCAAAAGGAAAACCAGTAAGAGTGCGTTTGTTCGAACAACGTGATACGGATGGAAGAGAGCTTTGATACATCTAAAGTGGACAAGATGCTGGAGCCCGAGGCTTAAAACACAAAACCTGAAGTCTTGATTTTCTGCTCACCGGAGTAATCGGGATCTCGAGCAGATCAAACCAGGAGGGCATCCGATAGCCACCTGAATAGCGTAGGCGCATGGAGTCAGCCGGCGCGTGAAAGATGACCTGAAAGTATGACAGCGCTTGGGCTGATGCATTCTTAAATTGCTCTGTACGGCATTGCATTTGGGGAGTAGTCAAAGCTGGAGCCGTTTCTATACTTGGTGTGCTCATGGTGGGGAAAAGTTTGTGATAGGTTTTCACTGGTGATCACTCACCGTTGCAGCTGACAGGGGCAATTGGCGCATTTGGAAACTCCCACTTGAGATTCCTGAACTCTGGGTCTTTGAAGTCCCACGTTATCCCCTCCCATGAATCCCCGCTGTCTCCAAGCCCATGCATAAAGATGAACACTGCCTGAACAGCTGTCGCAGCTCCACTTGACGAGGAAGCCATTGCACGAACACCAGAACCGAGAAGACTTCTTTTGGACACTCCCGTTTGAGATAGACTGCCCTTCTTATGGTGCGTTTCGGGTTTGTATGCAAAGAAGTGTCCGAACACCGCCTTTTGGGCTGACTTCTTCAAAGCTTCATGTGGGTGCAGGATAGACCTGTGCAGGTTTTCAATAACGTGCGGGATGCCCCCAAGATAAGTGCTTCTGCACACCGGCCGCTGAGAATGCTGGAAGAGTGGGTGTTGCACCTTTCTTGCAAGTGTCTGCAGGTGCAAAGAGCAAGCCATTCACAGGCCCTAACGCCAATGGCTCTGAAGCTGCCAGTGGCCGCCACTCCCTTTCTGTATAGGAGAGGAAGCAGCAGTGCATGCGCCCAATTACCACTGCCAGTAGCTGCACTAGCATACCTAGCCATACCTAGCCAACATCGTAAGACTGGGGGTCTGCTTGGGTGGAGATCGTCTGTGAACGGTGTAGATAGGGGCCTTGATCCGCATCGGACGGTTGACGAGACTGCGAGGGGGCCAATGCACCTGTCCTTCGAGCACACTTCTAATCTAGAAGAGGTCCTGCTGCAGAACTGAGCACTGCAGCTGCGTATGTCACATCGCTCACAAGCGGGCACAGATTGTTGGGCGCATTGAGACTTGAACCCAGCTAGTTTCTGCCATGGCGGCCATCACATTAGCCGTGCCCTGCTCTTCCTGCCTTGCTGCTTCTAGTCTTGCTTCCCTGAACTCAGTCAGCTCTGCCAAACACCTTGTGCCTGTGCCAAGATTTCAGTACAATGCAGGCAGGTCCAGCAGAAGTGTTCGGTGCCAGGCTAGAGGTTCTCAGTTGAACCCCAGCGAAATGCACAGTTTGACAAGGAGAGAAGCGCTTGGGGCTGCAGCGGCTGTTCTTGGACTCTCGCAATTGGCGGGCCCCGTTGGTGCGGCAGAGGAGTTCAACACATTCTATGGCAAAGCTGGTGAGACCAGGCCTCGTTGAGTCAGCAAGGGCAGCGCTTGCCAATTGCAGGCGTAAAGCTACCATTTCTGATTGATAAATGAAGTCAGACTTGTGCAGCATTGTATTCATTTTTCTGAATGGTCTCTTGGCAAGTATACTTGACATTTTCATGTCAGGACCAGATACGTCGCTTCAGCTTGGTGCCACCAGCAGAGACACCAGGTGGCACGTGTATCATCAATGCCTTTGACTTTGAATAGAGCAGTGGCCTCTCCTTTGCTTCAACCATCCAATCTTCTTCATCCAAAATAGTGTCAAGCATAGGGCGCAAGCGCTCTCTAGCCTGCGCTTGAATGAGGTCTGCATGAGTACAAGGAGTTCTTGAACAGGAAACTGTTTCTTGACCGTAATTAAGTACGAAAGAAACATCAGCTGGGACCACACCAAATCGAACAAGGGTGATGTGTGGAGGACAAGGACATTTAAAATCTACACCCAGGTATTGCCATGACAAAGAAACTGGCACTTAGACACGAGCTCAGGTGCTGTCCCAGCGCAGATAGTGCCCTCTGAATGAAAGCTGGCCTGTCTGGACTGCAATCCTTCTCAGTTGGATCTGTAGTTTTTGAGATTGCAACACAGCCAGCAATCTGAATTGGCGATTACGAAGGGCCTGGAAACCTTTTTGTAGACTGGTCGTGCGTAGGGCTGCAGATAGGTCTAATCTACACCAGGTAGCCAACTTACAAAAAGCTGACGAGTTCTTGTGCTGGGAGGGCCTTTGGTGCCCTTTAGAACCCTTCAGGGCCCTTGAAAAGCACAACATGAATAAAGCCGCAAGAGTGTCAACCGCTTAACGAGGTCGAATGGGGTCGTCAGAGAGGCTGAGGAAAAGCCCTCAACATCATACTACATGCCACCACTTTCCTCTTACTTGGATATTCTTTTCTGCAGCAAGCGCATCATCGTACGGAGGCTACGGAGGCAACGCCGGCACCAACACCGAGGCAGAGTACGTGTATGACGTTCCAGCAGGCTGGAAGGAGCGCGTGATCAGCAAGGTCGAGAAGGGGACCAACGGGACTGACAGTGAATGGTACAACCCAGCAAACAAGAAGGAGAAGATTTATACCACATACCTGGGCGGGTTCCGGAAGCTGGGGCCAAAGGTGGGTTCTTGGACCCCAAGCTTTTTATCGATCAAGGAAGCATGTACTTAGAACGTTAGCATATCGTTCCGTTTGGCGGAAGTTGGCCAATCCACGAACGCAAGAGGATGCTGTTCAAGGCTTTGACTGTGTGACAGCACTTGGTGTACGTTTGCCAAAGGCTAATGACTTGATTTCGTCGTCACCCCTTCAGTGTTGTCCCTTCAGTTGACAAACATGTACGAAGCCGCTCATGCTTTTGCATGGCTCGTTGCCCCAGGAAGTGTCGAACTTAAAAGGCGATGGAGCTGGAATACTAAATCAGAAGAGGGTCGGAAGGTGGATTCGGCAAACGTTCCGCACTGTCGGCTTCGTGTAATTGGGAACCGAAATCGTCCCGGTGCTTCGTGCGCCGAGCCGTATCCTAGCTACAGGCGGGCCAACACCCGCCACAGAAGATTCCTCAGTCCCTTTTCATTCCGGTTGTTTCTCTTTTCGGTCGAGCTTTCTCTTCGGCTCGTTCTAAGGAGGAATTACTCTCGGCTTCACGACATTGACCTTCTGTCTCGCAATGAGGGTCTGCACACAGTCTGCTGCAGTTTACGCGTTCGTCAAGGCACCATGTATTGCTGACAGACTCAACGCCTGATCCTGCGCAAATTGGACTCCCCTGTTTTGGAAGAGGACTAGACGAATTTTCGTTGAAGAAGTCTAAGAATTTCATTCTTCGTACCTTCGCAATGACCATTCTCTTTTTGTGCAATGCGAGGTAACTTATCAGAGCCGTCGACGTAAAAGTATGATTGCTGAGGCCGATCTGAATACCAAGTGCTCCAGCATTGGATGTTCGCAACAATTTCTGTTCGACATCCGACACCTTAATCACCTCCATTGCAGGTCCAGTCTACTCAGCCCCACGTTTCTGCCGGTCAGTTTCGTCTGTATTGGCGACCCTTTCTGAAAACTTCTTCAACGCCCTGGGCTGTGTCTCTAACGCTGAAATTGAAAGGGCTAACGGCGCCTCTTGCA
Source organism: Klebsormidium nitens (assembly GCA_000708835.1). Classification (NCBI taxonomy): domain Eukaryota; kingdom Viridiplantae; phylum Streptophyta; class Klebsormidiophyceae; order Klebsormidiales; family Klebsormidiaceae; genus Klebsormidium; species Klebsormidium nitens. The sequence goes on from DF237006.1 coordinate 228,450, forward strand.
GGAGAACATCATCAACGACCTGGCCCTGTCGGATGTGAAGATCCAGGACGCGTTGGGCTCTGCGGACAACTTCGACCAGCGGGAGCGGAAAGACGATGCCGGACAGCTGTACTACGACTACGAGATCGACAACCCCGGCTCCGGCCACACGTTGATCACCGTGACGGTAGCTCGGAACAAGTTGTACGCTGTCTTTGTCATGGCGCCGAACGCGGCTTGGAACAAGGACGAGAAGATGTTGAGGAGGATGTGGTCGTCTTTCAGGACCATTTGATTCGTTTGACTAGAAGTTTTGACGGTGTTGAGGACTTCGTCGAGAAAACGAGTTGACCAATTGGATTCGACTAGCTAAACTGACTTTTTTTGACCAGACTCGAAGACTCCTTTTTGCAACATTGTGTCGTTATGCGATACTGAACGGTCACTTTTCGATCCGTTTGATTTGCGACTAGGCACGCAAAAGGGTCTTTGACTCGATCCATAAAATTTTGTATCTGGATGCAACCATCTGATCATCAGAATCATGGTTCTTAGAAGATGCAATCCGATGGAAACAATTAATCCTTGAGCAGCCCCGACACTTTTGCACCTGGCATGCAGCAGTGCACATGCGCCTCTTGAGCCTGAGCGATGCAACTGACAGTTCGACGGTCGCCTTTTGACCATGCAATTCGAGTCTGTGTATGCATTGCATGTGCTTAACATATCAGACACACCGTCTCGACCTGGATCCGCGGATGCATGTCTCACATATGCATGGTGCGAAGTGAAACCTCCATACGTGAACTCCATGCCGTCATATAGCTCTGTATTGATGCAATCAGCCACGTACTGCATCATGATCGTCTTGTCATTGCATGTGGCGCGTACATGCACAGCCAAGGACGCCCGAGCACCTCAATTCTGTCACGGATTGAACAAACCTGCGACAAAAAATTCTGACCGGCAAACCATTCGAAGCAACTCCACCCTGATAGGGACATGCGGAAGAGTGGTCGGAACCACTTTCACTTTGGAGAAGCGATTAGGCAGGACAATCAATTTTGTCCTACCGGCTGCAACGAGCACTCGCGCGCCCCCACCTGCAAACCCCTTGGCCAACGTCTCTGCTTTGGCTCCGACTCATCGAGCACCCGCTCTCGCTAGTACCTAGAACCCCCTCTCCTTCCACCCCCGCCTCTTCCCCTGCCCCGGCCTCTACCCCTCCCACCAAAAGCCTCTGGCTCCTCCACCTTGCCGAACGAGAACATGTTTTGCCGAAGTTGCTCCGCCGCGCTCAAAGGACGCGCATTCGCTGCAGAAAGGCGGCAGGCATGAGGGATGCAACCGTCCTTCACAGAAAGCATCCAAGATCCGCGACTAGTCGGCCGTCTGACCTTGTTGGGTCTTCGGTACATTCGACGACAAACAAGCGGATGGTCGAGTTGAAACAAGCAGGACAGAACACACAAGGGCCTGGTGCAACTTCCCTAATCTGGATGATTAATTGCTTGCTTCTGCAGTCCTGCTTTCGATCACACAGGAAGGTGTTGACATGAATGAGACCGACTCAGTCGTCCAAGCTCAATCGCGATTTTGGGGAATGGGTACAACGACCTGCCGGTTTCGTAAGGCAGTTCCGGTGCCGATGAGCTTCTAACAGATAAATCCGTTTCGACTTACCAAGCGCCGCTTCTCTTTCTTCCAGGTCAAACTGCTCCTGCATCCTCCGCGCCAGCTCCTCATCCGTCTCGACCACTTTACTCCCCCCCACTCCCCCTGCTTTCTTCGCCTCCCATTCCTCCAACGTCATGCCCACGTCACCGTCGTCGTCATCATATCTCCTCCGCCTCCCCCCCCTTCCTCGCCCCCTGCCGCGGCCCCCCCTGAAGCCGTCGGATCCTTCGTCATCCCGCCTCTCGAGTAGCTTCATCGCCGCCGACTTGTTCTGGACGGGGGCAGCCGCCTGCGGCAAAACCACCCCCCCGTCGGGCGCCTTTTCTCTTCCGCTCGACGCACTTGCACCCGGCTCCGGCTTTCCGTTGTTCTGAGTTGCTGTACCAGCTTTCTCGAACGGCATGCCACGAGCGGAAGCAGTACCAGGGGGCGTGCTTCGCCCGAAGTCGGCAGTCCCCTGGACGGCTTGAGGTCTCGCAAGGCCCGGATCCTCATCTCGGACGTTTGCGTCTGCAGATTTGGAGAGTCCGTTTCCCCTTTGTGTTTCGTTGCCCTCCGTCCTGGGAGGCTCCACCGAGCTCGAAGTGGCACCACCCCTTCTAACGCCATCACCCCTCCCCTCAGTGTCCTGACCCACCTGCCCCAGAGACCTATCTCCGGGCTTCAAAGGTCCTTTCGGCTCGCTACTTGACGCCGAAGATTCTGTCGCCGTGGAGTGTGTGCCACTTGTTGCCGTAGCTTCAGACCGCGGCCGGGGCCGGTACGGCTCAGCGCCCGGCCGCATACGGACGCTCTCTCGCGGCCGTACTACCCCGCCGCCGTCCAGAATCCTTGTGCCGCTCTCCGCTTCTGCCTGAACGCGCCTGGAATCCTGAGACGGCGCTCCCGATTCGTTCCGCCAATCCCCACTGGCGCCTCTCCCTGCGCCGGCCCCTCGCCAGTCTTCCCCTGCTGAGCCCCGCTGCGCGCTTCGTTCTCCCGTCGCATCAAAGCGTTGGGAGTCCGATACGCCAACCTTTATATCCTTGTTTTTGCGGTCAGTGCTCCACCCAGCGGGCCCTCCTTCTCTGATTGACTCGCCCCTCTGCCCCTTGCCGCCACGCCCCCCAAGGACACTGCCGTATGCGCCCCCAGCCTCGCCCCTCTGCTGCGAAACCCCGCCCTGTCGCCCGCTGACGGCACGCCCTGCCGAGCCGTGTGCCGACCGAACCTCGTTCACTTTCGTATCTGACGCCACCTGTGCCGGACTTTGGGTTACGGCTGGTGGCTCGACAACCGCCTTCCCTCCCTTAATGTGGACACCCGTGAAGGGCGGGGGGCGGGGCCCATCGACCGACTTCCCGGCCCCCGCTTTGAGAATAATCTTCATCTTGCGGTCCAGGTCCCACGAATCTGCTAAAGCGGGAACACGCCCCCCAAGGACTCGGACGTTCTTGACGGCCAGGAGGATTACGCCGGAGATGATGGGGGCGTCGATGAGCGCCACCTGAGAATCGCAGAAAACGTGGCGTCAAACCACTGAATCCCATCTTCGAGAATGGAGTAGTGAGTATTTCAGATTGCCAACGAAACACTCGACGGATACGTCATAAGACTCTGCAGCGGACCTGTTAGTCCAGAATAAACCGGTCAGAAGGCTTGTGAAGGGCAACGAGTGGGTTTTGGATCGAGCTCAGGAGCCTATCACTGGAGACCAGTTGCCTTCAGCGGCTGAAAGAGGGATCAACGAATATGCTGATCGAAACTTGTTCGGAAGGAAGCCTGCATAAAGTTCATACTGAGAGAAACAGCCAGTAACCAATAAAAGGATCATCAAATTGAGGGCCAGAAATTGGCAGGCGTCAACCGAGGTGCACCATACCCCCTCCTGTAGGAATCGCCTTCCGCTTTCTTGTCGTTCCCCCCTGCGACATTCTTACCGGATTCCTCCTGAGCTCTCTGATTTCGACCAAGTAAAGTGGAATTATTGGGATGGCCAGGAAGCAGCTAATTCATATATTACGGGAGTGTTTTGTCAAGCATATAATCGGGCAAACATTGCAGAAACGAGTCTAGCAAAGTTCCTGCGGTGGAAACTGCATCGTCGGAAACAGATTGGTTGTCAAGAGCTACAATCTGACGAAATCTGCTTCTAGCAGATCTCTGCTAGACTGACGACCAGGCAGAAAAGTATGACTGCTTGCCTTTGTGCCTGGGGGGAGATCAGGAGAAAGCGACGTGATTGGCTGGTACTCGATTGCCGTTGCCGTCACGTGGCCATCAGTCAGCCTCACTCGGAGGAGCCGGGGAGCGGTCCCTGCGCCCCCTGAAACCTTGCTCGGCTGAGAAACATTCTGGATTGACACAACCTGGAGGGAGGGGGCATGCTTTCTGTTAAAGAGTCTCACAAAAGTCAAGAACAGCAGTCTGAGGCAGTGCTTTGGGATCAGCTTATTGATCTCAGTGCTTGAAGGTGGCTCGTGTGTGCAACAGTATGGCTTTCGAGATCAGCATTCACAAAGTCAGATTGTGCCAAAGCTTGGCAGCTGCTTGTGTCGAGCGACCCTATCGAGGACAGCCTCACATCCAGCCGTCTCTTTTCTCTCTCTTGATTAGTGAATAGTATAACATCCTGCAAACATACGGAAAACGAATCACAGACAGGAATGTACAGCAGGACCTTAAGAATGCAGGCAACTTGTTATAGCCTATTGCTTTGCAAAGCTGTTTTAAGACTTTCTGAAGATGCGTAACATAGTAACTTATACATGGATTGTTGCATGAGAAATTATTGGACAGATTTGAGTACCAATTGTTTGAAGCGGCTTGCCAAATGCTGGGCGTTCCAAATGTTGGGCGCTCATTCAAGGCGCCACATCTTAGTAGGGGGAAGCAGATGCACCACCATCAATCGGAGTCGGACAATTGCCGCATGTCTCCTAAAACAATCATGCTGGGCGCGCGCAGAGAGAAATCCTTTGCACCACCAGCTGCCAGCCTTTCTATCCTCTGCAGGCGCTTAGATGCTTGCTCAGAAGTTGCAGTCTTCTAGATTCCCTCGGTTGCAATCATCAGCAAAAGAGCCACATAAATGGACCAATAGCTGCCATTGCATTCAGCATTCTCACCTGCAGCACTCGGATCCCGTCCAGCTGCTTGTTTGTTGCTCGATTCACGTCATCGGGAAGACTAGCCGCTCCCACCTCTCTCAGGTCCGCGTCTTTCAGCGCCAACTGAACCGCTCCCAGCTGGGGTGTTCCTCCCACAGACATGTCGTTGACAATGTGTGCGAGGCTCTCCTCGCGGAGGTGCCAGCCTTCCTGCTTCAGAGCTGCCGCAAGCGTCGCCATTGCATGCGCTGCTCGAAGTTGGCCGAGTGACGCGAAGTGACTAGTGCTCAAGACTGAGCCTGCTTGTCAGGACTCAGGATGCAGTGCGCGGAGCGCGCGCTGCGGCATTTCCCGGCGCAGCCCGGCCGCGAATCGTCGTTGACATATGGCGACGCGGGACCGGCATTTTGTGCAGGTTTGAGAAGCTGGTTAATAACTTTTTGGGGTATCAAAGCGTCGTAACCACTGGCCTAACCTGATGGCCCGCTTGGAGCCCGGTCGCCGCGCGCCCGTTGGCCAGGGTTTGAAGAGTGCACGGCTCAGCTGCATTGCAACGCTGAGTCGGCTTGGCCACCGTTGCTGGAATGTTTATAGCGCTGGCTTCTGACCAGAATCTTTCATTCTCTTGCAAGCAATTGCAGAGGATACCAGCTCTTAGCGCTTTCTGCGCCCTTGCGATTCAGCATTCCAGCGATCAGCGATTATCGCGACCTTGCTCTCAGCGATCAGCGTTCGCCAGCGCGTGGCTAGCAGCCATGGCGGGCGTCCTTGGGCTTCTGGAGGCCTTGTGCCTGAGGACATATGATATTGCGCACGGCGCGGTCTCTGGAGCGCTGGACCCCTTCTGCAGCAGCTTGGAGAAGCTCACATTTGATGAGCTGCTGTATGAGGTCGGGCGGGGTGCGCTGGTGGGTGCGCTGGAGGGGCTCCTCGGAGAGGAGGAGGGGCTTGTGGCTGTGGGTGGGGAGGGAGTGGTGGAGTTTTTGGGGGAGGGAGAGGAGGGAGAGGAGAGGGGGGTGGAGGAGGAGGATGGCGAGGAGGGGATGGTCTTTGTTGGGGGGGAGGAGGAGGTGGAGGACCTTTTGGAGGAGAGAGAGAGGGAGGAGGAGATGGGGCGGGCCGAGGAGGAGAGCCCGGAGGAGAGCGGCAGCGTGTTTGAGGCGGATGCCGACCAGCGGGTGAGTTGTAAATGTGATTGCAAACCTCTTATTCATGCCGCAGTGTTCTGATTTTCCACTGGCAGGAATGACTGCTAAAGTGTTTGTTCTGACAACTTCTGCCAATGATTCTCTCGAACATTACACAGCTTTCGTTCAACTTTGCAACCGAAAGTGCACATGGTATTCACAACATTATCAGCTTGGACTGCTGCCATTTTGCAACCACTTCGTGCCCTGAATGTTCTTTCTATGTTGGTGGTTTTTGTAGCAGCTTTCGGTTCAACAACAGCTTTGCAAACTGAATTTTTTTAGTTCAACAATGTTGTGTTTTTGCCCGGAAAGGGAAGCACTTTTTCCTTTGCGGCGCAGCGAATCATACGTCCTAAAGTCTGCCTGAACAAGATCAAGTAACCTGTTTAAGTACTTAGGTTATCTTTCAATTTGTTGGCTACATTTCAGCTGTTGAAATCTTTGACGATGGACTCAGAGTTGCAGGTGTGTTACCAACTTGAACAAAGTCGCTTGGTGTATTTATGGCACAAGTGTTCTACATTCTCAAACTTCCTCACCCCATTCTTTCGCAGGCGGCATCCTCGCCAGCCCTCGCAGAGGCAGCTAACTCCGCCTCCGCTGTCTCTCTGGCCCCACTCATCCCCGAGCATACCCATGGCGACGGCCAGAGGGACAGCGGCAGGGCAGAGGAGGCGCCCCTCGAGGTGTCCCTCCCAGACGAGCGACTCTTTAGTGGGGATGCCTTCGCAGTCGATCAGATCCCAGCAGGGTTCGGTGACATTTTCTCTGACCCCGCTTTCAGCATTAGCCGCGCCCTCTCTCATAGTCAGCTCCCGCTCCCCGTCGCCCCCCGCCGCTTTTCGCTCCCGCCCACTCTAGCTCCTCAGGATTCTCCAGTAGATGAGCTGTCCTGGACTGAGGATAGTGTGCTCCCCCCCATTGAGTGGGAAGCAGTTTTGGCAGAGCGGGATGCAGCCGTCAGCTCTCTCATGACAGCGGTCAGTGAGAGCAGAGAGCGGCGCATTGTCATCCTGGACGGGGAGGAGGACATGTGGCGGACGGCGCTGCTGAGGGAGTGGACGCAGGTAGGGTTACTTACCGTGCCTGCTTCGGGTTTCCTGCTTCCACAAGCTTGTTGTTTTGTTCAGTACATGCAAAGGCTCGTTGTCTTGTTCCTTACTGGGCTAGGATGTAACGCCTGACCACACCTGAGCAGCAAGTATTCTGCATTTTCTTGTTACGGCGGCTGTGAATTAGATTAACATCGGCACTTTCATGCCTTGTAAGATTATACCTCGTGGAAATTATACCTTGTAGATTGTATTCTGACCCTTGTCTTGCATCTCTACAGGGCGAGCCTCGCACATTGAGCACCACCAGTTCTGCACCCGCTACGATCGTCGGCCCCGGCGAGGAGGCCTCTCTGGCCGATGCTGAGGACGCGGAGGCGGTGCCCTTGTTCCAGGAGGTCATTCCCCTGTGTTTGCTGGGGCGGGTGAGCAGCCGCTTCGCTATGCACCTTTTATTTTAGATTTCAAAAGATCAAAAGATTTCTGTGTCGAAAATGTGAACAAGCACTTGAACTTTCTTCATAGATGCCCTGTACATGACACTGCAGTGCGAGAGTGAGCTCTGGAGTGGATAGATGTTACGGACTTCTTTCTCCCCTCTCAGGATCATTTCAGCAGTGCCTCAAGTCCTCCGTCTATTCGAACCAACCCATAGCGGTTCGTGCGAGTAAGCCGAAAGTTCTGAACTTGCCTTTCTGCGCGTATTTGCAGGGTGGTCAGGGTGACGTTTACCACGCGGCGTGCTTCGACGCTGACGGCAACTACTTCCCGGCCGCGGTCAAGCGCGCCAGGCCGAACCCCGAGACGGACACTACGGAGGAGCAGCTGCGCGAGGTAAGCCAGAATACCGAGCGGGGTTGCAATGCATCCTAAGCCTATGACATTGATTCCAAAAAATTGCTTCTGGAAACCTGCCGGAGCCATCGCCAGATCGTGTTGGGGCTTGTGACTTGGTCTGCAGAATCCACATCCTAGGATCTTATCAGAATCGCTAATCAGGCCCCTTACAAAGTAGCAACATCAGGAAGACTCCTCGATATTATTGGAAATGCTATGAAATATCCTGAAGTACTTTCCTCTCCTCCTCCGCAGCTGAGCAGCCTGGTCGCCTGCCGCGGCTGCGCCAACGTGCTCCAGGCCCTCGGCTACTTCATCTTCGAGGATGGAGAGCTGGGCATTGTCTTGGAGCTGGCAGAAGCGCCCCCCTCGTGGGCGAAGCACGGGGCTACCGTGCAGCACACCCCCCCGGAGCTGCTGCGAATAGCGAGGTACTGTTACCAAGGGGCAGCGGGGCTGGCGGCCATGCACAGCCGGCAGATGCTTCACACGTGAGTGATACTTCTGTCCTTTTAAGTCAGTGCTTGCGGGGTGAATGAGTCTGGGCGGAGTGTCCCAAGTCAGAGTGGGGAAAGGCATGTCGTGCGCTCAGAATGTTGCATAGAGGCAAGAAGTGAGGAGCCGACGTTTTCTGGAGAGAAGTTTCGCCAAAATGCTCGTACTGCCATTCTTTGTGCCTGCACGCTCGATGTTTTTCTTACTGCAGTTCGATTGTGTTGAACGGTGGTTGGACGTCCATAGCTTCTTCTTTGCGCAACACTAAATCATCTTATGTAAAGAGCCTGACACTTTGCCCCCTCTTTGCAGCGACGTGAAGCCCGAGAACTTCCTCGTTTCCGGGGAAGTGGCCAAGCTGGCCGACCTCGGCTTCGCAGTCCGTGTCGACAGGGCCGCTGAGATGGGGGCGGTAAGAAACGCCCCCTCGCATTTCCTTGGTTTGTAATCGCAGTTGCTTGTATTCCACAAATCACTGTCTGGTTCTTATCCATGCTTCTTCGGTGTCGGTTTCTCTACCTCAAGGGGTTAGGAGCCTGCAATTGTTTGTTTCGCGGGTCAATGAACCAGCCATTCCGGCAAAGATTTCTGCTTGTCTGCGTGAGAGAGCTCTTCCGCCAACTTCTGCGCTAACTCTTTGAAACCGGTGCGTCAGAGCCTTGACGAACCCTGCTGTTAACCCGTTTCTCACAGTGCTAACCCCCCGAAACCGGTGCGTCAAATCCTTAACTAACCCTGCTGTTAACCCGTGTTCTCCAGTGCGGCACCCCGGGTTACATCGCGCCCGAGGTGTACGTGGACGACCAGCACAGCAAGGCGTCCGACGTCTTTGCGATGGGGGTGACCGTTTGGGCCCTCATCACCGGAGACCGCCCCTCCGATTACTTCAGGAGCAGACAGGTACGTGCATGGCGGCTCCTCGCAACCAATCTTCTGATGCAAACTTTTTCTTGTTGAAACGGTTTGCCTTCGTATGATGAACTCGAGCGAAATCGAGGGCTGGGTCGGACTGCAAGTGAAGCTGGTTCTGGCTTTGACTAGCCGGACACTCCAAACCTTGCTGATGTCTTCGCATGGATCGCACATGGCAGACGTCGAAAGTGCTCGACCAACAATCATTAGGATATCACCCTCGCTGCGCGTTCACCTGATACGTGCTGCTTAAAACGTTCCGCAATGCTAGGACAGTTTTTTATGAAAATGCAGCCTCCTCAACGTGTGTTTCTCTCCCTTCAGGAGTGCATCGACTGGTATGTCGCGGGCGGCCGCCTCGACTGGCCCGACGAGGTGTACTCTTTCGGGGGGAACCTGGTAGACCTGGTGGAGGCCTGCTGGGACTCCCTCCCCGAGCGGCGGCCCTCCGCCCACGCGCTCATGAGGGCGCTGCTGCAAATCTCTCTAGAGCTGGAGGGGGCGAAGAAGGTTTGGGTGGGGTAGAGGGGGGTGACGGGGCAGGTTAGATCAGGACTTGCGGCGGTTAGTAGTCAAGCTACTAACTAGATAATCTGGCGGGGCACAAGTGGTGTAGAAAAGTGGGGAGCTTTGAGGGAGGGTCGGGTTAGAAAGTGTAACAGACGGAGATTCGGAACGATTTAAAACGGGTTGGGAAGGTAACTTGAGTCTTGTAGATAAACAATAGGAGGTAAGCGCGCGCGCATAGACTGTGTTTCGAAACTGGAATCATGTTCAGGGGGCGTAGTAAGGGTTGTGTTGCGAAATCGGCAGTTGGCTGCCGTCTGTTGAGGGGATTGTTGTGAGGTGCGCGACACCGGATCTTCAACTGCAGAGAGCGGCCCCAACCGATAGAATATGTACTTGCGCAGTTTGTCGGTACAGAAAACCATTTATACAATCTGCTCGAAGAGCTTTTAGGAGACAGGAAATCACGACAACATAGGAACAAACACAAACAGGTGCAGTTGACGGGTCATGCAAGATTGCCTTGTCGAATCCTTAACGTAGCTTGATAGAGATATACTGCTAACTTAACAGCAAACATTCTTTATTCTTGAGTAGGTCGACTGCCGCCTGTGTTGAGTAAGTTGCAACTGATTACTGTATAGGAATTGGACTCAGAGCATTCTTCGCAAAGAAAACTGGAGATTAAATTAAGAGCTAGCTAGCATATAGGACTGCTAATCATTTACGGGGCTTGCGCTCAACAACTTTTAGCTAAAGTTTGAGAGCTACAGCGGTATCTCAACTGTCCGACGAATTAACGAACATCTTATTTACGAACTGAGATTGTAGGCGCTCGCGATCGATCCGTCATACTAATTTATAGGCACCCCCATTTCAGCTACCAGGCACAAAGCGATTCACATGCGCATGAGGCGAATTATCGCTGATTCAGATATCATTTGTAGATGGTCTATGCCTTCTAGCTAGCTTCTGTTCGGATGTTTTCTGGCTTCGTGTAGATTCAGTAGAATGATACGAGGCCCGCGCCGCGGCATTTTTCCAGCGCAGCCCGGCCGCGATTCGCCACGGACTCTTGGCGACGCGGGACCGGCATTTCGTGCGGGTTTGAGAAGCTGGTTAAACTCTTCTTAGGAACCTTCGGGTAATCAAAACGTCGTAACCAATCATAGCTCGTCGGCCCGCTTGGGGCCCGGTCGCCGCCGCGCCCGTCGCCCAGGGTTTGCAAATTGTAGGGCATTCATTGCCTCGCTGAGTCGGCTTGGCCACGGTTGCTGATAGCCCTCGCATTTGAACAGATTCTTTCATTCTCTTGCAAGCAATTGCAGAGGATACCAGCTCTTGGCGCTTTTTGCGCCCTTTTGCGATCAGCGATATAGCGATTATTGCGCGCCCTTGCTCACTGCATTCAGCGTTCGCCAGCTCGTGGCTAGCAGCCATGGCGGGCGTGCTCGGGTTCCTGGAGGCGATGTGCCTCACAGCATTTGACGTCGCGCAGGGCGCTGTCTCTGGAGCGCTGGACCCCCTCTGCAGCAGCTGGGAGAAGCTCACACTTGATGAGCTGCTGTTTGAGGTAGGGAGAGGGGCGCTGATGGGAGCGCTGGGTGGTCTCCTTGGGGAGGAGGAGGGGTTTGAGGCATTCTCTGGGGAGGAGGGAGTGGTGGAGTTCTTGGGGGAGGGAGGGGAGGGAGAGGAGAAGGGAGGGGGAGGAGGAGGATGGGGAGGAGGGGACTGTCTTTGTTGGGGGAGAGGAGGGAGTGGAGGAGTTTCTGGAGGAGGGAGAGGAGAGGGAGGAGGAGATGGGGCGGGCCGAGGAGGAGAGCGGCAGCGTATCTATTGAGGAGGATGCCGACCAGCGGGTGAGTTGTGAATGTTGCAAGATTCCTACATTTGGGATCTGGAATTGCTCAACGCCCCACGTGCCAAAAATTTTCTGGATTTCTCCAGGAGAAGACCTTGTCAGTTGCCAACTTCTTTTTGTTTGACAGTTTGTGAAAATGACTCTGCTCGGCGTCAAATAGCTTTTGTTCAGCTTCGGACACAGAGCTGCACTGAAAACTTGTAGATTGACCAGCTTGAAGTTTCTGATAATTTCTTACTCCATTTCGTGCACTGAATCCAGTCTTTTCTTGGTCGGTGGTGAAAGTTGGACAATGCCGCGTTCTCACCAGGATCAAACAATTGCTTATTTGCCGATCTGTATCCTGAAGCGGCTTGAACAAAACCTGAAGTAACCTGGAATTCCAGTGTCCATGTAGCCCACCGTCAACGACTTGGTATTAGCAAGTCTGCCCCATTTCAGCTGTAACCTCTCTGAATGAGAGCCTTAACCTTGGAACAAAGTCACACAGTTAGATGTCAGCAGATTCCTTCATATTTCTCACATTTTCACCCCATCCTTCTTGCAGGCGGCATCCTTGCCAACCCTCGCAGAGGCGGCAGCCTCCCCCTCAGCTGTCCCTCTGGCCCCACGCGCCCCCGAGCACACCCACAATGACGGTCAGAGGGACAGCGGCAGGGCAGATGAGGCGCCCCTTGAGGTGTCCCTCCCGGACGAGCGACTCTTCAGTGGGGATGCCTTTGCGGTGGATCAGATCCCAGCAGGGTTTAGCGACATTTTCTCGGACCCTGCTTTTGACGCCAGCCGCGCCCCCCCTCATAGTCAGCTCCCGCCCGCTATCGTCCCCCTCCGCTACTCGCTCCCGCCCGCGCTAGTTCCCCAGGATCGCCTAGATGACCTGTCCTGGACTGAGGCTAGCGCACTTCCCCCCATAGTAGAGTTGGCAGAGAGGGAGGCCGAGCAGGACGCAGCCATCAGCTCTCTCATGCAGCGGTCAGTGAGAGCAGAGGGCCGTCCATCATTATCTTGGAGGGGGAGGAGGACGCCATGTGGCGGACGGCGCTGCTGAGGGACTGGACGCAGGTACATTTGCTGCGCTTGCTTGCTTCTTCGTTCCCCTGCTCTTGCAGGCATGTTCATTTGCGCAAGCCTTGTTTCACTTGTTACAAACGATGCCTGACCAAAGTTCAGCAAAAATATTGTTCCATTTCCCTGAATACACCGGCTGTAGCGGCTGTTAACTGAACGAAGATCCTTAAAGCCAGGCCTTGCAAGAACGTAAGGTGAATCTCACCCTTGTCGTGCTATTTACAGGGGGAGCCTTCCACATCGAGCGCCGTCGCGCCTGCCGCGCTCACGGCAGCCGGCCCTGGCGAGGACGCGGACTCGGTCCCCTTGTTTGAGAACGTTGTACTGTTGTGCCTGCTGGGGCGGGTAAGCGTTGCATACCGGTAATTTTGAATCTAATCCATGTCGGAAGGATGGGAACAAGAGAGGTTTGTTCAGAATGCCTCATATGTCTCTGCAATGTTTCAGTGAGCTTTTCTGTAAGGAGCTGCTCCTTATGCAGAACGTCAAACTGGTTCGAGAAAGTGTTCTCATGCTGTTATTTTGCGCAACCTTCGTCCTTGTTTCGCTCAATTCAAAAGTCCTCCACTTCTTTCCCCAAGATGCTCGGCCCTCTTCGTTGTGACAGCGTATTGGTAAGTTTATGTCAGAGCAAGTTCTTAGATTGCTTCTGTGCGCATGTTTGCAGGGTGGCCAAGGGGACGTCTATCATGCGGCGTGCTTCAACGCGGCCGGCAACTACTTCCCGGCTGCCGTCAAGCGAGCCAGGCCGAACCCCTCCACGGACACCAGGGAGGAGCAGCTCCGAGAGGTGAGGCAACCTTTTTGCAAGCGTCCCGCACTGCATCTCCTTGGATGTTGACTTCTTTTCCTTAGAAGCGTGTTAGAGATGCCGCCAAATCCCAAGGAGCTTCCAGCTTTCCAGTGCGCATGCCAGGATCTCGTCATAGCATGTCAATCAGGCCCCTTCCGTGCCAGTAGAAGAATCCAACATACCATTGGTAATCTGGTGAAGACAGCTGACCGAGTGTCTCTGTCTTTCCCTCCTCCGCAGCTGAGCAGCTTGGTCGCTTGCCGCGGTTGCGCCAACGTCCTCCAGGCCCTCCGCTACCACATATTCGACGACGGGGAGCTGGGCCTGGTCTTGGAGCTGGCAGAAGCGCCCCCCTCGTGGGCGAAGCGCGGGGCTCCCGTGCAGCACACCCCCCCGGAGCTGCTGCGGGTGGCCAAGTACGCCTACCAGGGGGCGGCGGGACTGGCGGCCATGCACAGCCGGGACATGTTGCATACGTAAGAAAACCTCCGTTCTCTTTCTCAATGGCTGTGATTGTGACTTAGAAAGAAGTGGTGCAAACCAGAACGGGGTGAATAAGATTTCGAGACCCGCGCTCGGAATGTTGCATGAAGTTAGGAGATGCGGAGTCAACGTCTTCTGCACTGCCTCGTTTCTCTGTCTCACGCACGATTCCAGCTTTCTCTAAGCGCAGTCGCATTGTGTTGTATCCATTAGTTTCGACAAGACGTCCACTGATTCTCCATGACGATTTCAGGACGTTTATTTTCAAAAGCCTGACGCTTGCCCCATCTCTGCAGTGACGTCAAGCCCGAGAACTTTCTGGTCTGTGGGGAAGTGGCCAAGCTGGCCGACCTGGGTTTCGCAGTCCGCGCCGACAGGGCCGATGAGATGGGGGCGGTAAGAAACGACCCCTCGCATGCTCTCCGTTTGTGATCGCACTTGCTTGTATCACACTTGAGAGTGTCTGGCTCTTAACCATGCTTGCTCGGTGTCGGTTTCTCTACATCAAGGGGTTAGCCTACCGCTGTTTGCTTTGCCAAATCAATCCACCAGCCATACCGGCAAAGGTTCCTGAATGTCTGCTGACGTCAGAAGAGCTCCTCTGTCAACTCCTGCGCTAATCCCTTGAAACCGGTGCGTCAAAGCTTTGACTAACCCTGCCTATAACCCGTTTCTCCAGTGCGGCACCCCGGGTTACATCGCCCCCGAGGTTTACGTGGACGACCAGCACAGCAAGGCGTCCGACGTCTTTGCGATGGGGGTCACCATTTGGGCCCTCATCACCGGGGATCGCCCCTCCGATTACTTCACGAACAAACAGGTGCGTGCACGGTGTCTCTTTGCAAGCAGTCTTCTGATGCAAACGTTTTAGTGTTGATCCAATTTGCCTTCGAATGGTTAGATTGAGCAATCTCGGGGTCTGGTTCGGACTGCAAGCGAAGCTGGTTCTGGCTTTGATTAAACGGACGTTCTGAGTCTTGCTGATTCCTCCGCAGAGATCGTACATGGCAGACGTCGAAAGTGCTCGACCATCAGTTGCCCTCGCTGCTTCTTGACCTGATACGTGCTGCTAGTGAAATTCCGCAAAAGCTGGGACAGTTTCTAAGTAAATAAATGCAGCCTCCTGAATGTGTTTTCATCTCCCTCCAGGAATGTATCAGCTACTACGCCATGGGCGGCCGCCTCGACTGGCCCGACGAGATATCCCGTTTCGGGGGGGACCTGGTGGACCTGGTGGAGGCCTGCTGAAACCCCCTCCCCGAGCGGCGGCCCTCCGCCAACGCGCTCATGAGGGCGCTCCTCCAGATCTCTCTCGGGCTTGAGGCGGCGAAGAGGACCTGGGTGGGGTGAAGGGAGGTGGGGGCCCAGGTTAGGCCGAGAAGCTCGACGGTTTGTAGCGAAGCTACCGACTAAACTAGACTGGTTGGGAGCAGTGGTGTAGAAAACGGGGGGGTGTTGAGGGAGAGAGGGGTTATAGACACTGATTGAAGAGATGGAAGTCACGGAGAGAACATTGTAGGGAGCTGTACAAACGGAGCGACGGGAAGGTGAAAAATAGACGAGTTGCAAACATTGTTAAGGTTAACGACGGGGTGTAAGCTAGAGCGCGCGCGCATACTGACTTTTAGAACTGAGATACTGAGTCGGGGGCGTAGATATGCATTTGTTGCAAGTTGCAGAGGGCTGCTGTTGGAGGATATGGATCTTTGAGTGAAAAGGGCGGCTCTAATTGAATCTGCGTATGGACGTGTTGTAGGACTGGCCTGGTCGTTCAGAGAAGTTATATTTATGCAACTTAGCCTTCATACGAGCCTCCAACTCTGGGGGGGTTTAAATTTGAAAGAGGAATCTAGTAATAGGAATAGATCAATTGACAAAGTGAAAGCTGCTCGTCAAATATTGTAGTCTAGAGTTGATACGATAACTGCATTTCAACGTAACAGCAACTGTGACCAATCTTTACAGAATTCCTGCCCGCTTTCGGGGTAATATGTTGTGTAGGAAGTCTGGTTTGTGGGAACTTAGGCTTGCGTAGTAAAGTGATAAGTAGAGCCTAGATTGCACAATATAGTCCTTGTAAGAACTGTAGCTGCGCGCAGAAAAAATTGGCCCCATTGCAAGAACCAGGAGTTGCAAATTCAGTCTGATCTGGAAGACTCATTTGAAAGACTCAGGCTAGGCGTCCTCCTTAATATAGTTAGATCCAGAAACTGAATGGCCATGCATGTCTAGCTTTCCGGTGTCTAACCCACTTAAGTCGTTCTACCTGTCACTCCATGGTGCATGCTGCACGAAAGTTGGCATGGGTTTAGCTTTTGATACCAAGAGCAGATCGCGATCGCACCGGGTCGGGCCTTACTTATATGAAGGGAGCTAGAGTTATCCCTTGAGGGAATGGCCGCCGCGGCCGGCCATCCGCTCGCTTGCACGAACTTGGTCCACTCCAGCTGCACGGACCTTGCGTCACCCCCAGATCATTCCAGCAATCGACTGAAAAGCGCAGCCCGATTTTCCTATGATTTGAGAGTATGTGCACAAATGCAGCTCGCTAGACAACAATCCATGAAATGGTGTTCCTTGACTGTACCAGCAACTATATCAAGGTCAGCAGCGTGATCTCATGCACTCGTACATGGTTTTCTGCGGTAGTGACTCAAGCTCGAGTTCTAAAATTTTGAAGCTGACTACACAATTATACCCAAACCCGACAATTGCCTGCTCCCACATGCCATGCTCACTCGTCACCCAGTTATAAATAACCCCATCCATCCAAGTTCGATAACTTGAATTCACAAACAAATTACCCAGTCGAAGACCAATTACCCATACAGGTTCGCTCGCTCCGAATGTTTGCTCCGTCTTATTCACACATGGACTTCACAGAATGCTACCGATCTGTTCAATCATCGAGGATAGATCAGGTCAGCCCAATCACAGGTTGACGTCATCGTACGTGAGCATTATCACGGCGGCTGTTCCTGAGGCGGACGCTTCTAGGCGCAAGTCGGGGGGCTGTTCGAGCCGCACGCGCCGGGGCAGCAGCGGAACACGGATCCGTCGGAAGAGTAGCACTGCACGGAAGAGCGGAAGGCGATTGATAAGGCTTCGACGCACAATCAGGTCTGTGGCCGATTGTCCCTCGCGTTCACTAATTCCATTTTTTATTCGATGACATAGACTCGAGCAAAGCCAGAGATCTCGTGAGGTGTCGGGCCCCAACGCATTGCGAATGCAATTCAGTCGAAGTGGAACGAGGCGAGCAAACTGGAGCGGGCTCGTGAACGGAATAACGGAACAAGTTGAATGGGAACAAATCCAACGTGTGAGTCCGGAAACAATCTGCAAAGGATGGAGCTGGGCGAAGGTCGGAAGATCCTCAAGCGGCTCCGATCATAATTCGCTCGATCCGTTCGGAACCATTGGGCACCGTTGGCGCCGCAAACAAAGTTTTGGCTGCTAGCCAGGCTGATTATCAACCTTGGGTCCCTAATCACTAGTCAACAGACGGGCTTTAACCCTGTTCCAAAGCTGGCAACCGCCCAATTCTAGATATTGGACTCGTAACCACTTTCCAAGCAGCCCACAAGCAGCGCATACCATCCATGGCTCCGGGCCAAAACGTCCTGTTCTCCTGTCCGCCCACTCACCGCGTTCGGGGAGTCTCCTGAAGGGTTGCACCCGGGGGATCCCACCGGAGAAAGCCCACCGGTAGAAGCAGGCACACCCGGGGTGAGGACGTAGACTGTAAAAAAGAAGCCATCGTACAATTCGCTGCCCACGGAGGTGGGCTCGGCAGACTCCATGAAGTAACCCGACGCGGTTGCGTACTTGCCAGTGCCCCCGACGATACCGTATGGGTCGGCGTTGGTGGTAAAGGGTGCAAAGGAGCCCTGACGGTGGAAGAACGAGAACGAGCTTCTCAACAGAGACCAACACGGCACCAAGTTTTGAGATTCGGCATGAAAGTAGGACTCGTTTCTTGATGCAAGTCGAACAGGAGGGAGTCAGGAAGCTTGCAAGAATGTCGGGAAAAATTCCCGTCACACTTTTCCCCCTTTCTCCCCCCTTGCACATTTCCTCCTTTCTCCGCCTCAAATTGCCCTGGAATGGCTGAAACCGCAAACTGGAAGCGATCCGAAAACTTCTTGGCAGCGTGCTGGGAGAAGAGATCGGTTCATGGAGAATGATTCTGCATCGAGAGTGCTGTTTTCAATAGTGGGTACCGTTTTTCCAATCTCAAGGGCGCCTTTAACATTACGTGATCAAAATTGTTCAAGGAGTCCGGGTCTGTGTAAGTCAAGCACCGGGGTAACGACCTGGATTAAGACTGACCCTAGTAAAGAGGGCATCGCTGTAGCCACCCATCGAATCCTTGACGAAGTAGAACGATACGACGCAGTCCAGAACGGGCGGCGGGGGAACTGTGATTTGGTCCGTTGCTGTGACGTAGCAGAATCCCTGGGAGTAACCTGCGCGCAGGAGGTATGCCTGTTCCTAAGCTGGTCGAACTTCAGCGCCCGCATGAGTCACTTATGCTCGCAAAATCTGGTGGCGCCGGCAGGGCCCTCGCAAGTATTGGAAGCTCATGACTTGTAGCATGGATAGGCTGGTGGCAAAACAACCTTTGAAGTAGCGATGCGAACTGCGATTGCGTCCACGTGCAAGTCTCGCACTTTGCTTAAATTTAAAAGATTGAACACTTGATTGGAAGCCACAAAGCCACTCTGAAAGCCTACGGATCTTCATCCTTCTGCATATGATGATTGGAATTCCTGAAGTGGATCTTGGAACGGCATCCTCATTCAGGAACAGCCTGCTCGACATGTTCAATGACCCCCCAAACATGTGTCAGCATTACACATAATGCTCCGCTACCCTCCCCATTACTCGTACTCACGTCCTCTTTCCTTCTTGTGTCCCAGTTCTTCTTCTCTCTTACTGCCATCTCTTCTCGTTAACGATTTCTTGGTGCATCATCTAAAGTCCCAGCAGAGTCGAAATGGGGGGAATTGTTAACGAAATCCTTTGAGATAGAGAGAGGAAATTCTTGAGCTTCTCTCGATGTGCTGGCGCAAGTCATCACTCACCAGCCTTGGCTTTCTCGTCGGGCGTGCCGGCCGGAATCGAAAAGTAGAAGTCCTGGTTGTAGTGGAACGAGTTCCCAATCGTATAATTCTGGTAGATATTGGAGGTTGAGCCGTGACGAGGGCCCGGGATTTGACCCCGCCTTACATTGACCTGCCAACAGGATGCACAGCGTAAAAGTCAAGGTCAACTGGAGCTCTTGTTCTGGTTACCCCGGACGACAATTCAGGCTGACGCAAGGTCTTCTCTTCTTGTTTGTTGTTGGTTCAATGCTTTCAACTAGATGCGGGATGAAGCCAGCTGAATTGAAGAGTGGGAGGACCTGACGACATGCGAAGCAAGAAAAGTTTGCAGAGGATTCACCTGCAAGACTGTTATCAGCTGCCTTTGATCACTACCAGTAATGCTGCAAGAAGCTTGAATGACCTAGTGTAAGGTACAGCCATGCTTTCTAATACGCACATGCAGGAAAGCAAGTTGTTCCTCAGTGCAGAAAGCAACAGTGATGCAAAAGAGTCGACAATACTAGAGCAAAAGAAAGACTCTAAGTCCAGACACCTTGAACCGGAACCTTATAAGGGTACTGGCAACAGAGTTGGCGCGATCGGCTCACCGTGACCTGTTCCGTGCTCAGCTGAACACCTTGGGCCGCCACCTGGCATACCCACATCAAGATGAAAGTGTTTGTTTAACCTGGAAACCGAACACTTTGAGATAATATTGAGGCTCTGATCAGCCCTCTAGTAAGCAATTGAGGACAATACTGCAGTCTGCTGCAAGCCTTGCATTGTGTGGCGTTTACCCCCTGTCAAATTGGACTTGTTGACGGCTTTGAAAACTAAGATGCACGTCACAAGAAAAGCACAACTTCATGCCGCCCATGTTGTTCTCGCTTTTTCGCAAGCATGCAGGATCCGGCGTTTTACTCACGTGGTGCTTCATTTGGTCGCTCAGCATCAAATTTTGAATTACAACATGGGCATGAGGTCTCAAGAGAATGTTTTGTGCACTGGGCTCTGTTTATAAGCCTGTAAGGACAAGCTGGAAGTTTTGAATGTAGGCACTTAGACACTTACCTCAAGGACTGCATGGCAGCCCATCAAAAGGAGCACGAGGAGTGCGACGTCACGTCCTTGACGCGCCATTGTACTGAGTAGCTCTGATACTAATTATCGTGGAGCAGGTTCAGCAGATCAAGTGGCCAGCAGCTTGAGCTGCCGCGAGACAATGAACACCTAAATGGCGCTTGGCGCGTTATGGACAATCGTTTATGGATCGAGCTCCCACGATGAAGAAAACAGCAGCTGCTGAAGTGAAGAGGATTAAATGTTGTGAATTGAGCACTCTCACCACCAGCGGCTCTAAGTCTGCTCTGAAGTGTCTGATAGGACGCGGTTCGAAGCACCCTTGAGCTTGTTGCACAAATCTCTTCAAGAAACGCCCTTCCAAACTTCGATCTGCGACCAAAGTTCGCCTCTGTACCTCGTGTACAGCATTTTATCTATACATTGCTGAATGAAAATCACGCGGATCAGTGCCTTGGACACCGAAGGCCGTGCACATCACGATACGTCGCAAAAGGCGGGCGACAATGCAGTGAATGGCAAAGCAATATGGTAAATTGGTACTACGGTATACATCAAACGTACTACAATCTACGGGTGAATATGACATCACGTATCAGCTGTGCAGTGCGCGCACATGGGACTAGGGACTCGGGAGACGTCACCGCATCGCAGAATTCCGCCCATGATGATGCACACCTGATGCACAAAGAGAAGCTGCAGTGGCAGTGTGCACCAGCCAGATGCCAGTATTACAGTGACAGTGCACACTGCACACCACCAGTGCACTTGTACGGATCCTTGAGTACGGCATTGCGGGCGGTCGTGGATGGATTCCCGGCTCCGGCAATTGTCGCTGGTGACGAGTCCGGAGTCCGGATCCGAGGTCCGTACAAGTGACCGGTACAAGATAGCACTTCGGATACCTGATCGGATTTGACAATTTGTTGAGCAATTTTGCTGCCCCAACGGGTGGGGTTAGCCTAGGGGTTTAGGGTGGGTACGGGAGCGAAGCAGGTAAAAGTTACGGTCAAGTTTACCTGGTTACTTGAGAGCTTGATTTAATTCCTGACTCTTCCAGTAAAAGGTTAGAACATCATTCGCGACATTGACCGTTTAATTGTGAATGATCATGATCACTCCAGCTCAGTACCGTACATGCCACAGAGTACCATAGGTACCTAGAAATTAAAGTACCAGTGTCCATGAGCAGATTCGTGTCAAGACTCAAGACTCAAGACTCACGCGGCACCTGCACCTATGGGCCCCGGGGGACAGGTAGGGTTGGTCCGTGTTGGTCCGTGGGTTAGATTGGGTACGTACGAGTACGAGCCCTGTCAATCTTGGGTTTGGGTTCTTTGGTTCGATTTTGTGTCTTCGTTCCGAGCAAGAGTCCTCAATTGACGTACATGCTCTTGTTGCTCTCTGGATAGGCAGTCAACCTGAATCAAGTGCAGACGTAGGTATGCGGCATCTGGTCAAGGTCTTAGTACCGCCCAGTGCCTAGTACCTAGTCGTGCCGTAGTCTGGGCACATGTCAAGGTTGCCTGTCCGACTACATGTTTTCAATGCTTTGCAGCACTGACAGAAGACTCGCGCAAGCAAGGAGGGAGTGGAATCACGAGCGCGGCCTGGCGAACAAGTTCGGAGCGGGGTTTGGGACTTAGCTGCGGCGCGGGCAGTGTCCAGGCAGCCATCGTGGGCACTCACTACTTGCGCTATAGAACATTTGGGGGGCGCTCAGTGTGCGCTCAGCCGCGGCACCCGCATTGCCAGCGACCGCAGTGCCCAGCTGCAGGTGCTGCTTGAGCACCTCAGCGCGGCCAATTGAGGGCCCAGAGAAGAGTATGTTGAATTAGAGTAAGGGTAAGATTCGAGTCATAGGCCTCTCGCCTTTCTAGTGTCTGGAGTTCATCATTGCCACGTAGCATTGATCAGAGCCTTTTAGTTGTGACATGCTAACCGTTCGCTGGCGTTCTTCAGTACTCACATGCTTTTATACCGTGGACACCACCCATACCCGTGCCTTTTGAGTTTCATATCATGTTGTCCGCTAATGAGTCCGTCACCAATTTAATTGGAACAAAAAGGACACTATTTTTATTTTGTCGTCGAAAGGTCACTATTGTCACATGAAAACTTCGTGTACTCGGGCGTGACTTCATTACTTAGGGCGTCTTTGGTGCCTCCTTTGTGGTGTCGCACTGATGGTAAATTGCCGCCTAGTTGGTGCGCACCGATGCGGCTCCTTTGAGGCGTTGTGATTCGTCGAGGGAATGGATTTTGTGACATTAAAATCTAGTAATAGTATTATCAGTGACTGCCGGCCAGACCGTCACGTTGTGTTGTACGAAACATGTATGCGCGCACGCCCAGAAAGGCCTCAGTGATGGCAGCTGACTTGACCACCAAAAAGTTCATCCACCAGATTGTGCAAAGTCAAGCTTTTTGAAGGTCCGCAGGAGGACCGCATCAGAGGGCCAGTCCGCATGTCTTTGCAACACAGGTTTTGACGTTGAAGCCACCCTGAAAAAGTCACCGAACCATGCCTATGGTAGGACATCCAGATTGAGCTGCTGAGAATGACCTCCTTCTGAGAGGCCGGGTACAAAAGCACTCCAAAAAACAGCGAGTCACTGGACGAGACCAAAGACGGCAATGTAACTCTCTAACGGGCTGATGGGGCGGCCGGGTCTCGTGCCTCCGTACAACGGGGCAAGATCGAAAGTCTTCGTGGATTCTTCACCCTCAAATGGGACCTTGAAACCCGTCCCCTCTGGCCCAAAGCGCGCAGGGTCAAACGTAAGCAAAGCGTTGGAGGTGGCAAAACGAGTGGAGCGCCTCTCTCTCCCGGGCATTGCTCGCAAGTATTGCCTTGAACGGCCGCATCACCGGAGGCAGGAGCATGTTGCAGCGCGGGTCGTGCGCGAGCACCTTACCGCAAGCACTGGAAACGTGAAAGTAAGGCCGAGTTAAGAGTCCGCAAAAGATTGCCCTCAACTTTACCCCCCGGTTTTACGGACTTTCACAAGGGTTATCAGCGGATTAGCACGTGCCCACGCTGGCTTCATCAAGTCCCAGAGGGCGACCCCACAGGTCGGGCGCAGGAGAATTGAAGGCACTTCTTCCATACTTTATTGTCAAGTCTGATGGGATGCACAATTCGAGCGGAAGGAACTTGTCAAGATTCGCCGTGTTTTCCTCTCAGGAAACCTGGAGTTACGAGAAGCTGCCGTTGAAAAAGACTAGTTGTCAAATAGACAGGCAACGATCCAAAATACTCAAGATCCGGTCAGAGTTCGTCGACCGACTGAGGTTCGGCCACCCTTTTTCAAGTACGAAACGGTTCAAGTACCCTGTGTCCTTCTTTCCATCTTTTCCCCGTCAGATTAGAAAGAGACGATTGTGTCTCGAGTGCCACAGGGAAGCGGGCCGCTGAGAAGTTTTGCAGGAGACGAGTTAAACACGAGCTGCCGCTTGAGACTCACTTGCAGCGTTGTGTAAAGAGACTCCTGTAGCTGGCCAGCCAGACCTGCACACGAGTCAGCCACGATACGATTATGATCCTTTTCGCGACATCTCAACGAGGTGGTCTAGGTGTGAATATTGCCCCGCATCAATTGGCAGAATCCCGACCAGTTCTGCAAACGGGCGTCACCAGAAACGTTCTCAAACAGAGCTTTTCCTGGCGCCTTCAGTGCGGTTGCACTAACCGAACCGCTCTGAAGTGAAATTGCAAGCGCCACCAGATCAAGATGTCCTTCAGAACAGATGTGACGAAAAGTGACAGCCCCAGGCGACCTCCGTAGGCGATCAGGCGGCTGCTCACCAAGAATCGTTCCAAGGCGGTTTCTGGACGTTGGGACTTGAAGTGAAAGAGAGCACTCGTGGCAATGTTCTGCAGCAGAGGGGAGGGATCAGTCCGATATGGTACGTAAGATTGAACTTTCTGTTTGCGCATGCCCTGCAACTTGCTTCGGAATGCAGCAGGCTGAAAAGAGCAGGCATTGGCATGCCAGATTGCTACACCCCAGTTGTTGTGCAGTTTCTTGCTCTAAAGTCTCATCTCGTCGGGAGACGGGAACAACAAATGGAGTGTTAATAGATACCTCGAGAAACTCTCGTACCCTCAAAGATTCTCGAGAAGACCCATCGGCACAAGTTGGAAAGAGCTTGCAATTCACGAAGTTAAAAAGTCGAAAGTGAAGTGAAACTCGTCCACTTTTGACCCCTACCTGACCTTCAAACTTGCCTGATCCACTCGAGGGGAAGAGATCAGAAAAGGGTGATTTCACTGGAAATGGCTCAGCGAAAACTCACCGTCACGTCTTGAAAAACGTTGTGACCTGCCCGAGTATGATGCGCAGTTGCCTACAAGAAAGTCATGATGGCTCTTATGTCTCAGCATTGAAATAGACACGGTCTAGGTCCGCAACTCAGCCTTCCACCACACGAGCTATAAGTCTAAAAGACTCTGAGAAACTGCAATAGGAAACACACGTGATGCAAGCAACCTTGTTGCATCGACTCAAAGTCTTGGCGGTGAAGATATAGCTCTTTTTCATGGTTTCAAAGTCCACCGGCAGAAATAGTCAGACTGCTCCGAGCACCTGCGTAGCCTCTGTCACAGAGACGGTTGTCGCCTGCCCCTCTTTTGAGACCCCAAGTGTGGCACGCAGCACCCCTGGAAGCAGGCATCGTAGAGAGGCCGGCCGCTCCTCAAATACCCCCCCCTTCCCCTCTCCCTCATCTGAACCCCCCACCGCAGACCCTCCCCCTGAACTGTGCCAAAGCACCTTTCCAGTCTCGCCGACCAGTTCCATCTCCATCCACCCCGCCACCTTTTGCACCCGCTCTAGCTGCTCAATTTTCGAATTGTCTCGAGCTGGCTCTTCACCTTCGAGCACCCCATTCTCCCTCAGTAGTTGCAAAACCCCGGAGACTCTGTCCGGATCTGCGGCGCTCAGGCCCTTCATGACTTTGTCGATCTCCCACACGGTCTCCCGGTCATCCTCAAACCGCTGTCTCAATTGCAGGTGCACCTTCCGCAGCGCCGCTTGCACATTGTCCAACTCATCCTTTGCCTTTCTCTCCGCAACTAGAGCGTCCCATTCCCGTGCCGCAAACTCCCCGTCTGGCTCTGCTTTAGCGCCCCCCACGGTGCTGGGCAGAAACGAAACCCCCGCTTCTGTGAGCTCCCTCCCAAGCCCCGCTAGCTCCGCCAATGCAGCCTCCACTTTGCTGATGACAAGCGACACGGGCGTGACCTCAGCATCATCCTCCGTGCTGACATCAGCCTGTTCGGGCTGCTTATTTTCTTCCGCGCTTGCAATTCTGGCTCGTTTGACAGCTGTCGCGTCGTCCAACAAACTTAAAGCCCTCTTCCGACCACTGCCAGGTGGCTCTTTCACGAGAGGGCCAGCTGGCGTTGATGTCATCCGGGCGGTCTCTCGCAGTGCGGCTATCAGATCCTCAGCGCCCTTCCGCACCTCAGAGATGAGTTTGTCCGCTTGATCTAACTTTGACAAGGTGACCTCTCTTGAAAGTGCTTTCTCGACAGGTGGCGCACCATCGTCGGAGGGCTTTCCGTCCTGGCCTGGGGAGCTGTAAAGAAGGCCTGGAGAGTGCATTAAGACATCCATCGACGGGAGGGGTGACATAGGAGGGAAGGGGGTGGATATCCCAGGGGTTCTAATGGAGGGCCCTGCAGATTGGTCAGCCATTCTGGAAATCTGGTTGGAACAGTTAAGGATACCCAAGCAAAGTTGCAAATTGAAGAGCCAGTCGAACACTGTCACCACCTCCTGATACTTTCCACCCCCATACCAGCTGTTTCTTGCCTCTAGGACAGCCACATCAGGTCCGATTGCCCTTCTCATGCCCAGACAAGGAAAGAAGGAGAAAAATGTGCGACCTTCAGGCTTCAAGTTCAGGTCCCTGTTGAACTCTGCAACTTGCAAGCAGAATGACAATTGGCGGCAGCATGCATTTCCTTTGAATATCCAGCAATTTTCGCTCCCAACAGCCAGAATGGTCGCCGCAAACACCTGACACACAAGCGCCGTCGCCAGAACCGGCATGTGGAGGACTTGGACGAGTTTTAACTTGAGAGTCAACGTCCTCGGTCTCATTAATATTGTCATTGAAGAGAACTGCCCCTGCTAAAACGGTATGACGGTTCAAGATGCCAGGCTCCTATTGCGGCCGCAAGCAAAATGCCCTCTGAATTCAACTTGAACGCTCGGACTGAGGATGCTGTCCTTGGCCTCAGGCTTGGGCACATTTGGAAAACTCTTGAGCTTTCAGGCAAGAATGGTTAGTCTTACATTATAGGAGAGCTGTTGTCAAGCTGGCTGCTGACCAAAGATGCTCACATTCTGGCACTAGGATCTTCGAGCGGTCCCGAAAAGGACGGCCGCCCGCTGCGGTATGGCATCAGCGAATGCGCTCTTCTGTACTGGCCACGAGGAGGGTTGCTTTATGAGCAAGGGACATGACGCGCAGAGAAGGGAGCAGATCGAAGCCAGACTGGGATTCTGCCTTAGGCGATGCTGGCCCTTGCATCGCAGCACCGCACCCGGGACCTCCTGCAGGACTGGCCGGCTCCAAAGCCGCTGCAATGCAGGCTCACAGGTCTTCAACCGAGGGGGAAAAGCAGCTGAGCAATTATCGAGTGGACTTTTTAAGCAATATGACAGAGACTCACGGAAGAAAAGGAGTGGTACTGTGTCTGCTTCTGTTGATGCATTTGGAGCTGACGACAGTGGGGAGGAGACGAAGGGGGGCAGCGTGAGAGGGACTAGGCAGAGGGCAGCCAAGAGGGGAGTGCAGAGCAGTGCGAGGGAGGAATACAAGGCCAGAATGACAGCAGCACTGGATGCCGAGCTGGTGAGTCCAATCAGAAGCTGCCAGCTCTCCAATTGGGTGTGTGTTTGTTGAACAGATATGGCTTTTGAGATGTTCTTTGCTTATGTTGCACTGGGCGCACATAGAAGCCTACGACACAGGCTTCATGTGTCGGCCCCTGAGTTGCGGAGTGGCAAAAGTAGATGGATGATTCAACTGTGATGAATGAATCTAATGGGGAGACGTTTTGCTGGAAAGTGAAGCCCTCCTGGAGGGCAACGTCCTTGGCACACTGACACCTGGCCGACGCAAAAGCCCCCATGGATTCTGGTTGAAAGAGGATCCGATCAATTTGGTCAGATCTGATTGACTTCCTCATTCTCTCGTGAACTTTGACTTCTGACAGGTAGTAGTCAAGTTAGGTGCTCCGTCTCCTTCAAGTTAGCACTGTTTCAGTCTTTCGGATTCCAGCCCGCATATCGCTCTGCGGGGAAGACATGTCCAAGCATCTACGGCTTGGACTCAAGCCTTACTTGATACATACCTCAAACCCATCTTGAAGCTGGTATAGATTAGGAGAGCGCAATTCTTACTCTTCTTGATCCGGCAGGTCGACATATTCGTGAGACCGGTAGCTGTAACTCGCCCCTCCGAGAGGAGAGTTTTACATAACCAATAATTAGGCTCTTCTTCGTCTCTAACCTGCACGTCTAAACCTGCCTCGCGATTTGCAGGACCAACCTGCATCCCTCCAGCCTAAACGCTTGTTGAAACCCCTGTGATTGCAGAAAGAAGAGATGGCAGCCTTTGAGAAGCGCATCAAGGAATGGACCCCGTCCCAGCTGGCTGAGCAGGGTTACGCCCTTTTCGGATTAGTCGCCAAACCCGACGGTTACCTGTTCAGGGAGCGGATCTTCCGCTTTGCCAACCCTGTAGGGGACGGGCTCTTGCCTTCCCAGCACCAGTTTACTCAGGTGGGCGAATGCAGACGCGCTTTCTAAATGCATCCAAAGTCTTTGGCATTTGCATACAGCTGCTCTCGACAAACCCCCTAGTTCCCGTGAAGAAATATATGATGGAGTTTAGAGATTCAGTTGCTGAGAGAAGCACACTAGCTTAGTTGACACAAGTTTTAGGGGAGGGGTCGAAAAGAGGTGTAAACGGTTTGACTCTGAGAAATATCTACAGTCTCATCATGTCGTTTTTCTTCCAAGTCCCTTCCTGCAGTCTTCACGACCCAGATAAGCAGCGCTTTTACCAATTCTGATTCCTCTCATGACGGCCGAACTATACTTTGCGCTTGAAGCAAACCCTGCAAGATTTGAAAGTGATCACCAAGCAGGACACAAGAGCAGGAACAAAGTCACATTTGCTCAGTGAAGGCAGACACCGGCCTGTTCAACGAGGAATAGAACTCGTTGTATGTGATGAATGAAGCCTCTTTTGTTGTTAGGAACATCGCCACAGGGCGCTGAGCCAAGGTTATGCTGAAGTCCGCTCGTTTCTGCGCAGGGGGACATAGCGCGAATCAGCGTCGGGGGCCCCTCCATTTTCGAAGATGGGGATGCCATCGAGGGCGTCGTGCTGGAAAGAGCACGAAGGTCAGTCGTTACGCAATTACAGAGCCCCCTGGTTCCCGTCTTGGATATTGTCGTGTCTGCCAATGGTCCCCACGTGTGCCGAAGTAAGAAGAACCGTACTTGCAAGTTTCTGCAACCCTGTGATGCAAGTCTTTGGCCAAGTCTTTACCCACGCTTCTGCAGAACCGAGGCAATCTAAAAATTCTTGCTTTTGGTTTCGTGCCTGGAACGGAGCTCGGAAAGCTCCGATATGGAGCCAGCAGGAAAGGAAGATATGTAATGCAAGGCAACTCTGAATAGGAGTCGAGGAGAGAAATGAGTTTCGCTACGGAGAACGACAAAAGCACCTAAGGTGCAAGTCTGCTTCTCGAGTGCAGTCAGGTCGCTGTGTTGAAAAGGTGACGGCACACTTTTGGCGTTTATCCGTTGCGCTAGTCTGACGCCAACCTCCCGACAACACAAAAGAACCTCTGCACACAAAATTCATACAGGTACTTGCGCCTGGTGTTGCCGGTACGTACCGCCTCGGAGCTGGACCTCACGAAGCAGTACCGGCTCGACCTGTCCGCAAACCAGGTGGCGTATGAGAGGGCCGTTGCGGCGCTCGAGGCGTTTGCGTCTAGCTCGGGCGATCCAGGTTGGGACGTCAACACCAGCTTTTTCCGTTTTCGTTACGCGCCTATGCTCCTGCCTTTTAGCAAGGTGGCTTTTGTCGAGGGCATCACAAGACGGTCGTCGTGCGTTTCTGCCTGGCTTACTCCTTCTTCTGGCGCGTTGCTACTCCTCGATTGTAGCAACGGAACGAAATACGTGGAACTTCTCAGCCGCTCCTTGACCACGACGAAGAGTCAGTGGGTGATTGCCCTGAGCGTGTGCGCACGTGCCTGGGCAGATCGGGGGAAGTCGCTCTGGCAAATCTGTACGAGTCCTGCATAGACATTAGTACCGTTGCACGGAAAGTCCTTTGTTCAGTTTTTTAGCCAGCCAACACGGGGCCACATGATCTGACAGCTCCCGAGTGCGAAATGAGTCATCACGGTCTCTTCTCCGCCTCTGTTTACGTAAGTTTGTCGACTTCTGGACGTGGAAGGTTGGCTCTCATCAAAGCGAAGTAACAGGAGTTCTTGCTAACCCGGTTCACCTGGACTTCTCGCAGTACCGCTCACTCGAGTTGCTCGGGACTCGAAAGCCAACGGCGACAACAGCGTCACGAAAAAGAAAGCCGAAAAGACACCGAAAGTCAAGGGCAAAGACGGCAAGAAGAACGGCGGCAGAGAAAGCACGAACACCGCCTACGGCCAGGGCCTTCACACCCTGCGCTTCGCCCTGCTTTGGCAGGGTGTGAAAACCCTCCAGGCGCAGGTTTTGCAAACGGGGGGTGCCGTAGACAGCGCGGGAGAGACCCCCGAAAAGATGGCGGCCAAGGCACCCCCCTGGGCCAGCGGGAAAGAGCTGGGGAGTTTGAAAGGGGGGGTCAGGAAACAGCTGGCGAAACTCGAAGAAAGAGGGGGGGTGAATAAGAGCCAGGCAAAGGCGATTGAGGCGGCGATGACGCGGCGGCTGACGCTTTGGCAGGGGCCCCCAGGTGACGTCATCTTCCAGCGGCGTGTATTTGAAATGTTGAGGCGCGAACCAGGCTCTGCCAAGCTTGCCGTGAACTCGGTTGCCCTTTCTTTCAATCAACGGAGGGAGAAGGCATGATAGAATTGAATCCCTTCTGAAGGAGGAGACAATTTTGTACTGGCGCTGTGCTTTCTTCGCGCTTGTCAGCAGATCAATGGACAAGAAGTCTTTCGCGGCCTGTGTGATTTCCTTCCCGGAATTTAGGAATCCCCGCGCTCTGCTCCGCTTCGTCTTCATCGACTCGAATAGCAAGAAGCTGGAAGTCTTCCATTTCGTGGAGTCCTCTCTGCAAGAATGTGAGATGCCAGGGCGCAGTGACCCTCACAAGTGGAAGCTGTACGCGCACCCAAGAGAAGCGCGAGCGTACGCGCTCTTTTGACGTTCGCAAGCGTAGCCACTTGTTTTCTCAACACAATTCTGTCTATTCCTCTGCAGGTACGGGCAAGACACGAACGCTGCTCCACTTCTTGCTGCTCTCCACCAGGCTGCTCGCGCGGGAGCACAAGCCCATCCTGGCGTGCGCGGACAGGCACGTGGCCATTCGCTGACGGAAAAACTTTTAGGCCTGCGTCGATGCAAATGACCGCTTCTGCTCGCACTACTTTCCAGAATCTTGAGCGCACTGCTTGTCAAATCTTGAGACTAAGCACTCTTTCTACAGCTTCGTGAAAGCGCAATCAATACCGTGAATAAGTTCCCGCCAAAGCGGTCGCTTTCGAAGGCGTTGTATCGCTTTGAAATGTCACGACGGGATTCTGACAATCTCTCGCCCTTGCAGCAACATCGCTGTGGATAACCTGTTGGAAGGGCTCTTGGAGCTGGGGTTGAAGGTCGTGCGGATAGGGCAGCCGGTTAAGGTGAGAGACTGCGCTTTCGAACCCGTTGCACAGCGTTTTGTCAAGTGTGAACTCGTTAGATTGCAAGCAACCACTGCTCTTGACCAGGGTCTAGGGGGTCGGGGCCTCTAGGCCGCAGGAACAATCAGGGTGTGTCTTGCGACCCCCCTTTTATGGAAACTGTGAATCGATGGGTCGTTGGCTCGGGTGAAGTCCGGCCCTCTCGTCGAGACTGCAAGCAACCACAGACTTCCCGCTATAGGACTTGTCAATCGTGGGAGCCAAAGAATCTGCAAGCAAGCAAAGGAACAACTCTTCATAATCAGCGCTTCCATACGTTTCCAAAGAAGAATGGGTCCAGAAATGCGCTTCCAGGAAGTCGGATTGGGTATTTTGGTATGCGCAGGTTCTTCTCGAAATCCTCCGTTGTGCGCTTTTGCAGGTGAAAGCTACTCTGCGGCACGCAACTCTGGAGGCCTTGATTGCGGACCATCCCCAGATGGCACGTGCCGCCTCTCTGCGCGGCCAATCAGTGACCGCCAGCGCGGAGGCACGTGGCAGCCGCAGCTGGTCCAAGGAACGTCAGCAGAGGGGGGACGCCGCGATGAAGGCGTGGCGAGCATCGGAGGACGCAGAGGCGATTGCGATCAAAGAGGTGACCTTTTCACTCCATTTCCGTCGAGTACATTGGGTTGTTTTCGGGGTAGTTGCACTTCCGCTTGTTGAATCTACACTTTTGACGCGAAAGAAGGACTTGCAACGGAGCATAAGCGCGTCGGAGGATGCGGCGACGATTGCAATCAAAGAGGTCAGCGCTTCGGCGAGCGGACTGTCGGAAGGTCCTGAGAGCTTTCGGAAAAAGGAAAGAGAGTTGACGCGGAAACGAATCTGATGAATAGGCTCTCGCGCCGCAAGCGATAGTCCAATGCAACCAGTTGCTTCTCCCTGAGTGTTATTCGAAATTATGATGGGCAATCTGACGAAAGGGCCATTGTCATGACTGGAGGCATATCCTCAAAAGCAACGGGCACTCTGCGAGACAAGTCGCAGTGCCTCTTTTGCTCTGCCCTCTCCCATTTCACAGTCAAAGCTTTTACCTGCGGACGAGAGTCCAGCTCCCTCAAGGCAGTTGCAAAACAGGCGGCCCATAGCGCAGTGCGTAACGTCCGCCTCCGTCAATGATTTCCGTTCTCTACAGGTTTTGGACGACGCTGACGTCATCGTGGCGACATGCATCGGGGCGGGGGATCCCGTGCTGGAGGGCCGGACCTTCCGGGTGTGCGTCATAGACGAGGCGACGCAGGTGCGTTTTCGGACGGTTGTAAACACGCTCTTTGCTTCAACCGTTGAAACCACACGGAAAGACACCAGAATCGTAACCAGACGTTTGATATGCAAGTCTCAACGGTGTCGTTACCGCCAGGTGGAACTAACTTACAGGCAGCTATTGCTGACTCGACCGGTGGAGAAAACTTTACTACGCCATGCGCGAAGGTAAACGCGGAAGCCATGCGTGACGGCATCCAGCCACTTCGAAATCAATCGACTCCGATCTTTCTTACTTTTTAGAGAGGCTCACGGAAATGTTGGCAAGAGGTTGATACAGCGGAAGGAGAGAATTAAAAGATCCGTCCCTCCCAACGGCTAAGCCCTCGAACCGCTGCAGGCCCTTCCTTTGTCACTTGGACGGCTCCAGTCCGATCACCGCAGCTTTATTGCAAGTCTCGATTCCACGTTAAAGTTGAGCCAGATTGAGAGACTGTGGAACCGGGAGGGCGCACCTAAAGTGAACCCCTAGACACAGACTCACGCGCTCCGCACCCATACCCCAAACTAAGCCCAACCGTTCCCTGGGCACTGACCTACCTCGACCTGGCTGCACCTCAACCTGAAAACGAGACTACGAGGTGTATTTGTAGGTGCCCGGGCACACCTTCAAGAAGTTTGCTGAATTCTTCGTGTTGTTAACCCCAAA
Source organism: Klebsormidium nitens (assembly GCA_000708835.1). Classification (NCBI taxonomy): domain Eukaryota; kingdom Viridiplantae; phylum Streptophyta; class Klebsormidiophyceae; order Klebsormidiales; family Klebsormidiaceae; genus Klebsormidium; species Klebsormidium nitens. The sequence continues at coordinate 261,402 of DF237006.1, forward strand.
GGCTAACCCTGAAATTTGCTGCAGGCGACGCAGCCGTCATCTTTGGTACCGTTAGTGGGCGGTGCCGACAACGTGGTTCTGGTGGGCGATCAGAAACAGCTGCCCCCGACGGTCATCTCGCTCGAGGCCGCCAAGGTACGGAATTATATCCTTGGGACTGAAACACGATCCCATAATCCGCCTTTTCAAGTTGAGACGTTGGCTGATGTCATATCTGCGGAATACTTTTTCTCTTTTTCGACTGTTGCTCCCAACGGTCAGCTCGCTTGAGGCCGCCAAGGTACGGAATGCATGTTTCTGTGACTGGAACACAAGCCGTTAACCCGCTGATCGTGTTAGGACGTTGACTAATATTACGGTTTCAACAGCTGCCCCCGACAGTCATCTCGCTCGAGGCCGCCGAAATAGCGACTCCGAACTCCTTTTCACGAAATTCAGCACCGTTGATCTGCCCACGTTTGCTGCGCAAAGCTACAGAACTTCTCGTTAATCTCTCCCACTCGTTGCTGGCGTTCTTCCGCTATCTCTTTGCCAGTACAAAGGTTCTGTGCTTTCAAGAGTGATTCAGCTTACCTGAGTTCTGGACACGTTTTTGAGCGCGATTGTAACGTTCGCTTCAGAGCCTGTCCTACGGGCTTTGGCAAGTAAAGCGAGAGTTTTCGCAGGTCTGAGGCAAGACTATTCCGGATTGTTCTGCAACAGATCCAAAGCGTGTTCAACGGAAAGTTTTTCGCCTGAGAGCTCAATGTGCTTCATTCCCGCCGGCTGTCAAATGACGCACCATCCGTCCTTTCTGCTGTTGCGGCGTATCGCTTATAGCGATACACATCGCCTATAGCAATCGCTTACGCACCATGTCTCCATGACCCACCTCTGTGACCCGTGTTCACACTCGCAGGCCGGCCTAGAGGTGAGCCTCTTCGAGGAGCTCCAGAGGAGCGGTGTGAAAACTTTCCTGCTGGACACGCAGTACCGGATGCACCCCGCGCTGGCCGCTTTCCCGTCGCAGCACTTTTACGACGGCCGGCTGACGTCATTCCCGACGCCCGAAGACCGGCCGGCACCGAAAAGGTGACTTTTTCCTCACGAATTGCGTTCCACTTACGGATTTTGCGCTGCGTTAAAGGCGTGGCTTCCTCGTAAGGCGGATGGCATGACTCACCTTGCATCCAGTAGGAAGAATCCTGATCCCTTTGCTCTTTGCGCTAACGACCGCCCTCCACCCAGATTTGACGGCACTGTGAGGTGTCCGGATACTGGCTATGAAGTTTCAGCTAGCGTTCACGTCTTTTGTCGACTTTGTGAAATTTCCACTCTCGACTTTTCAAGCAAATTGCCAGCTTCGCGGAGAAACGCACATAAATTTGTCGCGTCCTCTTCGCAGGTTTGCGTGGCCGGACGCCAGCCGCCCGATCGCGTTCCTTGACTGCAGCGACGGCAGGGAAGAGATCAGCGGGGAGAACTCCCGCATGAACCAAGCCGAAGCTAGCATGGTAAGCAACAAACCTGCAGCTCGAGAACGTACACCAACCTGCTTAGGACGCTTGAAGTCTTCAATCTTTTCTGGCTGCTTAATCAGCTGCTTCGTTCGGGCTGCCTGCATCTTGTGCCTTCCCTTACCATTACCTGCCTGTCCTGTAAGATGGATGAACGCTTCCACTGGAATATGGATGATCATATCCAAAAAAACTCCAAGCAGGGGCGTTTCTGCTGGTGACGTGCTGACAGCAGCTCTGCCTACTCGTTCTCTGCCGCTTCCGCTGCCGTCTTCTTCTCTTCTTCTCGTGATGTGTTGCGGCCAGCCGATCAACACAGGATACAAATCTGACAACGATTCCAAGCTCCGCAAGCCTTCATATTCTCGATTCCAGACTTACCTGCCCGCCCTGCGATGCAGGTAGTCAAGACGGTAACGGAGCTCCTTCAAGGGGGCGACCTACCGTCCGCAGAGGCCATTGGAGTGATTGCACCGTACAGCGGACAGGTACGTGACAAAAGCAGACGACTCCGACTTTGACCCTCTCGGGGCTGTCTTCGCTCTGCTGGAATCTTGGCTTCGACTCTGTATTTAAATCTAGTATTAAACACTAGAGATTAAATCACATTTTTGACTCGCTGGATACTCAGAAGACAGCCCAGATCATAACACAAACAGACGCCTCGACAGAGAGATTTACGAAAATGCCGATTATTTTTCAAGTCCATTTTGGATGATCGAGACTAAGATCGAACGGGAGTCTTGGCTGCAGGTCCGATTGCTGCAAGACCTTTTCTTCTCGCCGCCCAACACGAGCGGCGCCGCCCGTCGAATGTTTGACGGGTTAGAGGTAAAGACCGTCGACGGTTTCCAGGGCCGCGAAAAGGAGGTGGGTAGAGTCTCGCTATTCTCGAAAGCTCGCTCAACGATCAGGGTTCGGGCGCTTTGCTGCACGCCTCGCGAAGAAAGAAGCTCTTACATTTGGTTCTGGGACCGCTTCTTCCCTGTCCTAATGCGTGCCTCACAAGAACCCGAAGCTTTTGCTTGACTGGACTAATATCGTATCCTGGTGACTGAGATTTGTTTCCTGTGCGTCTTCGGCTTGCTTCAGAATGCCATCAGAGGTTCACATCGTCGCTTTCTTTGTATTTCCAATGCGGGCAGACCCCTTTCTCGAGACCCCAACCGTTCCGTTCCCTGACTATCACGGCTTTGTTCACCGAGCGTTGCCCGCCCGGCAGGTCATCGTGTTGTGCACCGTCCGATCCAATACGGACGGCCAGCTGGGGTTCGTCGCAGACGCCCGGCGGATGAACGTGGCCCTGACGCGAGCCAAGCGCGGCCTTATTGTGGTGAGAAGTCTCATGCTGACAAGTTTGGAATGACGGACGACAGCCTCGCTCACTGGATAAACGAAGAGGGTCGAGAAGGGCAATATGCTGGACGCATTATGCAACAGGACGATGCAGGCACGTACGAACTTTTTCACTACCGCACGTGCCTTTTTCATGAGATCGTTTTCCAGGCCCTCCGCCCTCATCCTTCTCGAAGGACAAGCGCGTAATTGTCTCATGAAACGGCCTGGACTACTTCCGTCTATTCTACAGAGCGTAACGGTTGAGGTCCTCAGCAAAATCACACAACGCCCTGGCAAACAGCGACGAGCCCTCGCTTTTGGGGTCGTAAGAGAACGGGATTGCTCGTTTGCGAAGTGATTTTGTCTGTGCTGGTTTTGTGCCGCCGATCAAAGCTATGCGCGGCTGCGCCGAAGCTTACTTGACTTTCTTTATTGTTTGTTCCAGGTTGGCAACCAATCGACGCTTAGCAAGCAAGATCCCTGGCGTAGCTGGCTGGCAGGTTTGAGCACGATAGACGATGATTTAAGGAAGCTAAAGCGTTCGGCAAATTTGTCGGAGGTTGTCGTATGACAGATTAGACCGAGCGACAATTAATCATTGAGTTGCTGGAATGATCAGTAGGTAAAGCTAGAAGCGCGCGTAACTCTAAACGCTTTCCGTGAAGGCTGGAATGGCATGTATGATTACACTCAGTGAGCCAGCCCTGGGATTCCAAATCGAAAGAGTTCACTTAACATAGCTTCCATGCAGAGTCCTCACAATGATCTGTGTGCATGCTTCCTCAGCTTCCACATATGCAGGATCTGCCATGATATGCATGGCGCCGGACTCAGCTGATCGAACGTTCTGCACATGTCTGTGCTGACTCAGCGTTGTCTTCCCCAGTGTGCTCATGTGTTTGAAGCCGCAAGCGAGACCGAATCGACTGCGCTTTAGACTGCCAAGAGATCATGTATCGCGACGTTTCGTATCA
>DF237005.1:0-37258 GCA_000708835.1 Klebsormidium nitens
CTAAGAAACGTTTCCGGCCAGATGATTTTCTTAGGTAGGTAGAACCGCTGGTACGGCAGCTGACTTTAATAGGTTCAAGTTATTACTCCAGTCCCCTTCGCATTAATTGTGCATACAGTATCCTAGCTTCCGGTTCGATTCTTTCGCGGTAGCGTCACAGCTTGTAAACGTCATCGTGAAAGTGATTGCCTCTTCGGCAAGCTAGGTCCAGTTTCTTTCAACCTTGTAGGAAACACGAAGCAAGGGCCATCGATATCCGAGCCCGAACCACAACGCCACTGGCCCTCATGCGGCACACATGCGGCATAGGAAACTACTTGTGCCCAAAAGTCAAGGTCAAAACCTCGGGCTTCCTTGCCGCCAAAGGCGCCTGGATTTCAAGAATACTCCAATATTCGATCCGTGTGCCGCGGATAATATAGGTAGGTAGATGTACGTGCTGGTGATCACCAGAATGCACCACGAAATGATATGTTTTAATCAAGTCTTAACAAGCGCGCACGTCGCGCTCGTTACACATATTGGTACTAGAACGAGTCCTGTTCAAGCGAAGTATGGTGGATTTGGCAGGAATATATGGGAGACCGTATCGGTCGAAATCAGCATATGGTTCAACATCTGACAACGAATCATTTACGAGAATGAAAGACGTCTTAGCCTTTACTTGGTGAATCTCATACCGGCAAACATATATCTCCACAAAGCAACACACGTTTTGTTTCTCTTCATGCGAACTTGAATATTCAATTGTCTGGTGCTTTCCGTGGAGAGGAGAAGCCCGTTTTCAATGATCAGTATAGAGCGCCTATAGAGCGCCGCTAAATCTGCTTACATCAGACGTCCAAACTTGCCTGGCCATGCCAGTCACGATTCCCCGAGCTGAACTTTCCATTGGCTTTCTTGGCCACATCATCGATCTCGATCGAATCGCTCGAGAATCTCCTCATTCTGAAAACTTTTCACTTGCTGGCCACTATCTGTCCACTAATGAAAAAAAAAGAACCTAACTGAAAACGCAAAACAGCCCGAAGGATTTCCTTATGGACAACTTAGGTACATCGAGGTCGTGCACGACTATGCAAGTCTAAATGATCTATACCCGAACGTGAGGTTGAGACAGCTGCAAAGGTGACTGCGCCATGCCGAAAATCAGCTTTCTACACTCCCACACTCTCGTGTAACTCCGTTCGATGTAAGCGACTCTACACAGACGAAAAATCTCATGGAGCTATAGGACAGAAAGAGTCAACAACAGCGGAGAAAGCAATTGACTCGTGTCCGTGTCCCGTGTCCTGTGTTCAGATACGGTTCCGCAATGGGACCGCATCACACCCCTTCCACTTCTCTATCACACCGGCCATAGGGTCGTAGGTTGGTCTTTTTACCACATCTGTCTGCGATCAGCTCCCTCCCGCGGTTTAAGGTCTGCCTGAAGTTCTCACACTCAAGGAAGCTTTCATTCACATGTCACTCAGTCCTAGTACTCCACTCTCTGACCCTGCGTCAAGTCGCGTCTTGGACAGCTTGTCAAGAAACGTTGCTGATTGGCGCGGACCCCACCTGCGCACCTTCATCTCGGCTCCGTTCCAATACTTCCGGAGGCTTCCGCAGCGGTTCTGGGTGATCCGACTCCGGCGCACTGGCTGGTTGATCTTTAGACGGACCGACCGGTGACAAGTGGTCGGGATCTGCCCCCGCCGGTGAGACGGCGCCTGGAGGCATAAACCGGGACACGTCACCGGGGCTCTCGCTAGCTGGTGCCTCCCTAGGGGGTATGACCCGGGACACGTCTTTGTCGGGATCTGCCTCGGCTGGTGGATCTGTGGGGGACCGGAACCGGGACACGAGAGTGGGGTGTGTTTTAGCTGGTCCGTCTGCCGGGGAATGGAAGCGGAGAACGGAACCGAAATCGGAATGTTCTTTGGCTAATTGGTCCCCCTGGGGACGGAACTGGGGAACGGAACGGGAACCGGAATGTTCTTTGGCTGGTTCGTCCCCCGGGGGACGGAACCGGCCCGCCCAGCCCGTCGTGAGGCCCTGCATTTGGTCGCCGTTCGCCCCGGCCTGGGCTGCCCGGTTGACGAGGCACTTCCGGAAGGAGAAGTCTTCCGAGGAGCCGTCGGTCCTGAGGACGTGGAAGCACCGGTCGCTTTGGCCCTTCGGGGCGCGGTCGACCTGGAAGAAGTCAGAGAGAAAGTGCGGTTTGTGTGACATTTCCGCGACGTTATGCGGTCCATAGGCAGATGTGCAGATATGATACCAGACCCAGTTTAAGTGTACGTTCTCAAACTGCGCTTGCCTGCAATTTGTTCGCGATATGCAACTGTCAGCCGGCCGTCGTTGCAGAAGAGAATCGGACTTTCAAGCCGTTCCGGCTACATCTTTCACAACTTTCAGAACAACCTGGGTAAGAGCCACTTAACTTAGAAAGCTTCAAGTGGGTTGCCCGAGTCGAAATCACAAAGCAACTTGAATTTCAAAAGAGGGGGCCCGAATGCATACGACGCGAGCCTTCGATCGTGAGCCCTATGTAGCCAATTTCCGAACTTATCCTGGGCTCCCTACAATGCCAAATCGACTGATCAATTCCCACCTTGATTGCCTCGACCCCACACCCAATCTTCTCCGCGGCCTTCTCGTGATACGCCAAAAGCTCCTCAAGCACGAACTGCTGGTCCTCGGGAGACAGCCGCTCGGAGATCTCGTACCTGGAGGAAACAACGTAGTAGGCGTGTGAGCCGGTTGTCCCAGGGGAAGCTTGCTGAGGATCAAGAATTGCAAGCGTCGGGGAATCTTGTTATGGGATACGTTAAGAGTAATAGAGTCCGAAACAGACTCGTGAGCGTAAACGAGAGTGACGCATCGAAACGCGGAGGTTCCAAGGAACGGATTGAGAGTTGGTCGACGTCAAGGCAAGATAAGGGGAATTCATTCAGAAACAATCGACAGAGACTTGTAACTCGAGGAGCTCCTCGAGAGAAAGCGTCGATTGGAAAGCAAGTTTGGAAGTTCGATATAAAGGCCTCTCAATTCAGACCTCTTTCACGATGCTCGAGAGAATCTTAAAAGCCACAGGTCCGCAATTCAGCAGCACTTTGACCTTGGGAAACAACTCGCTGATGATTGGACTGCACCCTGACAAGCGTCACAAGCTGGAAGCCACATATGCCGGAATATCTGGGAATTCACTCCAGATTCTGTGCAAATCTCAACCCTCAGCGAATCAATCAAGCTCTGCGCATGCACGACGCTGCCAGCCATCGACGGCTGTTATTTTGTAATAGCCAAAGCTGCCGAAAGCTTCTCGAGCGAAGCCGTCTGAAAACGAGATCACACTACGATTTCAACCACCTGTCAGTCTCTCCCCTAAGAGGCACAGCCTCCATTAGCGTTGAATACAGAGAGCTTTACTTACCGGCGCAGAATCGTGCTTGCCCAGTTCCGTTTCGCCCTCAAATCCGTCACGAGCGGATCATCCTCTGACCCATGCCCAGAGAGCCTCTCCCGTTTCCCCTCCCTTTCCCCCGGGCGAATCTGCCCCCCCTGCCCCGCCTCATCTCGGCTCGTTTCCTCGGGCCTCTGTCTCTTCTCAGATCTCTCTTCCGCCGTTCCGGTGAGCCCTTGACCGGAATCTCCTCGTTCTGCTTCAGCTCCTCGCACTCGCTTCCCGTGGTTGTCTCCAACCGAGGCCCCTTTTCGGGCGACCTCGTCCGTTCTCTCCCACCCGTTTGATTTCCCCTGGTCGCCCTTCCAGGCGCTTCTAATTTCGTCGCCGTCTTTCCCGGTGTCCCACCCGGTAGCTCCGCCCCCCGTTCCCCATGCCCCCAGGCTCGCCTCCTCTTCCGACGGACCAGTTACTGCCTGCCACGTGGCGTCCTCAGGCGCCGCCCAAACCATCTCCTCCACTTCTGTCGAAGTCTTCTCCTTCTCGATTATTCGTGACTCGTTTTTCGCTCTCTTCGATTCCCCTTCGTTTTTAAGCTCTGAATTCTGCCCTCCTTCCGCTGCTCGTTCTTCAGGACCTTCCGGAAAATGCCCCCCCTCTAGTTCTTCGGCACCCCACCCAGCCGGCGACCCCCAACCGCTGCCCGCTTCTTCCTTAGTACAAGCACCCCGGGCGGTTTCGTCTGGAGCACTCCCTCCGGGAGAAACGACCGGCTGTTGTTCCGCCGCTGCTGAGGCGTGTTCCGGCGGAACGTTTGGTGGACCAGTCTCGCTCCCTGGCCTTCTCTCGAGACAACTTTCCGGTGTATTCCAACCAGTCCCCGATCTGTTCGCCGGGCTTTTCACTTGATGAGGCTCGATGGATATGCCCCACCCGGTCGCTCCAACCGGGTTCCCCCACCCACTCTCGTTAGCTGGCCCTCGTTCAAGAGGAGTTTCCACCGACTTCCAGCCAGTCCCAGCATTGTTTACGGTTTGCGCGGGCTCGGTATTAAGGTTCCAACCGGTCCCTTCAACTGGATCTCCCCAACCAGAGCCAGGATCTTCCTTCCAATTGGACTTTCCGGCAGCTGCTGACACATCTTCCGGGCTTCTGTTCCGATCACTCTCTTTAGCTGGCCCTCTCTGAAGAGGAGCTTCTGATCCGTTCCAACCAGTGCCAGACTTGTTTCCCGCTTTCTTAGGCTCCCTGGGAATGTCCCACCCGGTCCCTTCAACCGGTTCGTCCCAGCCGGAGCCAGGGTCTTTGTTCCGGTCAGATTCCGCCGGAGCGCCCCAGCCGGTGGCAGTCTCCGGGCCGTCGCGGTTGGCCTGGGGCGATGCTGGAGCGCTGGTGTGGGTAGCAGACCAAGGCTGCTGGACATGGGATGATTGATAAGACGGCCAGAAAGCTCTTCGAGTTTGTTTGATGTCTCGGACCTAGCTTGTGAAAGGTCTAGGATTCAAACAATAGGAAGGAAGGAAAGCCATCAGTGGTGTGAATGCGATGTTAGCAGGAGCCGTGATGGGTGGGGAAAAAGTCCAGAACCTCGCGAAGGCTTCACCCGTTGTCAAGCGAGTCTCGAAGATGCTATCAAAAAAATTCAGAACACGGGGACGCTCGTTGACACTTGTCTAACGGCACATGTGACCGTAAAATGCGAGAGCCCTGTTTTGAACGATCAGAAGACTCATGTAGGCATGGAGTGCGGCGAAGGACGATCGATGCTGACGAATCAGGTCAACAGATCTTACATGCTCCGCAGCCCCAGTCTTCCTTCCGTCCCGCCACGGCATCGCCTTTCCCGGCGACCAGATTCCATCTCCGACCTGCTCTTGGTCGCCCATCTGCTGCTTCTCCTGGCCCGACGTGGCCGCGCGCTCCTGCGCCGCGCGCGCCTGCGCGATGCGCTCCTGCGGAACGGCCGCGCGCGCCGCGCGAGGGTTTGGGAGTAGCGCGAACCCGCCGCCCGTTCCCGACGCGACGGGCAGCCCCAGCCCCGCGCGCGCGCTCGGCTGCGTGAGCGCGTCTCTCTGGCCGGCATATGCCGCGTCCGTCAGGATTTTCGGCGCGCTCTTATTCTGCAACGAAAACGAACCGGAGGTTGGAGCGTTTGATCTCCGCGGCATCTGGAAGAGCTGGTTCCGAGTTTTGGATACGAGAAGAGTAGCCTGAAAGAATGCCAAACGCGCCAGAAATGACAAATTGGGTAGAATTTCGGTCAAAGCTTCCAGGCCAAATAAGAGAGCTTTCAATATCGAGTTCACGGACTTTTGCAGGAGGGCACTTGTTTCGCAGGGGCTCAGCCTTGAAGTAATTCGCCGCGGCTTTGAAACAGATTATGTGCGCTCAGATGCCAGTCAAACAATTCTATGGAAGGACCACGCCCGCACGGATTCTCTGCCAAGGCGGGCTGTAGCAGACCTCCTGTTCGCTATTGATCGTTCCACTCAGGGTTACGGATATTCAGTCTCTTCCAAAGCGTTTCTACATCCACTCATACCTCTTCTGACTTTTTTTCGAGTCAGTTTTACTGTCATTCTTGCGATGAGTCTTCGATCCTGGTTTCTGAAATCAATTGATTATAAATTCCGTCTGTGGCTTGACTACCCGTTACCTCTCACCCCCCAAAACATGAGAGATATGAAGAACCTCACCTCTTTCCGGTATATCGCTCTGGAGAGCGGCGGAATGGAAAGCTTCATCCGGGCGCGATGCTCTTTGTAGCCGTTCATATTCAGCGAGAGCACCTTCCCCGAGGCCGTCATCTTGTCGGCGACCAGCTCCAGGTGCTTGCGGTCCACCTTGTCGCCGTACACTTCTTGCAAATCCTGAAGAGTCATCAGGAACGCTTTTCGTGCTGTTGCAAAACCGGTCCCAGAAGGAGGAGTTGTATGTCTGGGCGACAGAAGGAGTCGTTCAATCGTGCCGAGTTTGGGTTTGATTGAGGATGCCGAGGCAGTCTCTATCATACTCCGTAGATTCTTGAAGATGTCTCTGACTAGAGCTGGCTTGGTTGGCAGCAAGATTCAAGTCCATCAGAAGTTGAGTGAAGTGTAGTGGTGTGTATCGCGACAAGAGACGGAACAGAAGCTCGTCCAAGGCTCTCTGATCTGCCGTCCGATGCATCTAGTTGAGGCCCAATGCCTCTTCACCAAATCAAGACAAGCGCGCGCAGAAGAATCTCGAGAACCCTGACGAGATTGTGCACGCATCGAGTGTTGGCTTGTCTTCCTCAGAAACTGTGCACGTTCGTAGAAGCTAGAGTTTGGAAGACCTCAAGGAGATGAGGCCCTCGCCATGAACGGAACTGCAAGGATCGAGGACGTCGATAAGCTACTGTTGTCGAATATCCCTCACCTCGACGAGGGCCGCTTGCGCCGCCTCGATGCCCAGGCTTTCCGCCACGTCCTCACAGTCTTCCGGTCTCGACCGGAACGGATCCATCAGCTCAGAAGCATCGATGTCAAGCCCCTCAGTTTGCAAGTCCTCTAACCGACCACTTCCGTCCTTTACTGACGCCTCCTCATCCGAGGCATCTTCTTCTTCGCTGTCCGAGTTAAAGAAGCTCTTGGGCCATACTCTTCTGCTTCCGCTCTCCGCTCCCTCTCTCTTTCCGGTCCTTCCCGTTCCGCCCACTTCCCCCCTTCCGCCGGAATCATCGCCAGCCTCGTGCCGGAACGGCGGAACCTTCGCCACCGCCAGGAAAGCGAGTCCGAGCGGCGACTGTTCTTGAGCATTCGGTACTTTCTGCAAATACTCGCGCTCGTAGTTCCTCAAACCCTGCTTAAGTTCTGCGGGGGACATTTCGCCATTCTTGTTCGCGCCGATCTTCGGTTTCGGCGGCCGCTCTACCGTGACGGTGAGGCCGCGCGCCCCGTGCGCGCGCGCAGGAGCCGCGGTCGCGGAGGCCACCCAAGAAGACCCTGGCAAAGCGAAACGGCCAGTTCGTTCGATGTAAAGGGCGTTCTTCATTGATTTGCATCAAAGATACACTATGGATGCACCGTTAGATCTGCGGGCGAAGAGGACTTCCATCATGTCTGGATTACGACCGCAATCTCTCTTACAGCTGAGACAGCAAAAGGGATCTGAAAGTATTTCGGCTACTCGGGTCTGTCGGCAGAGGTTCGAGACAAGGACTTCAACTTATATTGTGTGTTCCTATGTTTTGAAACACAACGAAGGGCCAAGAGCAACCAGTACTGACATTTCGAATGCACATATGTTTGACTTGTCATCGGGCCAGGAAAGTTGCCAAGCTGCCTTTACTGCACAATCCAGCGAACCAAACCTTTTCAATGCAATCTGGAGCGATTACTATGCGAGTCAGGCTCAATTCGACTTTGGGTCAAGTCTGTGAAATGGTTTGAACAAATTGATGTCTCTGAAAGATGCGACCCAAACTCCAAGTATGTCGTTTCAAGAAGAGCGAAAGAGAATGCGCGCCAACCTCCAATGTTCGTCTCCAGCACCTCGCGCACTTTGCTCTCAAACCTCTCCATGCGCTTGTCGAACGGCGCGTCCTTGCGCGTCCACCACCCGAGCAGCGCGCGCACCACCAGGCGCCGCGGGTCGTCGACGAGAGCCTGGTTCCGCCTCCTACAAGAGTTATCTTCTGCTAGTTTAATAGCTAATCGGTTATTTAAGCACTCTTCTCTCGTTTTCAAAATCGTCATCACAGGGACGTTTAACTGCTAACCAGGCTGATTGCAGGACTTGAGTCTTCGATTTTTCAGCACATAGCCGTTCTAAACCTCGTTGCAAGGCTGGATTTGACCACCAAAGTCTGGTTGTTAGACATGTATCCACTTTCTAACCATCCAATAACCAGTCGAAAGCTATCCATGGTCAAGGGCCACATACTCCAGTGAATCACTGGAAACAAGAACACTCGGCTGTGGCGATGTCTCTCACAAGCAAGAGGCTGGAATTGCCATTCTCGGTTCAAATACCCGTCAAAACGGACTCAAGTAAGCATTGCAAGGTACTATCAGAACAAGAAGGACGAGCTCTGCGCCAAGCCGCAAAACCTGTCCGTCGATTCCTGCCCAAAGGGTGATGATCAGTTGGTCTTTCTGATATTCGTGGCGGAGCGCTGTTTGCTTTTTGTCTTCAAGTTTCGTAGATTCTCACCGTTTTGGAGGACTGGAGATGGAGTCTTCCACGGGTTGGGGTACTTGCGGAAAGTCGACAGAGAACTCCTCTGGAAGCATTTCTTCGGCTCTTTCCGCCAAAGTCTGGAGCTCATATGCGGCCGGCGCGTTGCCGTCGTCTTTCTGCCGCCGTTTGGCCGCCAGAGTTGACCGCAGGCATTCAGCGACGTGGCCCTGGGAAAGTACCGTGATGTTATGTGATAGAGCACCTTCGATGGCGAAAGAATTTTGTGAAACCTTTCCGGCAAACTTAAGGTTACCTGCTAAACAGCACCGAAACGACCGTTTTCGCTTGAAGTAGTCGCTGACAAGTTCGGCAGGGCAATGTATCAACTAGCAGTACGGTGGTATCGACCGTACGGTTGAAAAAGGTCAGCGCCCGGGGGACGGGTGGGGATACTTTAGGGATTTGAGCAAGTCCCTCAGGAATACTGCAAGCATCCTAGACTTTCTTCATCTCTTCTTCTTTTGGATTTGTCGGATGTCACGCAAGCCTTTCTACTGGAAGTAAATTCACCTGTGCTCAGATCGAGCGAGCTCCCGACCTTGCGAGGTCTAGGCGGCAATTTCCGTAATGTTTAAATGACCGTAACCCGGTTCTGAAGCCCCCCGCGCCCCGATCGCAAAAAATGTCAGAATTGCTCTCTACGGGGCCAGTGGGTCAAGACAGGTCAAGATGGTGTACCTCAGAGAAAGAATTGAAGATCCAAGATGAGTATAATCCCCAAGTGACAGAACATCGCGAACCCAAATACTTACCTGCTCCGCAACCCTACCCACCCCTAAAGCCCCAAACGAACCCTTACCGTTCGCTTACCTCATTACGTCAACTTGACATCGAGTTTCTTGATTTTGGGTCAAGTGTAGGATAAGCCGAGACAAGAAAGGATTCGATGCGAACTAAGTTAGCAAGAAGGAAGAGGGGCTGCGCGGTCTTACCGAGTCGCGCAGCTCAAGGATTGCCAGGGCCGGAGCCGCGTTCATATCCAAGACCAGATTTGGGAGCCTAACGCCACGTGTCGATCCGTCGACCTCTAGCCACGTGTACGACGTCAGTGTCAAGGTGGGACGATCCTCCTTGAGCATGCGCCTGGGTGGAGTAGGCAAAGCATGAGGAGAAGAGTTTTGAAAACAGCCCAAAAGGTCGGAACTGGCAGACATCGCAGTTTTTCTCCACGCGTTTCAAAGAGAGCGAAGGAAACCGGTGTCAATTGCGTGAAGAAATCCCTACGGAGATGCGCAAAGTGTAATCTGCGTGCTGAATAGATGATTCAATACCTATCTCTGATGACAGAAGTATTAGTCCACTTAAGCAAACAAACCACGATCTATTCCTAATCTTTCAACGCATCCCAGCCTGCTGGAATCAATCAAACCCAGCCCGCTGAATCGATCAAACGTACGGTCTACTCAGACGGCTCCAGTTGTCGATCGAGGGTACGACTGAGAGACGTTGATTGCTCCTCACACGACGCGCCACGAGGCGACCGCGGCCTCCAAAGAGCGCGGCCGCAGATGCCGCTCGAAGTGTGCGCACACGCGCGCGCGGAGGGGCGTGAGGAGGGCGCCACGCGCGTCGGGCGGCTGGAGCGCTAGGTTGACGGCTGTGGTCTTCCCTTTCAGAGGGTCTCGCTTCAAGGTAAGAATATCCTGCAAACAGAATCGGCAAGAAATTTCTCAAAAGTCCGGACACCGGCAAAATATCTTCCATCAAGGTACCTTTTTGACCAGGACACACCAAAAGTGTAATTTGAGTCATCTTGACTACTCAGCGAGTTCGCAATTCGCAACGTGCACACTCATGAGTCCGATGAGGCCATTAAGCTCAAGTAAGGGAAAGTGAAAAGGTAATGATCGGATCAATCTCATCAATCAGTTTGAAGTTTAGAGACACTGCCTTTAAGAGTCGGCCAGATTGATACGCAGATTGCGGCTCCCTTCGTACCACCAGCAAATGTAGAGAAAATAACACCCTGTGCATGCGTGCAGTATTTGGTCGAAACCTGAACCATTCCAAGACTGTTCTTGTGAGCGAAAGGAAGAAATCCAATCTCGTTTTCTATTCCTGCTCTCCCAAACGATCGAATTACATCCTAGCGATCATTGCAATATGAACCGCCAGTACATGAAACACGACGAAATGTGTTTTTACTCGCCTTAACTCGTCGCGCCACGTCTAGTACCCCGCCACCCGGCCGCTTCACCGCGTCCAAAACCCCCTGCGCCAGCGGCTCCGCGAGCGCGTGCGCGGCCGCGGCTCCGACGGCATCGCCCGCTTCCGGAAAGCCCCACGTCCCTGGAATTCCGTCGTCCCAGGTTCCTTCCGCCGGAACGTCCGGAATACCGCCAAACGTCGGGTTCTCGTCATCGCACGGGTCCGACTGCATAGGCTCCGTCTCGCATTCCGCTTCCGGTCCAAGCGGTGACGTCTCTTCCGCTGTAGGGTCACCGAAACTCTTCTCCGTGGGTTCCCCGTCCCCTTTCCCGCCGGAATCCGCGCGCGCCTTTGCGAACTCCCCCTCCGTCGTCTGCGCGCCGTCAAAAGGCTGGGTCACTTCGTTGAAGGCCCCCCCGGCATTGCTGACCTCGTCCATTGCCTTCAGTACGTCATCCACTGCATCAAGGACGTCAGTCAGCTCATCGCTGACTCCATCCCGGGGGGCGCTTCGAAACTCGTCGCCCTCCGCTCTCTCGGTTCCGCCGCCCCTCATGTTGGACAACGCGGAGCCGGAAACCTCTTCGCCGCTCGCTTCGCTCTCTCCATCACTTCCGCTGTTCGGCATCCATTCAGGATCCTCTTCTGAGCTCGAGTTGTCAGAGGTTTTCCTAAAATTCTTTCGCTTGCGAACCTTGGAAGCGTCCTTTTGCGGCGGACTCGAGTTATCGCCAGAGCCCACACCGCCAGCGACGGAACGCTTTCGCCTGCGGGTGACTTTCAGGCGGCGCGGCCGCGGCCGCGTTCCGAACGCCCGCACCGGACCTTCCTGCCCTTCGCCTCCTGTTTCCATCTTGGTCACATCCGACGGGTTTACAGCGTCCACGTCATTCTGCACCATGTTCGTGACGCAAGCGAGCGCTGCCCCAATTGATTGCGATCCGTCGCTCAACTTTTCCGTTTCGATCCCCAGGGCGCCGTCAGAGCGGGCGGAAACAGACCCCGGAACGGCCCCCTGTTCGGTCTTTCCACTAGACACTTCTGGCAAATCCTGCTTTCGCTCGTCTTCGGCGGAGGCAGAGGGAGCTCCACTTCGCAGCGTCTCCGAACCCTGAGCTGCTTCAACCCTCTCCGGGTTAGAAGACTTCTCCTTTTCGCCCCTATCGCTACTCGCTTTCAAACCAGTCCATCCAGAAGTGGTATTCTTCCATCCGTCTTCGTTCCCATCCCAACCTCTGTCACCTTCTTGGCTCCCCCTCTCACCACCGCTCCGGTGCTTATCAGTCTCCTCCCCTCCCTTTTGCGTCTCCATCCCGTCTTCGTCTTCCCCCCACCTCTCGCCAGGAGCATTCTCTTCCTGACCCTTTCCTTCTTCTGACCCTGAATCCTCGTCGTACCACCATTCCGTTCCAGGGGTAGGAAACTTCTTCCGCTCCAGGCCCAGAAACGGAACCTTCGAGGGCGAATCCAGCAGCACTCCCACCCCGCGCGCTCCACGCGCGCGCGCACGTTCCGTCCGCTTGATCGGCTCCGGCTCGGTGCGCGCGCCCACTCTTTTGGAGTACTTCGCCCGGGCTCCGTCCCATTCTGTAGAGGGAAACCGAACCACGTGGCCGTCTGCCGACGTCACCATGCCTAGTTCGTCGAAGGTCAAATCGCCCAGATGGAACATAAGGTTCTTGCCCTGGAAGGAGAAAAGAGCGATGTCAGATTAGAGCAGAGCCTTAATTACTTTTTCCCCATCTTCCGGGTGCTTGCATGGGGTTGGCAGAACGAGGAGTCCTGA
Source organism: Klebsormidium nitens (assembly GCA_000708835.1). NCBI lineage: Eukaryota > Viridiplantae > Streptophyta > Klebsormidiophyceae > Klebsormidiales > Klebsormidiaceae > Klebsormidium > Klebsormidium nitens. Next base: position 12,522 of record DF237005.1, read on the forward strand.
CACTGGAGAAAAGTGGGGAGAATATGGCTCATCAATGATCAAAGAAGGGGCTTTCTCATTGATGAGCCAGATTTTTTTTCCACCTTGAAGAGAGGAGCGTATTCGAAGCTGACGTGCCCTTCTATTCTAAGCCTGCAACCGTCCCTCTTCAGAACCAGCAACCCTTGGTAGCTTTTGCAGAGGCAATGCCAGCTTTTCTAAAGATGCAACTTTCTAAAAAGTTTCCGAGCCAATTTTTTTTTTTAACTTTTTGCTTGGCTTGCTTCTCTCCTATGCTGCACCCGATGTTCCCTGACGCGACAGGAGCAGAAGATGAATCATCAAGAATGACGCTACAAACTTCCGACGTTTTATTAAGTGGACTGATGAATCTTCTATATCAGATCAATTTCGAAATAGAAACACAAATGCAACCAGCTAAGCGAAGCATACCAAGAGAGGATTTAGAGTTCCTCACAATACTGTACGGTAGGTCATTCCCGGTCCCCTTCAGCACGAGCGAGTGCCGCTCCGCCATCGCCTGGGCGAAGAAGTGGTCCGCGCGCGTGCGCGCGCCGGACACCAGCGGCGTCCGGATGAACTTGTGGGCCTCAAAGTACGCGGCCGCGAAGCGCGCCTCTTCCCGATACTGGCGCGCGAAGGCGCCCGGCAGTGCGCGCGCGCTGACCAGCCGCGAGCGGCCGCGGCTCAGTTCGTCGAAGCGAGAAGCCCACCTGAGGGAAAAGAGAATGTTTTGAATCGCCGAGGTGTTTGCGAAAGGAAAGAAAAGTGTCGGCCTGTCTTCTTTCTTACACTAAAATGGAGCGTCTCTAAGAAATCAGAAAATCCAACGGGTAATATAGAAGCGCCCCCGGACAATCGACTTTGGAAAACGTGAAGCTTTCTTGACGCGAAAATCGATCGGAGCTTTTCTGCTTCTTCTATGGCGTGAATCAACAAGAAGAATGAATACAAGATCCTGCCAAGTATCAGATTCCAAATGAACTTGGTCAAAATCTGTGCCCAAGAGCTCCGGGCTCCACCGAACCGGAACCCAATCCAGATTGCAAGTTCGACATACCCGTGTCGAATTCTCATTTCGGCCAGAGCCACCGCTCGGCCACCGCTCGGCGCTAGCAAAAATGCGAATAGAAGATTTTAGGCATTGCTCAGATTGAGTCTAAACCTGATGAAGCGATGCTTTGAACCATCCCTCTCGTAAATATTCCTCGCCCAATCCTTGTTGGCCTTAATGGTAGCTTTTCAAAGTTTCTGATTTCAAAACGACGCGGATCCTTCAAGACACCTCACCAGCTTTCGGACGGCAGGTGCGGCAGGAAGCGCTCGGTTTCGAGCATCGGCAGCAGCGCGCGCCCCTCCCACAGCTGGAGGCCCTGTGCGAGCGCCATCTTCTGCAGATTGGCGGGGGATCCCTTCGACCCTGCTTCGTACAGGGCCCGGAAGGCGTTCCCCGGGGGCACGTGTCGGTTCATAAGCGCCTGCTCCTCCTTTGCGGCGCGCTGCAGGTATCGACTTGTTACGGAGAATTTTGTTTATCTTCTATATTTGTGCCAAATCCGAAGGGCTCGATTGCATCTCGTCAGTACCTCGACCTAATCCAACAGAATTCTCAGGTGCAGCAGTGTTTTCGAGACAGGCATCGCGACAGTGTTGAATGAGAGATGCTGTTGAGATTCAGCTTGTGTTTGATGAACGATCCGCGAGGCTGAATTGACGTCTTGTAGCAGAAGTTAGGGGGCAAAATACTCCAACATGTATGTATGTGTAAAAATTGCGACCAATACTTGTTGGAATTTTCACTAACTTATCAATTCTAGGATGCGGAACTTACAAGGAGTTCAGAAGAGAAGCATGTACACAACTGTTGTGTCAGGACTGCCAGAGATTGCCACTTTTCATCCTTGTCCTGAGGACCAGCGTTCTATCTTCAGAAAGAAACTTCGTCCTTGAATGATGAACATTTCTGACAGAGCGACCACACAATGTTTCTCCTCACCTCGAATACGCGGATCACATCGCTCTGCGCTTCTTCGTCCCTCCGAAGACGGCCCCACCAGTTGGCCCTCCTCTTCACAGGCGGCCCGTGACATTCTTCTTCCCTGCCGACTTCCTCGCTTGCCGTCCGCTCCGGCGCCTTCCGCTTCCGCCCGCTCCCTTCCGGCGGAACCCCAACCCGGCTCTCCTCGGCCGACAGCGCACCAGTTGAATTCCATTCCTTTCTTAACCCGTTCTTAACCCACCTCCCTTGACCAATCAGCTTTTTCACCTGTCTCAGATCTTCCAGCGCGAAGCGCATCCCCGCCCTCTTTCTTCCGGTCACCGCGGCCGCGGCCGCCTTCTCGTCGAGCGCGCGCGCGGGTTGGCGCTTCGGCGCCCGGTTTTCTCCCCCGGGGATCCGTTCTCCATCCAGTTCCGTTAGCCCCGAACCTTCCTTCGAGGACCCCGTTCCGCCCCAGCCGGTTCCGGTTCCGTCCCATCCTGTTCCGCCCCAACCGGGCGGGTCCGACCGACCGGTCTGTCTTACTGGCTGGTTATCCTGGTTATCTGCGTCCCCACTCAACCCCCCTAGTGACACACCCTCTCCCAGGCTGACGTCAGCATCGCCTCCTCTCACGGCATTCAGTACCACTGTGACGTCACCAACGCCGTCTTTGACTTCATCCTGCTCCATCACGGCGTCAAAATCGGGATCGCTCCACGCCTCTCTCTGCAGCGGATCGTCCTCGGGGGATCCTCCTCCCCGGAGGCGCGCGGGCGCGTCGCTCACGCTCGCGGCCCCGCTCGCGTCAGGCGGCGCGGCCCCGTCCGAGCTTTCGCTGTCAAGCACCGTCCGCTTCCGCTTCCGCCGCGGAACGGACTCCCTCCTCGCGCCCGGCTTGCGCGCTTCCCTCGCCTCTAGTTCCTGACGCAAGCGTTCGCCAAGATCGCCCGTGTCCGCATGCATGACCGATTCCGGTTCCGGTTCCGCCGCGCTCATCTTCACGACGCAGCGGATCGCTATGCGCAACGCCCGCATGCGAATCTGCTCAAATTTGTTTTGTGCCCGGTTGGAAGAACCGGGGGCGCGGCTCGGCGTGATCAGCAGGTCCTCGAGGCCTAGGCTGAAGCCCCGGTTGTCCAGGAAGACTCGGGTAAAATGCGTAGCCGCGTCAAGGAAGCGCACCGCGGCCGCGGCGCCGTACCTGGGGCAAAAGATTGCAATCATCCGGTCATCAAAATGGGTGTCGGAATCAAGGCTCGGGAAATGCACATTCATTGAGTCTGAGTGTTGTTTGTACGGACCAGAGTCGAAAGTTTGGTTAATTGAAGTTTCCAGCACCGTAGACTGCCTGGATTGGACACGCGTGTCGTACATCCAGTGATAAGCATGAGATGACAAGATGCTCAGAGGGTTGACGGCAGAAAGTTTCAGAAGGAAAGCGGAAGCTACGATTGCTTGTCAAAGGGCAAGACAGGAAGGAACGTATCCAGTCAGGCAAAGCGGTGAAAGTCGTAAACTTCTGACTCGAAGCATAGTACTCGCGGCGGTCTGTTTCTATCTGATTCGTTCTGCTGAAGAACTTTTTCTTTGCTCCCGGATCCAAAATGCCCTGAAAGTGCTTTAATTTTGAATTGCCTCGAGCTGCGTGGACAAAAAGAGTAAGCACGCTTTAACTTCAGAAGCCTTATATAAACAGTACGAACTAAACTCCCATGAACACATTACGAAACGCCGGTAGGAGAAAGCTTCCTAATACCTACTCTCTAGAGTGGGTTTCCCATCTTGATTGAATCTAACAGGCTCTGTGCTCAAAAGCGCAATCCCAAGCCCAGGCAAACCAACTTCAGAAACACCTTTTTGGTAGATACTTTCTGTGCAATCTTCAAAAAGGGTTCTTGTCAGGGCGACCATCAAGTCGCTCACATTCTCCACAGGGTCGCCACGAGGCCGTCCGGCGCCTCCCCTAGCCACGTGGCGCCCATCCGTGCGCCGTAGAATTCCGCCCGTCCCCTCGCGATCCGGACGCCGTCTTCTTCGCTAGCGTACGTAAAGCCGTCCGGAAGCGCGGCGCATAGGATCTGGTCCGCGGTGTAAACAGGCTCCCCGTCGAGCTTTCGTCTAGCGGGGGGATCCGGAAGCAGCGTTTGCTCCCCCCCATCCGCTTCAGTTCCGGTTGGGGGGTCAAATTGCAGCCGTTTTTTCGACCCCCCACTGCGAGAAGCTTCGTCCGGTATGCCCACAACAAGCTGGCAGGCGTCCGCACGGGTGAAGTCAACCGGGGCCCCCTTTCTGCCTGACGTCAGCATGAGGAACACGCCCAACCTGGAGTCCTGCCACAGGGCAACGAGCGCCTGGCCCTTTTGCGTAGACGTGACGTTGGCTGACGTCAGCAGGAGCTCCTGCGCCTCGGCGCACGCTTCCGGCCCTTGCGGCACGTGAAGGTTCATCTGCGAGTGAGCGTCGAACAACGCTGTTAGATGCTTTCTTTGGAGCAAATGAAAGCAAAAGAAGTGGGTGAGCATTGGGATGACTTGCAGTGAACTCGCTCGACCACGTTCACACGAGAGCACCGGTTTTAAACTCCGCTTCCGATAGACCCTGACCCCCGGTTCTCGCTCCGTGCACCCGCTTTGAATGAGCGACTCTGTTCAAACCCCTCCACGGTACCTTACTACGGAGCTTGTTATGTATGCTCGTTTTAACCGCGCATTTGCGCAAGCTGCCGGTTTGGAGACATGAGGAGACAGAAAGCCAAATGACTAAGTTAGTCAAGTCTCAACACACATAGCGACAACTAACTTGGACTTCGGATGGAGAAAGACTCTCACCTCCTCTATCAATCTAGAACCAGCAGCTTGCTCGGAAGGCTCAGCTAATGCACTTTTTATTTTGTTTTGATGCGGGTCACTTGTAATTCATCTATGTTTCTGGCGCCCCAGTCAGCTTTGAAGACCACCGTCGTTTCATGTGCTGAGTCTGACCTATGAAACTACGAGAAGATTCAGGACGCTCACAGGTTGGAGATGCCCTCAGAGTCTGACTTTCTCAGACCGAAACTTTCTCACACTTTCTCACAGGCCTTTTTGGAGGCGAAGTCAGTGGCGCTCACCTCATCTCCGTCAAAGTCGCCGTTGCACGCGTGGCAGAGCGGCAGCGGCAACCCAATGGTTTTGCAGTCGGTTAGCTTGACCCGGCTTGCTAACAGATTGTGCTGCCGGACCGACGGGTTGCGGTTCCACAAGACCAGGTCCCCTTCCGTCAGCAACCTTTCAATGACGTCACCCACTCGCAGCTCGAACTGCCCCGGGCTGACGAGGGCGACTTTCCGCCACGTTCCGTTCCGCCGGAACTGGACGATCTGCCCGTCGAACGGACGGACCGGCCTGTTGGGCGCCCGTGCTTTCTCCCGCTTCTCTTCTTCTTGCACTCTTTCTTCTCCACGTGATCCTTTCTTGGCGACACCTTCCCCTTGCATTCCTCTCTGCGAGTCGCCCCAAACCCCAGGCGCCTCGAACTTTGCCCTCGTCTTTCCCCATCCATCTTCACCGCTTCTCTCATTCCTTTCAGCAACCAACTTCTCTTCTTCCACACCCCAACCGGTTGCCTCTTCTCCTTCACCGGGCGCTTCTTCCTGCCAATTGCTTACGTCATCCGGGTTACTGACGTCATCTCGAGCCACTGCCGCGCCCCAAGCGCCCGGTTCACCCCAACCGGTCGCCCCTCCCTTATCTTCACCCATACTCTTTCCCGCACTTCCTTGGTTGGTCTCATTTTGTGCGCAGTCAATGTCTTTTTGCTCCTCTATGTGTTCTTCAATCGGTTCACGGGCTCCTGGACGCTCCGCTTCAGTTGGATTCGCTCCACCTTCCGGGTCGTTGAAGTCCGTTTCCTGCCAGCCCGTTCCGCTCCGTTCCGTTTTCCAGGCCGTTCCTTCCGCTGCAGCTTCCGAATAACCCCTTCTTCCCCTCCCACTTTCAACCTCCATCCTGTCCACTGGTTTTTGGGGACTTTCCGTTGTGTCTCCGTCAGCAGAATCAGCCTCCTTCATGCAGTCAACATTACCCCATCCAGACCCTCCGCCCCACACTGGCTGGCTTTCGAGATCGGCGTTCCGTTTAGTTTCCGTTCCGCTCTTCCGCTGCTCGTCCATCCCTGCCTCGACAGAACGCTGCTTCCCCGCATCGCCCACGCCGCCCCACCCTGTTCCGCCGCCCCATCCCAGCTGGCTTCCGGTGTCCTGATTCCGTTCCGTTCCCTGTCCTCCGTTCCGCTGCTCCTCTATGACTACGTCACCTGAACGCTGCTTCTCCGCACCGCCCACATCACCCCAACGAGTTCCCCCGTCCCCTTCCGGCTGGGTTCCGGTGTCATCATTCCGTTGGTTTCCCGTTCCGTTCCGCTGCTTTTCTAGTCTTACTTCATCGGAACTCTGCTTCTCCGCACCGCCCACTTCGCCACAACCATTCCCTCCGCCCCACCCTTCCACCTCCGGCTGTGTTCCATCAATCTCTTTCCGCTGCATCTCCGTCCTTCCGTTCCGCTGGCCTGCCGCTTTCTCCTCCCCAGCTCCCCAGCCCCTATCGCTCTGCCGACGAGTCCTTTGGTTCTGATCGCCTTCCGATTCTCTACCGGTCTCAAATGCCTCTCCCGCCCTAGTTGCAGTCCCATCATTTGACGGGCCCTCGGTTGCATCTTCCGGGCACTCTTTCAACGGCTCGTCTCTCTCCAGGAGTCCTCGGGCGGCTCGAATTGATCGCTCGAAAATTCCCTGCAGCCTCGGCAGGTTCAACGACGTCACCCTCTCCGTTTTTCTGAGGCCCATCTCCCGGGGGACTTCGACCGCGGTCACGCTGACGTCAGCGGCGGGCGAGATAACGCTGCGGCCGCTGTAGTCGCTCCGTTTGCCCTTGAGGAGCGCCACGTGGCCCTCTTTCGGCTCTTTGGGCGGCTGGATCAGGTCGAGGATGCCCCGGTCTTTCTTGGTGGGCGCTCGGGCCTGCATTAGAATCCGAGCTTCAGTTTCTTTCTGCTCCGAGGAGGACTGGTGTACTGATTCTGAAGGTGTTTCAGAGAACCCGGTTTGGAAGGCGCAGGTATGTATCTCTGAAGCTTTGACCCCTTGACCACGATTGGTCTAAGGGAATCAGAAATAAATCACGTTTCGTTTGTAGAAAAAGTTCTTAATGCACGTCTCTTCGGGTGTCCGCCAATGCAAGTAGCGACTGCCCGGCGTCTGACGGAACCTGCCGGACCGTCGGTCACACGGTCGGGAAAGACAGATGATGAACAAGAGCCAGAAGGTGGATCGCCGAGTATCAGAAAAAGTTTTGACGAGCGGACTTGGCTCGCAAAAGAAAAGTACAATCGGAATCCACTGAGGGGCTTGTGAATGTGAGCGGATCTGTCACGAGCACCATGTTCCCTTCTCTAGTGGTTCTTCCACAAGGGCTTAGCTTGCTTCGAACAACATCCTGAACAAACGATCCATCATGTTTGCCGCTATTCCGGCGCGCTGCTCTGTCTGAAGGTGCGTGCCAACTCTTCGTTAAATTCCATCAGCTGCGGACACAAGTACAGCTCTGTTCAAACCCCGACAAGTCGAAAACTGCAGAGTAACTCGGCACGTTCCCAAACTCCCACGAAATCAAGCCAGTGTCGAAAGACGTGTTCCCCGCACCTTCCGCTGTTCCGCTGTTCCGCTCTCCGGCTCCTTGGCGGCCGCGCGGAAGAAGGAGTTGACGGGCGGCTGCAGGCGCTCGAGCTCGAACACGTCAGGCACTTTGCCGGCGTCCTTCAGTTGTTTCAGCTTCTTGTTGGCCGCCAAGATTGACCGCAGACATCGGGTGATGTGGTCCTGAATCACGACAGGTCGTAGTCTCAGATTTTCCATCGTGTAACGCTTAAGTATCCACAGGGCTGCTTCTAGGGCTCTCGAGAGGTTGAATGACCGAGATTATAGAGTGATCAATCTTCCTTTTGCGAGAGAAAACATTCAGGAGTGGGATTGAATGAATGACCGTGAACCTTCTGCTTTTCTGAAACGAGGAAATGTGCGACTCTGGACGTATGCTCGACATCCCCAGATTGATTCCATTTTTGTGCTCTAGTAGTACTGGCGGGAGCCACATTGGATGCTTCTTCCGTTATGACTTGAGCTTTTGCACAAATCTAGGGATGATAAGGGACTTGAAGTTCCGAAGCAGAATACTGTAATTCATTGCGTAGAAGACTTCCAGATTCTTCAGGGTCTGACAGTTTTGCTTCTCCTTGAATTCTTGACTGGAAGCAGAACACTATGAAGACCCTCTTTTAAAGGCTTGTACGAGTTGAACCACTTGATCAATCTGCTCTCACGTTTGTCAAGAATTTCAGGAACCGCAGCTTACCACTTTCAAGCGGGAGGCCCACTCCGGAGCGATCCGGAGGTGCGGGGGCGGAACGAGGAGAACGGAATGAACTAGCCACTCCGGTCGGCCAAGACCTCCCCGCGGCTTGAAACCCCTCCACTCCTCGTCAGTGATCTTTTTGAAAAGCCTCTGGACCTGCAACGGTAATAAAAGATCACGTGGGCTTTTGTATTCACGCATCAAAATCGGTGCTGTTCTGGTTGACATCAGCGTTCTACGGGAAGATAGACTCCTCATGGGCTGTTTTGAGCCTGTTCATAGGCCGTCACAGATCGCGAACCCGACTCATGTATAGCGTTGAGAAATTGACTCAGAATTTTGACTAGAATGATGGTTTTTGGCGCCTCAGAGTGTCCCCGTCTCCAACGCAGGGATACGCATAGAAGACCAGGCTGCCCAAACAGCACATTCTTTGGTCCGAACTTGCGCTTCGTCGAAGGTCTGTCAGATGCCTTTCAATGGAGCAATATAGCATGAATATGATGCAGGGCCTCCAAGAAAGTCTCTTTGAAGAAAGCCTCTGAGCCTCGTGGCTTTGCCGCGACCCATCGTTTGACAGGTTGCAACTGCATGTCGCCAGATTCTGTATACACGTTGCTTCCGAGCGACTGCACAGGTGGAGTTACAAGCAACTGGTCGCCGCGGCACACTTTCAAACGCGCCTAGGACGTAGGGGACTGGTTCAGATTCGGCGACCGAGAGCAGGCCGTGGTCCGCTTTCTTGGACGCCATCTCCGTCCTACGTGGCCAGATTCGCGGCGACTGCGACTGCGTTACCGCCGTCTCACGGTCGCCGGCACGGGGCTTACCGCTTTTGCGTCGAAGTCTTCTCGGAACTCGACGTCGGCTCTCTTCTTGCACACCGCGCAGAGCATCCGCCGGAACTGCAGAACCTTCGCCTCAGCGGACTCTTTCACGGAATCCTCGCAGCAAACCTCGCCCCCATCGCTCTCATCTCCTTCGCTTGATTCCGCCGGAACGCGTTCCGCGGCTCTCCGGCCGGCTTTCGGACGGAGCTGCAGCCGGTGGCCGTTGAAGTTGAGCAGCGGGGGCGGCTGCATCGCATGAAAAGGAATAGATCATAACTCTTTGTTTTCGTTAACACTGCACACTTATTGTTGATCGATTATCTTTCTCACACATGTTAGATTGCTTGAATGCTCAAGAAGATTGGTCATGCATTTTAGCAATAGCGTTCAATCGACGAAGCGAGGGGCTAAGATTGCCAAACCATATCTAGATCTCAAAGCTCTCACGGCTAGCATTGGAAGACTTTTGCAGGATGGGCTCCTTTTAGAAATGCACCCGAGCTTTTTATCAAGCACAGAAACTAAAATTATTTACCTCAGTAGTTCCTAATGATTCTGATACTCGCCTATTCATGTCAAAAGTGGCTTCCTAAGAAGCGATTCCCTTTCCTTCTAGTCGACGTTCTGAAAAGGGGCCTTTAAAAACAAACCTTCTGAAGACATACTCTAATGGTTGCGCTGCAACCATTAGAATTCTCTACTTGCTCCAGAAGAAAGACTCCCTTGTCGAAGAGCCCCACTTTAGACCAGCACGTTTGAGTTGTGGCCCAATTAAAGGTTGGCAGTCAATGGGGAACCGCAGAACGCACTCCTTCACTAACTCTCTGCCCAGAACGCGTAGCTACTCAGTACTTGAAAGTGACTTCAAGATCAGAAGGTATACAACTGTTGCTTAGGTATGCCTTAAAGCCGTCTCGATTTTGCGTCAGCCATTGTACGAGATTCGACTCTCACCACCTTTCTGCTGAGGCGTCGTCGGCAATTGACGCAGAAAGAGAGCAGCACTTGGGTGACTTTTGGGATGAGATGTGGGAAGAACACTGGGAAGACGAGCTCGATATGGCCCCAGTGTCCTGCGAAAAGTAACAAACGGGCGACTTCAGCTGAAGGTCACGGAAGCATGCCGCACGTCGCTCGACCCTGTTAGACACAGGGTCGCAGCGACGTCAGCAAACAGCACGTGGGCTCCAGGGTGTTCGGCCCGGTTGACAGCAGTTTTTCGTCTCGATTGAGGCACGTGACTACATGAGTGGAGGCGCTCCGCCTTTGGCCTTCAACAAGGCATGAGCGGAAGATACTCTGCTAGAATTCGAAAACCCTGCTTCAGATGCAACGTGATTGTGATTGTGATACGAAGCTTGTGCTTTTGTGCAGCTTTTCTTGGGGTTTTCATAGAGTACACGGATACGAGCTCAAGTAGACTGGATTTGCACTCCATATAAATCTTGTATCGGTTAGGAAACCGTGGGCGTTGAAATGGATTCAAACAATCTCCTTCAAACGAGATATCGGCCGAACGTGAGGGACCAAGAAAAGGACGGTAGGCATTTTACCCGGGCAGTTGCTCTCAGCCGTTGACGGGTCAGCTTTGCCGTCGCACGTGCCGCAGGTACCCTTCTGCTTTAAAGACACCCCAAGACGGGGGTCGCTCAAGTCAGCAGCGTCTCGGATCTCGAGTATCGATAGTTGCTGCAAAACACCAACATGCGATGGGGGTTTTTTGGCGAAGGAAAGAAAATGAGGCAAGGTCTGAGGCTCAAGCTCGAAAAAAGCGGGCAGTCTTTTCTGCTCGAACGAGTCTGTGAACCAAGGGAAACTGAAGCCTGGCTAGAAACGGCGCATCTGTGGAGGCGTTTAACCGGGTTCTTGAGAAGGCCCCTCGAGAGCTCTATACTGATGCCACGCCCAAAATGGAAAAGCGTTGAGTGATCTGGCCCACCTCGAAGCTAGTATCCTCTCATGAATTTGATTGAAAACACGTCCAAAACCTGATGTCAGAATCTTCCGCAGAATATCTCCCTGACCTAAGAAGATTGGATTCTAAACCATCTTTACCAGTGTTCCGGTCCAGAATGATCATAAATCTCAGGTGCCCACTTTATCCTTTTCACTGTTCATTCCGAAACACAACCCAGAACTTGAATTGAGCAGTAAAGTTCAGAACTTGACGAACCCTATGAGTTGAGGCTCTTCCTGCTGAGTGGTCTACGCGACAAAGACTTTCTCCGATCAACCGCTTGTCGGTGAAGCGAAGGAGTACTCAAAATGAGGGGAAGCGAAGCAAAGTTTGAGACCCCTAGTTTTTGAGCCTTAAAGCGAAGTGCTCACTCGAAGCTCCTGGTCTCCCATCAGCCCGAACTCAATGCTCTGTACGGTGCCCACTTCGGCCATCCTCGTAGCTCGACTTCTCTGTCAAATTTGAAGCGTTTCAAAGCGCTCTAGGCTTTTCGTAGCTCGACACTTCTATGTACAATGTGAAGCGTGTCAAAGCGGCCCAGAACCCCCTCTTTCTTTCGCAAACTTTTACAGTTTATCCCCTGCGCTTCCTAGGTTCCGCCGCAGACTCCAGCTTGCGAAGTTGACCTTATCAGCTCGCCCCGCAGCACGGTGACTATCGGTAGCTCTCATCATCAGCCGAAGGTCTTGAGAGTAAGCCTACATTCCTAGCATTCTGCCAAGTCTGCATTGCATACAGACAATGCTGAGTGGCAAAAGCAGCTGGCCTTGCTTCCGACTGTCCGCATTATTCCTTTCTGACGGGTACGCGCGCCGGAAGAAACTCTGCTTCTTCTATCGTCGAGATTCTGGGCCTGGAGGGCTTGAGACAGCAGCTTTCGTTGTTTGAACATCCTCATTTGGTCACTTGGAATATGAAAGTACAGTCGAGGAGATGGATGAAAATGTTTCTCCTATGGTCCAGGAGATAAGGATGCGCTAATCTTACCGACCTTGCTTGACGACTGTGATAAGCTGGCAGCAGCTATAAGATTGTCACATTTCGAGCTAGGTCGAAGCCTTTTATTTCGCAACCGGCAAGCACTCGCATCCATGCACTTTTGTCAAAGATCAACCCTCCAACTGCTTTGATCACCAAGTCTTGTACCTATTTAAGCCTGGAGCTGATTCGCGCCGCCCTTTGGCGGATCCTCGATTCCTGCCGCGAGCACTGACCATCTCATCAGACGCAGACGAGTGACGAGGACACCCGCAGCTATTACTACTGGACTTGAGTTCGTTTCAGACACGTCATCATCCGACGAAGAGGCCCGCGCATACAAGCTATGCAGCATCAGCAAAGACAAAAGCTCTTGTGCTTATGCTTGTACCGACCAGGTGCCCACGCGCGCCTAATCTTTGACATTGCGCGCTGTATACTTAGGCTGGGGCCGTTCCCGGGTGCCGCGCGTTCTCGTCGCCGGGAACAAACGGTACCGACCCGAACGGTCCCGGTCAGGTTTACCCGTGGACCTGGTCGCCCGCGCAGATTGGAACCTCGGGCCGGCGGCCGGGGCCTGGGCCCCGGTACGCGGCCGGTACGTCGTCGGCGCACAGTGACATTTTCCGTGGCGGCCCCGGCCGCCCGCCGGCTGCCCAACTCGCGCGGCCGCGCGACCGGGCGGCCTCCGGTATCGCAACCGTTGCCTAATGGCTCGTAATCACCAAGGGAGCAACAAGTTGGTTGCGTCTTTCTTGGTACCGTACTGCCACGAAACCTTGCTCTTCTGCGTCACCACCCCGCACGTGCTCCCGCGCCCCACACCTGTCCTGCATTTGGGTTTGCACAGTCTGCTCTCTACACGAATAGACTACATTCTCTTCACTCTAGCTCTGAGCTCTCTTACTCAGCTCATATAACTTCGGCGCCAAAGCTTGCATTCCTTCGATCAGCATCTCTTGTTCAAAGCAAATCTAACAAGCGCCCTTCTCATCTACTAGCAGCTTCGAGCAGCTCTCTATGCTCCCCTCTCAGCTTGCCCCAAACTGCAGCTGAGGGTATTCACACCACTGCGCTCCCATGGGGGGCTCGGCGCTGGGGGACGCCACTGATGGCCGGCGAAGATCCCCCGAGGAGTATGAGGCGATCAAGAAGAGAGTTCTCGAGGTGGTAACCCCGCTTTACGACCGGGTCAAAGTCCCGAGGCACATCGCGGATAAGGAGGACTTTGGCGACCTGGATGTGATGGTGCAGGGAGTAAGGAACCCAAAGCATGTTGAGATCATAAGGGAAAAGCTCCAGTCCAAAAAGGTGAGTTGCTCTGAAGGATGCTAGATCCGGAGCTGGAATCTGGGCTCTCAGGTGAAACGGCGCTAAAAGAAGATCCAGGTTATCTTTCTTATGTTTCTTGACCTTGGCCCCAAGCTCAAGCAACTAGACGACAAAAGCGTCTACAGTCACTTGAGCAGTGTGTTTGGAAGAACCATGTGACATAGAGGTTCCAAGTTTCTTCGAGACTCGTAACGTGGGCTGAGGCCCCGTGGGTAATGTCTGAAATGCTTTGTTCAGGAAGGAACGGCCGCTGCAAGTCTTGTAGTGAAAGCTGCTTCAAGGAAACGACTCCGTTCTCAAGTAGCAGTGCTTCTTTGCATTTCGAAACTTACCCTTTACTTCAAGAAAACCTTTCACGACCATAAAGCACAGTAGCGTCTTCGTTCAGCAAGGTTCTAATGCCAAACACGGCGACTTGCTTTGCGCTCTGCTCCCAACCAACTGAAGGCACTTTTCCGCTCCCAACCAACTGAAGGCACTTTCCCCGTCTTACAGGACCACAGGAACAGCGACAACCACAGCTACGAGTTCGAAGGGTTTCAAGTGGACATCAGTAACGCAGGCCCGAATGACTTCGACATGTTTTGCGTATATCACGAGTTCGGCGACATGATGGGGCTGCTGGGCATGCAGGCCAGCTACGTGGGTCTCAAGCTGGGCCAGCAGGTGAGCTGCCGCCGTCGTTATATATGAACAAATCTTTATACTTTACAAGATTCTTGCAAAGTACGGCTAACCGGAGACTCGCTTGGAACCTAAACAAACGCTGAATGTTAGCGGACAGACTGAAATTGACGGCTCCTGTGTACTTCTTGAAGTTCGAGAGTCTGTTCAGACAACCTAAGTAGGCGCTTTGGATCTCTCCTCCACTAACTGACTTTTCCCAATCTATTGGAACACTTACGTGTGGTCTTATATCACTTTTGCTTGCGGATGATATTTTTGAAAGACAGTCAATTCAGTCAGTTCAAATAGAAGATGTCTTTGCCGGTGCGCTTCTCTGCACAGCTTTCCTTTTCATTGTTTTTCTGGCCCTGGGAACATCAGCCGGGCGAGTGCATGGCAAGCTGGACGGCAGGTTCGTCGAGTATAGCGTAATAAGACCCTCGCGCGTCTGCGTCAACTCATGTGGAGGTAAGTGAGCTTCGCCCGATGGAGACTCGCGACTTCCTTTAGCAATAAGCGAGACAGCGAGGCACTTACACTTATTTTCCCTCACCTCGGCCGCCTTTGCTTTTTGTCCAAAGACTAGAATCAAAATTCTTGTTACGCAGGGCCTGTATTTGCGGCTCGAGTCCAAGGACGCCGGCGAAGAGAACAACAGCCTGATAAAGCCGTACGAGCTCATCTTGACGACCGACCCCCTGAAGGCGTTCGCTTACCTGGGCTGCGACGTACAGCAGTACCAGAGAGGCTTCCAGACGCAACTAGAGATGGCGGAGTTCCTCTGTCGAACAAAGTTCTTCCGCCCGTACGTGTTCCGTCCGTCTGCGGCTAAGTACGACGCCCGGAGAAGGTCTGTCAGCTTGTCTCTCTGACTCTTTTCCTTCATTCAGCAGGCCGGAACGAACGACTGGCTTTAATAATAAGACTCTCATCATTTGCTTCAAAGCAGTGAAGCATCTGAGGATAAGCAAGGGATAAGAAAAGCATAACTTTCCTTGGAAAAAGCCCTCAGCTGCTCCGGATTTCCTGCTTTCAAACGCCCCTGACTATGAAGTGCCAAGGACGCTAAAACGAAGCAACAGCGCCGCGCGCTGTTTGGCTTAGAAAGAGCAGAGAAGTGTCCGGAGCAACTGTAGGCGCGTCACTCGTTTGCATTCGCCGACCCCATTCCAAGTTGCATCACAAACAGCTGTGAACACGAGTTCTTGACGTACACCCGGGATCTCGCCATAGATCTTTCAAAATCCTGCTCTGATCACGGCTCCCTTCACCCTGTCAGTGCGTCCGAGATCTCAAATGTATTCCGACCAGAAATATCGTCGCATACTCTCTCCTGCTAAGCCCGCTTTCAAAATTCGTAAGGTCTGACACGAGTTTCTTTTCTTTCCGTTCAGATTGCTCCACCGACCAATGTGCATCTTCTTCCGGGACTACCTCGCCCTCCACTTCCCGGAACAGATGTTGGAAGAATTCCAACCGCCGCCTGAGCTCATACCCGATATAAAGGCCATACGCGATCAGGCCATCCGCGATTTCGGCAAGCAGGCCGAACGCGACACGTGGGAAGTAAAGGCGCGCCGCTTCCTCGGGCTGCGCCACAAGCTCCCCGGCAGTCTGCTTATGGAGGTTTCGGGGTATAAGGGCCCGGCACTGGGCGAATTTAAGAAGGCGTTTCTGGCGCAGTGGTCGGACAAGGACGCGTTTGAGGACTTTCTGCTGGCCTCGACGGACGAGCAGATACGGACACGGCTACAGGCTTTTGCAGATGGTTATGGGTAGAGGGTGCACGGTCGAACTACTCCCAAATCAGGTTATAGATTTCAATGGTTAGCCTAGGCATCTGAACAGCACGCCTCTAAATACACCGCTGCAGATTCTACCGCGACACCACCACGTTACTGCGATGATACTCCAAAAGATCTGGATCCCTATATGACTCAATCGTCAGCAAACCGCGTGGGTTATAGGCCGCTCAGTATTCGGGACACAAGTAGCTATCATTGCCAAACAACCATGTATGAAATGCTGAGCATGCTGCCACGTTACTTTCCATGTAGCTCCAGCTAGCATTCATGGTTGTTGCTTTTCTATCATCGGCAACACGATCTGGCGTGTGTGGCCTATGGGCTGCAACCGTCGTGCTTCCAGCTGGTGAATCTTATGTTTTCGCCCAAAACAGTGACATGTTCAAGATCCAATCACTAACTTATCCGCAGGATATTTCGCCATCAATATGAAAACCGCATGCACCTATATATCCCGCATCGGGCCTTCGGCTATCATTACGGTCAACGATATAAGCTTCAGACATGGCTATGCTATCCAATGATCGCGCAGTGTGACCCGGATGGTATAAGGAGCTGGACGGCACAAACACAACAGATCAGTATAACGATGATCAGCGGGACTGTCGGATCAGTGTATCTGAATGACGGCCTGATGGCGAAATATCAGGTCATTTAGCAAAGAGATCGGATGATAAGGTGCCAGTAGAGCTGAGCTTACGAAAGGTATGCTGACGCGTGGCGCGGCGGGCCGTGCGCATGCTGCCTCGATTAACGTCAGCGACCATGAACTTAAGTAATTTTGCAGTGGTGCTACGTGCACGAATTTTTAAGGTCCGTCGCAGCTGATTCCGCGAAATCCAGACGTTAATGTTCTTAACTTAAGAGCGTCCATCAAAAATAACACGGAGACTCAAGTGGAAAGTGCATTAACCGGTCTTGGTGCCCGAGTTTTTTTCCAACGGTCAACGTCTTCTTCTTCGACGAACGCACAAATCTCTGCCACGATGTAGCTCCTACTCGTCTCCTTATTCTTCCACTTGTCCAACAGACCGTCAAACCCAGGCTCGGTACGTGCACTGCAGAAACCGGAGTCCACCGCTTTGAGAGCCTCCACAAGCACAAGGCTCTCTTTCTTATGAAACTCCCGTTTCCAGATCCCCATCTCAGCTTTCGCAGGGAACGACAACTTGTGCGAACATCCTGACCACGAGTCCCACTTTGCCAGGACTTGTTTCAAGAGTACTTTCAACATCTCTTGAACGTGCTTAGGTAGATACTGCCGGGGATTCGGAAGAGTTGGAGGGTTCCGGTTGGTGCATTCGTCGATTGTCGCTCGGATGATTGCGGCCTTTCGGGCCCGGTACCGGTAAGCCAAGTAAGCCCACGTGGCTGCCGTAACCAGAGCCAAAAACGCAGGCGAGGCGATCCCGAGTCCAACCTTGATGGCAAGGTCGTTGCTTCCTGCAACGACACGGTAGCAGTGGGTATTTCCGGAAACGGGATCGCCGCAGCAGAAATTTCAACCGAGGAGTTGTGACTATCTGGTCTTCTTGAGGAAGGAAGCCTCCCGTCTTATGCATATCTAAACAGATCAGAACGGTGCAAGCTTAAGGAGATAAGGACGGGAGGAATTTAAAGGAAACACAGGAGGCCACCTTAAGCTGATGAATGCATGAGGAGATAGCAGTCCGTCAAAGGACGGACCATTGTCCTGATCCTGTGACTGCGAGCCTTGAACCCATTGTTGATATTTGACAGTGATCGCAGGGTCGGAATACAAAAGCAGGACTTCGTTGGCAGGCTTCTTGAATAACTTACGGGGAAACAACGTTTCCGCAGTTCCAATGATCCGAGTCAAGGTGGATTCGGGCTCAAAACCTGGCAATTTAAGACAAACTGAAGTAACTCAAGGCGGCTTAACGCACGACGCGGCGAGCTTGGGAGCTTGGAGCCGACGCTACCATACCAGTCAAGCTGCAGCCTCCCAGCTCAAGCCCCATCGGCACTACCAGCCCACTTGATATTGTTAATTCCTCAACCAAAACTTAGAGGTGCAGCATTGTGCTGCAAAGTAAACATCTCACCCGTGCTAGGAGGTGACGAGTTTGGGCCGGAGGGAGTGGTAAGAGGTGTTTGGGTCGGGGTAGTGACGCTCGCAGAATTGAATGTGTTGCCTGGGCCGCTGAGCGGAGCAACACTTTTGGGGGTCGGCGAGGGAGAGGCAGTCAGGGTGGGGGCTGTCGGAGCAGGGACACTCGGCGGAGGAGTGGGCTCAGCGGTTGGTGGGGGTGTTGGGGCCGCAGTCGTCGGGAGGGGTGTTGGGGCAGGGGTGATTGTTGGGGCCGCAGTCGTGGGGCGGGGTGTTGGGGCAGCCGTTGTGAGTGGCGGCGTTGAGGGGGGAGTTGTAGGAGGGGGCTGCGTCGGGGTAGGAGGAAGTGTCGCTTGTGGGGTGAGAGCGGGGGCGGGGGTGTTTGGCTGGGGAGTACCGGTTCGTGAGCCCCCCCCAGCCAACGAGCAGCATCCTGCTAACGTAGAAATCCCGTCGCAGGTGACAACTGCGTCAGTATAGCCTGTGCATGTGCAGAAGGATCCGGAAGTGCTGCTGGTGCACACGTCGGCGCAGCAGGCAACGAATGTCTGGCTAGCTCCAGTCGGTGCTCGGCTGCAATCGTCGGCAGATATGGCGTGCAGCAAGCTTCCCCCGCTGGCCACAAGGTTACACGAACCCGAGGTTCCCCCTGCACCAATGACGAACGCTCCATTTGCAACCCGAACACCCAGAAGATCACCTTTGTTGATACCTTTTTCCTCTAATTCTTGTTTAATTTCAATCTTCTTCCATCACAGAATTGTTTGAAATCTCTTGTGGAAACATATGTCCATGAACAACAATCCCTTCCTTCTCTGCTGTAGTGTGAGACATTTATCATGCTTCTGCCGTTAAAAGGCATCCAGCAATCTGGCTGTGCAAGACAGAAGACTGATCTTAAAGCTGAATCAGGATGTGTAAGAATGTCAATCCATTTTCAACAGAGGAAGTTGTGCCAGAAGGATTCTACTTTCACCTGATGCAAGGCCACCTTAGCGAGTAGCAAGATCAGGATTCACGCATAGACTGAGAAGATCATGCAGACAGACTTACACAGGCACTGAGAGACTCACATGGTTTATGGCAGCGGAATGGCAGCACATCGTGAAAGTGAGAAAGGTCACAGAACTTATCAGAACTGTCTGCACCTACCAGATATTTGAAGCAGATTCCGACGTGACAGCCTCTCGTGCGCTTGCGGCAACAAGCGCTGCCTGTCCACCAGATCAGGAGCAAGATCAGATGTCCTATATAGCAATGCAGCGCCCCCAGCCCTACTGGTTTGGCTGCCTGTGTGAACGTGCAAGCTGGCTTCGTACACCCTAGCATCAACGAAATTCAGCAGCATTGTCAAAAGCATGCTCCAACACAGTATACGAGCTGCAATGACCATAAAGGTCGTGTTGGAGATGCTGCGAATGCTATCAACACCTGACGACAAATAGGGCGGCCCCATACCGCCCGGGCTCAAGTGTTGAGGGGAGTGCGATGTCGGCCTCAGCTAACGTCAGCTAGGAGGATCTGGGGCAAACTCGAAGGGCCAGAACTTGAAGCCCAGAATCCGAACTACCTCAAAGCCCCTGGAGAGCTTTCCTTGTGTCCACTAGCTCTGAAGCTGGAAAGCCTGGCGCTTGCAACTTCAAGTTGCAAAGCTTTCTCAGTTTCTGGACACTGATCAATCTTTCTCGTAGCTGGTAACACGTTCCGTACCGGACCGTACGTACAGATACAATACCCAGTAAAATGTGGTACCTACCCACCCTCACTGTTAGGTACTAGGTAGGTACCTACCTACTAGGCACGAGGTACCTACGTCCAGGGGTTCTGGCGCCGTGCAGATCGCCGTGTATAGCACGGCCGGGGGAATTTCTGCACGGAGCCCGCCGTGCAGGTTGCCGTGCAGGCCGGTGCCCTTGTTCCGGCCAGTTGTCCCGCTGGCCGGGCACTCTCCGTCGACGGTAGTACTCAAGAGTCCCAGAACACTCGATGATTCGAGTAGGTATATTCAGGGCACCCTTGTCCGGCTATATTAGACTACCTACTCCGACCCGGCCCGGCTTTACAGATCGTAAGCCCCCTTGATTCACTTTGCAACCTTACTTTAGTGTATAACGGTCGATGGAACCTTTGTACGGTGCAGAACTTCTGTAAAGGCTACATTGCCACGTAGAAAGTTTCCAGGGGGTTTTGAAGGAAATCCGGGTCCTGGATGCAGCATCATTACGTAACGTCGTATACGGTTTGCTATCGGTCATATGGTGCGGAAACGCACGAATATCAATGTCAGCCGCAGCATGAGAATAGCAGGCCGTAAATGATTTGCAGCGTCAGGGAGGAAAAGCCGGTGAAGAGTCATGGGCTCGGGGCTCTCAGCTGCACGGCCGGCAAGGCCGTTGCACGGCCGGGCGGAGCTCGCCGTGCAGAATGCACGGCCGGAAAAATTTTGCCCTGCCTACGTCTACTGCTGGGACCAGACTCGGGATTCAATTTAACACCCAACTTCCAAGTACAGTGAGCGGTATGTACCTGGCAGGCATATTCCTCCTAGTACCGTACGGAACATGGTTACACCGTCCATGCCAATGGCAACATGCGCTTCCCTGATTCATCCGCGATTGATCTATAGGATCCTAACCTGTCAGAATTGCTCTTGAGGGTCCACTTGCACAGGCGATTTTGGCCCCACACAACTTTGGCGGCAAGACACCGCCGTCGAGCTCGCCATGATTGCCAATTGGCACTCGCACGACGCACACTATATAAGGGCACACGACATGTTTCGCACCGGGCTCGTCACCCTAGCTTCTTGATTTTGTTTGTTGACGTCACGCAAAAGAGTACGCCATTGATCTTGGGCATAGCTGGTACCTTTTAGCACTGAGCCGCCAGACCCATACGTATCTAGGTACGGTACCGTATTACTGGACCCCTCAGTACCTAGTATTTCAGCACCGCGTTGAACCAACTTGCACTGGCAGGTACCTGTGCACCTGAAATGATCGAAGCCTTTTTGAAAGGTCCTTGCTTTGCAAAGATCATTTGCCACTGGCACCAGGCAGATCAGAAAGGGCTAGCTGGCACAGCTCGGAATATGGGGTCGTCCTTTGCAGCCATCAAAGGGCGGCTTCATGCATTTCCCAAGCTTCTGAGAATCTTAGTGGCGCTAGGCTTTTACTGCATGCCCCGCTTTTGTGAGGCCATCCCAATCGTTCCCAGCCACCTCTTGACAGACAACTGCACCGCGGCCAATGCGGAGTATTATAGCGAACAGCCGCCCGGAAGCTTCTTTTTTTACACGGGGACTCCAGACAGCTACTGCAGCCGCGCGTCCACCCCTACTACAGGCTGGAAGATATGCGGAGCAAGCTCGGCTCCCTCTTGCACAACCGTTGTTGCCCCCTATGGCAGCAAAGCAGACGCCTGCAAGGCACAATACAGTTATGTTAATAAATGTTCATTGTCAGTGCGGGTATTCTTCATCAACTATGATTTGGACTGCGACTGGGTGATCATCTGTGAGTACTTTGATGGCCCCGTCGTGGTAACAATAGGATCAGCGGCACCCAGTATTGTGGCGGCACCTCCAACGAAGGGCACGGCCGGCGCCCCTCTTTTGGCACCGGTCCCATTGTTTCCTCCGTCCCCTTCTCTGCTTCCAAAGGCGGGTGACGTGGTCATGCTGTTGTCTTATGCTGCGGGAAGTGTGGACTACTATTGCAACAAAGGTGAGACATTCTTAACATGTTGCACGGAATTGCCTGTGCCAAAAGGTAGACAAGAAGGATGTTGTGCCGTGCAGCCATTGTGGGAAGTGGCTTTTTTGCGCATGCCGCATATCTGAGGTACTGGAGGCTTCAAATCCAGCGAGGTCGTGCTGCAAGGATTTACAGGCGAAAGAACCCAACAGAACACAAGATTCATTTGTGAAACGGTTGTCTAGCAAGATGTATTGCAGTGTTGCGTTGTCGAAGCTGGAAGTAATCACCACCCCAGTTGACACCGATAATATGATCACTTCCGGCCTGCAAAATGTTGCGCATGTGAGCTTCAGAACCCGATGATTGAGATTCTTTTCGCCCACAGTCGAAGCAATTTGCCCGAGTATTGCATTGGAGAGCCAGGGTTGCAGCTTCTCATTACCATGTTTGGTAAAAGCGGCTTTAAGGTTGACAATGAGCTGGTGGTTGCTGCCTGGCAGCCTGGGGCGCTTTTAATAGGGCCGTAATCTTCAAGAGCAACTGGCAATAATCCCAGTTGCTACAGAATGTCTTCATGAGTGAGCATGGTTCAGCATTGTATTTGCCGGGATAGAAACTCTCTTGCTGCTCTGCCCAAGACTAATTTCCGTGATGTGTCACTTTCTTTGAGGCTCAGAAAGTGCCCTTTTTTTTGAGATGTGCCCATATTCTAATCTATGCAAGTTGGCAGTGTCTGATCTGTGGCTATCAACCATGTGAAAGATGCATTCTTTGGGCCCCTCAAACAGTCTACGACCCCGGAGGTAGTCTGGAAGTATGCGCACAAATACGCGAGTTTCGTGTCCTTCTTCCTGACAGCAAGCCCATTCATCATCGAGAAGACTTAGAAAGCTGATCCCTCAACTAAAAGGGGGTGACTGCAATGACTTAGGAGCCTCCATTTGAAAGGTTCCTGCTTTCACTTCCTCGCGTGCCAGAGCCACACAAGAGCAAAGTGAATCGATTGCATAGTCTGCCTTCTGTTGACCTCCGCACAGAGTGCTCTGAAAGCTACAGCCCATCAACGGTTTGCCTAGCTGGTCTTCATCTACCACTCATCAGGAGTGCAATAAATCCTTATTAGTAAAGCTTGTCCGGAGCGTATCAAGCGCTTGTCTTTTTGTATCAAGGCCCGTTTGCATCTCGAACCAGCATGCCAAGAGGCACACGAATTCCTGTCTCAGCCAGCTACTTTTTCTTTGTGACGAAATTTAAAGGTCCGAACACTGGGCTACGTTAACACCGGCCATCACTATTAGGAGCCTGCTCACTCGATTGAAGGATAATATTACAAGGGCTTTCAGGATTGACGGACGGACTGCCACTATTCATGCCCTTCAATCGCTCAGTTCCTTCATGCTTCTTCTGCAGCATCTGGCCTCTTCTCGGACGGAACCATAAGCGCCAACCTCTATACAAGTCCGTTGGGAAATGCATCCATTGGCACGTACTTGAAGGCCAACGGGTCGCAAGTTTTTACGTTGGCAGATGGGAGCATAGCGCTCACCGGTCCCCGAGATAGTGGAAATTCCTACCCTCAGAACCCGAACCTTCCGCTGGATGGTGAGAATCCGCTATCCTGCTACAGAACAAGTAGTAGTTTGCTTGATCTAGGATACTTTCTCAGTCTGCTGAAAATAGTTGGGTCCGGGCGCAAAGGACCGGCCTCTGACCCTTACGACCGGCCAGGATTGCTCTCAGAATCAGAATGAGCATCCAGTTTGCACCTTACGAGAGAGGGACTACAAACTACTAGACAAAGCAATCTCTTGACTTCGAGGTTAAGCTTCGGGGTTGGTTGGACCAGAACGGATAATCGAGGCTGGTCAGTAGCTGGGCGCCACCGTCAAAATCCCGCTCAGAGTCGTCGAACGCGTTTCAATTTCGTTCGAATCGGTACCTCTTTCATCCACAATACTGGGATGTCAAAGTATCTTTGTCGGATTGAATACTCGGTGGGCTCGAGCGAACATAAATTCTGTGTTGAGATGCTGGAGGAGATGCACTTAAAGAATCAATTGATTGACAAAAGCAGCTTTCCTCTAAACAGCGCACCCCTCGAAACCATTCAGATGCAAATCTCTTCCATGGCACCGGATCGGGCAAGCTCTGGCCGCCAATGACCAGTGTGCGTTCGTGTGCCAGGTGGGTACGGCTCCCTGAATCAAAGCTATTCGACCGCCACTGGGAACCTCAGCCTGGCTGACGTTGCTTACGTCACTGTTACAGCGACGGTTGGAGGCGTTCTCCCAAGCAAGGCCCCATGCTCAAAGGTGCTCGGTTCGCTGATTCCGTACCGCCCCTGGTCCATACCTTTCGAAGCCAACATTACCTTCTTTAGCAGATTTGTGCCTCCACCTTAACAACAAACATAACCCGGTTCCCTCGTCGACGTTTCGACTCTCGAGAGGAGCTGGTTCGAGTTTAATCAGGTTCATCAGGCAATGAACTCGTCACAGACTCATAAGACGTATATTACGATGCCAATAACGGTCATCTAGTTGAACGTCAAAAACTGAGCACGTATTTGAAACGTCTCTTCTCCAGTACTGGTCATCAGCCCGAACGACAGCTTCCTTGAAGCCTGTACGTAGATCGACCCTTGCGGTCGTCCATTCTTTCAAACCGCGCAGCTCGCGATGTCGGTGGGGCCTGATCAGTGAGCCATGCATGTCAGACAATAAGACAATGATGCAAGATATGCCAGTACGTTTTGGGCAGAACCCATGGGAGTCGATATGAAAGCCGCAAAACCTATCGAACTGACAAATGAAATTGCTGACAACTGAAATTGGTGCTGTGGATGGTTGCGGATCTGTTGGTTTGTCCCAGCACCGTCCCAATGAACCCTGACAAATGAACACACCCTTTCAGCCTTTCAAGTCACTGCTCCGGGCCGCCCATGTGCATTGATGTATGTGAGAAAAGGGTTGCATCTCGACCGTCCGATGAGGTCCAATGTCGTTCGAACCGTTCCTTCGCCTTCCCCAGGGG
>DF237005.1:39942-109884 GCA_000708835.1 Klebsormidium nitens
AAATTGGGACAGGAGATTGTTCCAACTTCTGAGAGACCAAAGGCCCTGGAACTTGAAGGAAACCATGTCTCACTTCTGAGAGACCAAAGGCCCTGGAACTTGAAGGAAACCCAGTCTCACGCCCGTTTCGAGAAAACCTCTCAAAACACCAGCCGTGTCGGTTTGGACAAAATGCTCGAAAGTGCCGGCCGGTTTTTGAACAAATTGCTCGAAATAGCCGGTCGAGTTTTGATCAAATCGCTCGTATTCTAGCTGCGCCATTCGAAGAAAAGGTTCGAATTTGTGGAGGCCCCGGGCACACACTAAAACCAAAAGGACTTGCTCGGTTGTCACTCGCAGTGGTGTAACCCTAAAGCGGGAAGGCCCGGTTGTCCCAGGGTTGCCCGCGAGACCCTAATTTCACAGGCAGGGCCCGGTTGCTTCTCGGGTGCCACGGTCCCTAAACTACTACTCTAGAGGGAAGTGTCCGTTGTCCCCGGGAAGTTGCGGCCGCCCGCCGCCCCGACCAACCACCCATAAGGGTACCGTCCTTTATGTACCGCAATCCCGGCGGTCTTCGCGATCGATGTTGTGGGCCGCGATGGTCCACCTGCATCGACGGTGGAGATTTCCCGAAAGCTACCCGCACGTCGCGACGGCAGACCCGGACGGACCAGGTCGCAAATTTGAACAATTTGTTCGTATCGCCCGACGCAGTTTTGAGCATTTTCTCCAAAATGACCCGACCGGATACGAACGATTTGTCCAAAATCGATCGCCGTATTTTGAGAGATTTACTCAAACTTTCAAATTGGTGTTTTGAGAGGTTTTCTCAAAACGGGCCGTGAGTCTGGGTTGCTGCATGAGAACGTTGAAACAGCTCACAAAAGCCCCCTGGGCCCTGGAAAATATTTTTGGAGGATTGCATCAATTGGTTGCATGAAGCACCTTGGATGGGGACAGAGATCAATCCTGTGGTACCATTCATGAGCGCCGCGGATCAGGGATGCTAGCAGACAATCAAGGGACAAACAAGCGCTGCGCGTGCGCTTCGCAAGAGCACAAGCAGACGCAGCGGCCATAGAAATGTTAGTGAGGACTTAGGCGGGACGTTGGGTCCCTATACCATCCGCTTGAATCATGAATGCGGCTACCTCAGTGCGCGCGGTGGCGACACACATTCTGCAGCAGCCGGCTTTTGCAGGCGCTTCCCTGTGCGACTTCTCCGGCAGGTAAGTCGTCATTTGTGCTTCTCCTCTTGCACAGACGGCAGCATTGCAATTCTCAAACCATTACCAGGATTGTCTGCTGTGCATTTAGTGAACTTACAAAGGTCAATAAGGTCAATTGCAATGGTCTTTCCTGTTTTCTGGTTGATATCCATGCAGAGCCAAATCGTACATGCTCGGTTGAAACAGACATTTTTATGTTCAGTGGCCATCTCATCAGCGGACTCGTTCAGCATCATTCTGTCTGCCTTTGATTGTTAGGGATAATAAGTGCGGTTGGAGTGTTGATGAGTTTCTTGGAACTACCACCACTTCATCAGCCGCTAGTCTTTACATGGCAGCAATGAGGCGACAAACAGATTGGATTGGTGCCCTTCATGTATGTGACATTTGTCTCCGATCAGCCCGCAAATACTACGGATCAGTCAGCAAATACTACGCTTTGGTGCTTTGTAGAAGGCACCTTACTTCAGGTAATGTAGTTGGTACCTATCGCTGTGCTTCATGGTGGCTAGTGTGGCTAACATTGCATTCTGGTCAAAGAACGTTCGAGCGCTGAGTTGGTATTGAAGGCTTCAACTTTTTTTCCAGAGAATGCGGGATGCATACCCTGGCTCCTCGTACTCAGCCTGGTGCGCGGTAAAGTGCTCTTGAAAGGCAGTTGTCCTGCCTACTTCAGATTCTCACAGTTGTGAGAAAGGGGATCGGTTGTGAACATATTTGTTCGCACTTGACTCTACTCTGCAACTTGTTTGCTAAGCATTGCAACTAGCGCAATATACCTTCCTTCATCCTGGGTTGAGGAGGAAAGCATTTTGGAAGATCATCGGGACATCTATGTTTGTTTGGGGAATGGTGGCCATTGCATGCGGACAATTCTTTTGGTTTTTTGAGGGGCCCCTGCCAAGAGATGGTTTCTATCTCAGATGGGTTATAGTGGGGAGCGTGTTTTGGTGAGTGTTTTCCTACCTCAGCAGTATTTGAAGGTCTGCTCAATATTCATCCCACTGCATTTGAAAGTGCTGATGTCAAAGTGGCGCGCTTAAGAAGGAGAACTTTCCGTACACCAAATATTCTTGGTCAACTCCCAGCTTCTTCCCCCCCAATGGTTGATGAGTCTGGATCCATCGTGCAGTGGCTCGTCCGCCTATGCTTTCGCCTGCTCTCGTCCTCAAAGTACGCACCCCTCTCCTCAACGACGACTGTACCCCGTCCAACGACTAAACGCGTCCTTGCCACTGCGGTCACAAAGCGGCGATGCCGACGTCGAGAAGCTGGAACAAGCAAGCAGCGCCGAGCAAACTCCTAGCAGATGGGGCCAGCTCAGGCGCCAAACGCTCCGGTCGCTGCAGAGAATCCCCCGCAAACCAGCGCTGGCGTTTCTAGGGTTAGTGGGGGGGTTAGCGACCCCAGTCTTGGTTAGCAGCGGCGGGTGTTCTGGCTCGGGAAATGGAAATGGAAGTGGAGAGGGTGAGGGCGGGGGTGGCGGAGATGGTTTTCATTGGGACAAGGGACATGCGCGAGCAGCAACTGCTGAGGAGGAGGAAGAGGAAGAAGAGGAAGAGGAGGAGGAGGAGGAGGAAGTAGAGGTGGAAGAAAAGGGCGCGGTGGTGCCGCTGGGAGGAGAGGAGGAGGAAGACGAAGATGAGGGAGAGGACGTCCTGGCGGTGCGTTTGGGCAACTCTCCAGTTGATAATTGTGATTCATGAGGAATTTCCAGGAACTGTCTCTCTGAGGAAGTGTCAGCCTCACGCTTGATGTTTCTGCCCAACTAAAACATCTAGCTGATGCCGTGAGGTCGTCTGCAATTGAAATGTATGGAGACACGTGTAAAGAAGTGGGGCTTTTGCAATTTGCGGCTTCAATGTTTCAAACCTGGCTTGGGAGATCCGTGAATACAAGGAGCTTCAAGTTGGAGCTTCTCTTTGAGAGAACGACCAAACGCAGAGACACCATTTCTTGGGGTTTTTTTATTGAGAAGCGAGCTTACGGACATAGGAGTTCGCTCCAGCGCCTTTCTCAATTTCAAGGCGCTTCTGACGGTTTGAGTTCTGGCAGATTGTCTTCCTCTGTATGATATTGTCATTATCGACACCTTGGCTGCATTGACGATGTGTGGCCTCCCCATCGTTGAAGCCTTTCCATTACAGAAAAAGCCGACCAGGACCAAGTGCTAGATATGAAGTGGTTCAGCATTCCGTATCTGGAGTCGCATGAGTCAACTAGAGTCATGCACCTTCTTAGAATGTTCTTCAACCGTTCTGACACCCGACCCATCGCCTTTTCCAGGACATTGCCGCATTCGACGACATCAACAAGAAGCGCTCGTGGCCCGCCACCTGGCGCTCCCCGTTCCAGGTCCCCGGCGAGCCGTTCGGCGTCGACCAGCTGCGCAAGACGTACGTCGGGGAGAAGCTCACGCCCGACCTGCAGGACAAGCTGACGTCAGATTTCCTCGGCATGTTCGGGGAGTACCTTGAGGGGATCACTCTCAGCTACGAGCGCAGCAACCGGGACCCTAACTTGAAGGACAACGAGGTGCGGCTGATTTTCAACTGGCGGGAGCCGGAGCTGCCGCCCATCCGGGGGCTGCGCGTGGTGGGGACGACCCTGATCACTGAGGAAATGAAGCGCGAGATGCTGAAGGACTTGCAGGTGCGTGTGTTCGCTCTCTATTTCTTTGTCCGTTTGACTTGGTCTGTCTACCTGTGATGGGAAGAGACGAAGCGAGCCTCTTTTCAGACCAGATATGGGCCTTGTTTGTCGAACCCTTAGGCCCTCTAACATCAACACTCTCCAGAAAGTTGTGTTCAGCATCGAAGACTCGACAATGATGTACGCATTTAAAGACCCTGCGGTTTTGTATCCTCGTTCCTCAAATCCCTGAACCCCGTCCAGAAGGGAATCAACCTGACCCCAACCCTGTGATTGACCATTCCTTTCTTAACCCCGTGCTGCGTCGAATGCGCGCACGCTTGCCATTTTTTCCATGTTCAAGGACCGGCTTAAGACGCCTTGGTTGTAGTCTCAGCCTTTATCAGAAGCAGATTCAAACGGACCCTGACCCTGACCTTGTAGATACAAACTTCGTGCCGCAGAAAGAGACCTTGCTGAACTTGCGCATGCAAGAAAACGGTTCAAGGCCATCGTGCAAGGCGGCAAAACTTTGCATCTCCTTCCAAAAGTTTCCGTCCAAAGGCGAATGAAACGAGTACACTGTGTAACTAACTCTTACATTCTAAAACCTTTGTCGCAGGAGGAGGTTCCGTTGAACGCGCGCACGCTGGCCATGTTCAAGGACCGGCTGAAGGCGTCGTTCAAGTCGGCGGGGCTGGAGGCGGGGCTATACCAGATGAACTTCGTGGACGGAAACATCCTGCAAATGAAGTTCTTCGAGAACCGGATTGGCAACATCACGTTCCAGTTTACGGACGAGAATGGCAAGATCACCTACAACGAGGACATTGCCAAGTGCATGCCGATCGGAGTAAGTTTCTTCGTCGAGCTTTTTCTTCGTCGAGCTTTCTGATTGAGACTACCACCTGTCGACTGTTTGCTCGCATCGGTTTCATTTTTCTTGCTTATATAAATCGAGGATTACAATTCACAATTCTCTCACGTGAATCGTTTCCCTGCGAGGCGATTGAGTAGAGGTGCCTGGCGACAATCCTCTTACGTCGTACGGCGCCAATCAATCGTCATGCACCGTCGACGAGCAAGTGTCGAGTGAAGACCTCTTTTTGCAACGTCGCAACGACACCGAGCGGGTCATTCCCGAGCCACCAGATCTCAACGATAAAGCTGACCCCGAGTAGGTTGCGAAAAGAGAGACCCGGCGGAAACAGCTAACACAGGGCGCCAACACCAAACCACAATCCTTAGAAGCGCTAGATTCGACACTGACACGTCTGCTTACGATCTGCAGTTCCAGGCGGGTGACGTCATGAAGTCGTGGGATGCGCTGGGGCCGCTGCAAGAGGGTATTTTGGCAATGGGCGCATTCTCACGCGTCGGCATCGGGATGAAGCCCATGCGCTCGAAAGGAGAGGGCTCCAAGTGGCTCAACCTCGACGTGCAGTGTGAACTGGCCCAGCAGAAGGCGGTGGACGGGGAACTAGACTGGCAGTTTATTCCCAACGAGGCCGGGCGGCCCACGCTGGTGAGGCGCGGAGAAGCGCCATGTTTGGTTCTGAAGGGTCTTTGGATTGGGACCTGTGTTCGTTTCTCTTGTAAGTGAAGAGAGTACTGTCTGGGCGGTTGTTAGCTGTGGATAAGATTACAGCGTACTCCGAAATGAAGGGCACAGTGCGGCTTGTCTGGTTTCCCTTGACTGCATTCCGCTTGGGAATGCCGACTTCCTGTCTCGAAACTTTGCTGCGGATGAAGCTCAGCACACGCAGGCTACCTTTTCTTAGGCATCCCCCCTCCGGATCCGGGTTTTTTTTCCAAGACGCTTTGAAACGTATCTATTGCTCACTTGTGTAATGCATCGTTCCCCCGTGCAGTACTCGCTGGAGCCCGGAGGCACGATCATGTACCAGCACTCGCACTTTGGGGGCTGGAATAAGTCCTTCTCCGCCAGCATCGGAACCTCCAACTTCTTCAGCCCCATGGTGGGTCCTTCTACTATCTATTCCGTCCTCGATTACCCCTGTTCCAGCAGAGTATATTGTTGGCTCTCATGCTTGTTTCTGATCTTTCAGATTACTTGTTTCTGACTCCATTGCTCAGAGCCTCTGGATCCCTTACTGTCACTCCCTCTATCTAAAGGTCTTGCGGGACGCTCGTGAAAGGTGCAAACTCGTAACTTCCCGTTTTTGGGCCTGGCGCCAAGCTTTTGCTTGGTTGATCCATAGCTGGCAATTATGCAAGCGTTTACGTTGCTGCGTCTTGGGCAAGTCTAGGCAGGAATCCGGGAATTCGACGGAGTTACTTTAACTGGGTTTCGGAGACCGCACTGATCCATCAAATTTCGTTAAAAGCTCGACTTCTCAATGTCTCCCCGTCGTCTTACAGGAGGACATCGGCTTCAACCTTAGCTACAAGCACCTGAACGTGTTCGGCCCCAACGATAAAAAGAACCGCAAACTAGAGGTGGACGCTTTCAACGGGCGCAAGGAGAGCGCGATCCACACCCCCAGCCCCGCTTTGGAGGGGATCCCCCACATCATGGTCGACAGAGCCGGCGTTAGAGCCACTCTGACCGAGGTGAGCATGACGTCCTCGCTCATAAGTTATGACTGTTGTGGCTAGGCATGCGCTATTTCGATGCGGTAAGTTTTTGAAGGGCAGGCTGTCCGGTGAAATATGCCCTTATCAGTCGTAATATTGGGCTCTTTTCTTCATGAGTTAGCACTTGTGAAGTTGGCAGTATGCTAAGCTTCGGACGTTAAGGAAGGACGGGCTGCTTTGTCTGCAACTCTGTGCTGAAAGTAATCCGCAGGCTCTGATTTGACCAAAGCTTCTGTCATAAGGGTAAGACACATAGGGTCGTCAGGGCTGTTCGGCTGCTTTTGATCTTCCGTTTGGACAGAAAGAGGCATTCCTCCCCCCCCCAAATAAGGCCTCACTGATCCCAGCCCCTCCTCTTCGCAGTTCCCCTTCTTCTCCAAGAAGATCCAGATCGACTACGGGGCGACGCTCGAGGAGGTCAACTCTCGGGGGGAGGACTACCAGTTTGCGGCGCAGGGCTCCAAGATTCTGAACAACGGTACCTTCGACGATCAAGGCCCCCCCACCAGCCTAGGCGTCACGGGGTCCGACAAGCAGCTGTTCTTGCACGGCTCGATCGAGTACAACAACGTGACGATGGAGAAGGAGGTGGCGCAGGGAACGCGCGCACTATTCACGGTAAGTTGTTTTGGGGGTTCATAATATCGAAAGTTTTTGGGACCATTGGGGTCCGACAAGCAGCTGTTCTTACACAGCTCGATCGAGTATAACGACGTGACGATGGAGAAGGAGGTGGCGCAGGGCACGCGCGCACTCTTCACGGTGAGGCGGTTTGACGTTACGTTCTAGAGGTGAACGACCTATAAGAAATGAGAGATTGTCGGATAGCGGGGTCCGACAAGCAGCTGCTTTTTTCGGGCTGAATCGAGTACAACAACGTGACAATTTGGGAGGAGGTGGAGCATGGCACGCGCGCACTGCTTACGGGGAGGCTTTTTGAAACTCGGATGTCGAACCTGTTGGGATGATTGGGATCCGACAGCACGGCTCGACCGAGTAAACCAACGTGACAATGAGAAACGAAGTGGCGAAGGGCACGCGTCCATCGACGGTGAAGAGTTGTTGACTCTATTTTTTTCAACCATACACGTCCACACATCGTCGAAGGCAGGAGAAAACACTTGAGTCAGCTCCGCTCCTTTGAAGCTTCCACTTCTTTTGCACGTTGAACATGGCACGTGGACCGGTACCGAGCTTTCGTTCGCGAGTCGACTCTTACCGTGAGTCATTAACCGCATTCACTTCTCACTTCCACGTATTCCCAATTCCTAATCTACGAAGCCCTCAACTCCGCTCCGCTCCCCTAAATCTTCTCGTTTTTCCCGCAGATGGAGCAAGGCACGTGGATCGGCACTGAGCACCCGATGTTCAACCGGTGGACGGCCTCTGCGACGCAGTACTTCAAGCTCGGTCAGCTTCCCAAACTCGACACGCTGGCATCTCCGAGCGCCGTCGTGCACGCAAAGGCGGGCGACACGATCGGGGATCTCGCGCCGTACGATGCGCACCCGCTTGGGGGCCCGTACACGGTGCGCGCATATGGGATTGGGGACCTTGGGGCAGCCCGGCGATACCTGGAGGTGAGGTGGTAGATTCGTTTGGGTTTGACTCTGGGTTTCGGTTTTGGATCTTGTTTGGGTTACGGTTTGGATCTGGATTTACAATTCCTGCGCGTCGTGCCAATATGACTAGCGCCGTACGACGCGCACCCGCTTGGGGGGCCGTACACGGTGTGCGCGTGCGGGACTGGGGACCTTGGGGTGGCCCGGAGATACCTGGAGGATAAGGCAATTGGGCGGTGTCGTATTGTAAGGGGTTGCTTTCTGGATTTCTGCGTGTTTTGTCGGTTTCTAGGTTTTCTTCTCTCACCCTTCGTTGGGGGCTATTCAGCACTCTTGGACAGATCCCGAGCCGCTGTTTCAGATTGGATCCGATTCCCGCGCTCTGAGCTTCCGAAGCTGACTGCCGTGCTTGTTCCACTCTTGTTTGCGGTCCGTATACCTGTAAATTTGAAATTGGATTTGAAATGCATCTGTGTGGCGCATTAACTTTGCAACTGGCGACAAGAACCGGGGGGCTACGAATCTGTGGCAGGTTATTCCTGCAAGTGCTGCGTGCTCACAAATGGGCCTCGTTCCCTACAGCTCTTCCATTATTACATAAGGCCGCCACTACCTGCCAGATTGTGTTTGACTGCTTGTCGTCACCTTTTCGATCCGTCTCATTTGTTTCCCCTACGCTTCGCGAACTTCCTTTGGATCAGCTTTGAAGATCCGCATGCCTCCATTTGCGTCCAATTTGCTTTCCTTTGGGTTGACCATAACCCGGGTTGACGCTCGGTTAGCTTGACATGACCCTAACCCGAAGCACCGCTAGCCCCCTGCCATCTCTGGCAGTGGGTGGCAGGGAAGACACGAGAAAAGAAGGTTTGGTGCGCGAGCAACAGGGTGAGCGTCTTGCTTGGAGACTGGCCAGCTTGCCAAGCGAAAGCTTGTGCGGGCTGGCCGTCTTGTGCTCTCAAGCTGATGCGAAACCCGACATTGTTATCCTAATCAAAAAGGTGTCCAAGGGTTACGGTGTGTTCCGGATTGAGATTCCAATAAGATTTTCATGTATAGTCTGGTCTTCTGTCATGTGCTAGAGTCGATTATATTGAGTGTTTGGACACGACTTTCGTACAACGGACACTTCTGCCCCGCCTGTTGGTCCGATTCTTTCACACCTTCAACTTTCGAATTACTGAAATTTTCCGGAAATACTCACCGAACCGCAAAGGGTATGGAAAAACAACTAACCGAGGAAGAGGCTCAAATTCCTGCGTCGGTGCGTGCTGTCCGATGATGTAAACCAAACCGCTGACATTCTCTTCCCACGGGGAGGGTGACCACGCTGCTAGTGAACGCTGCATGTATCGCCTCTGCTACTCCTCCTGAGCGGGGCGGCGATGCATGCAGCGCGTGCTGGCGGCGGTGGATGAGGGACGTGTTATGAGAGCTGAGGACAGCAGCACTGGCGCTCTTTTCGTTTTGGATATTATTTTTGGTCGGTCTGTACTGTTTAACCTCTCGTATTATTTGCTTGTTTGTCTGGTCGATCGCCAAGCATTCGAGAGGGCCTAGGTGTTGCGCTGCAGAATATGATGTTTATCCGACTCTCTGTTGCTGTGGTTTGGTCCTGCTCTGCTCAGAGAGGGGCGATAGAAACAATGGCTAAGAGCGTGCTTTTACTCGCTTTTGTGATTGGGGTGCGAATGTCTCGCGTGCAAGGTTCCGCTTTCCCAATATTTGCCTTTTTCGTGACTTGCGTGCTGCCTGACCTGACGAGCACCTTGAAGAGAACGCCTTTGGGCAACCAGTGACATAAGGCGAGTGGTGATTGCTCACCTGCACCCTGAATTTTCGTTTGTGTGCAGCTCGCTACCGAGGTCAAGTATCCAATCAAGACCGCCTCTGTTTACGGGTTTGCCGAGTATGCGACCGACCTGGGGAGCGGGCCGGAAGTACCCGGGAATCCAAACGAGTACTATAACCGACGGGGGCACGGACTCGCTTACGGCGCTGGTGTTGAATGGTGCGGAGCGAAGATAGAGTACGTCAGGGACTGTCATAAGAAGTCGGGATCGGTTGTGCTTCGTCACGGCAACAGATTCTGATCCGAGCAATTCAAAATTTTGTTAAGGACAAAAATCCAGAAAAGTCGAGCGGTTGGTGGCAGCACGGATTGTGGCGTCGCTGTCCACAGTCGCATCCTTTGTCACTCTGCCAGTCAGCCTTGGCGTCATTTTCTCACATGCGGGCAATGCTTTCAGGCCAGACTGGCGAAGATTTAGTACGTGATATCCCTGGTGACTGACCGATGGATAGCCACTGATCTTGAATCAATCTCGATCCTATGTTGTCACAGATGTCAATTGGTTCTCAATGATTTGAATGTATTTGTACAAGCTGCAGATTGAAAGAGAAAACTCGCAAATTTGTGTGAACAGAATGTTGCCGATGCCGCATATACGAACATGTGACCCATGAAGTCACAATCAGTGTGCCATATATGTCAGGCTGCGAGTTAGCCGCTGAGTCGACCCCGGGGTGCTTGCAATCTGAGTGCAAGGGCCGCAGCCATTCAACCGTATGTGTGTCGCTAGTACCCTATGCGCGATATCCGGCCGTCGGTACGTCTCGGTTTGCTTTGCGAGTGCTGTACCGCAAATTAACGCATGTTCATATAATGTTGACTGAGATTATAGCCCTCGCGATGACATGCATTGCATGACAGATCCCTATCAATCGCGCATTAAGAAGCTATAGTTACTGAACCTGTTCAGGGGGACGGTCACATATCGAGTAGTTGCCCTCGAAGCAGCCAACCGAAGCTCACCTTAGTCAAGTCACATCTGGAATTACCAATAAGCGATTCCGCTTTGTGTACAGGAGCGGCAAAACGCGATGATTTGCCAATCACAAGGGGCGCTCGATCGAAGCTTCTGTGTTCGCTTCCAAATCACGGCTGCTCGAACTGGTAAGAAGACTCTTGTGTCGGTTCTTTCTAGCTAAGGGGCATCGGGGAACCGGTCCTTCCTGACGTCACATGGCGACTGTCATTGTGCTTCCTCCGCGTTTGTCGCCAACAGGCCCAAGTGGCGGTGGTGTTCCCCGGGCCCCAATATCCACTTCTACCTGACCGGTGGTGACGTTTTGGGCCGCCCCGGTCATACGCCCTCTTCAAAGGGACATGTCATACGCTGCTGACATCTATAGCCCTGATTACTAGAATGCCTGCAGTGAAGGTCTAAACTCTAAACCACCAATGAGGAGATGCAGCAACGTCACTGCCGTGATTCTCTGTGACTGGCCAGTGGCAGTACGTAACTCGGGCGGTTACGTAACCCCAGAGGGAGTGCGCTGCACGTACCGCCAATAAGTCCAGAGGGAGTGCGCGATCTGCGGGCGGGGGTACGTAGTAGGAGTGGCCGCGGCCCCGTGTTTTTAAAGTCAATTTTCACCCATTCAAGCTTTGTATCAAAAGTCTGTTGAGTACGTTTCTTTTCCCGGCCTATTCAGTCATGGAATCGTGGCGAGTACAGCTTCACACAGCAGGAAGCGACGTCGGCCTTGACCTTAACTGAAACACGGCTGCAGGCGTGATTCAGGCGTGATGCAGAGAGACATTCTCTCAAAGAAAAGATCAAATAGCTTTTCGGAGAAGACCTTTGAAGAAGTTAGGAACATTCTCAAAGAGTCTTCATCAATCCAGATTTGAAGGGAAGGGAGGTTTCTGGCTCCGGCAGTGAGCAGAATACTGACTGCCCGTATGACGTGCCACGCCTGATCTTCTCGTGTATGGTTAGTGCTTAGTTTCCAGCCAGAACCCATAGCGACTAGACGTTTGTAACAGCCGCTTACGTTGTCTTTCTTCCAACAGCAGGAGATCCCAACTTGCCTGCCAAAGCTTACTTTTGAAGGGCTGCTCGAAGAGTGTCGCCGTTATGAGAAAGAAGTTCTCCGGACCTAGCCGCCGCCGACAGACAGGAAGAGGGAAAACAACGAATCGTTGTTGGTTGTTAAACGTCGATCCAAGCTACCTCAGTTTTTCTTATCAGAAACGGATACCTTAAAACCCGCGATCCTAAAACGGACCTCGCACTTTTAGTCACGACCTCAGTTCAAATAGATCCTTAACACAACCCTCAAGCAGTCAGTACTTCAAAGCGCTTGTAGTGGAGCCACGTGTTCGCGCCTAAAAGCTATGGCTTCAGAGTCGTCAAGCCGGGGGATCCCCCAGCTTGAAGAAGCCGGTGTCAACGGTTGGCATCTGGCCCCCGACAAAGAAGGCTCGTGCTCCTTCTGCGCACGCCACGCGAGGGGAGCCCGCAACTTCGCGGACCTGGGGGGCGGCTTATTGCTGGGCGCGTATGACGCGGCGTCATGCCCTTATGTCCTGCAAAGTCTGGGCGTGACGCACGTGGTCCAGGTGATGAAGAAAAGCTGGCCGATCCGGCCGCCAAAGTTTGTGAACTTTGAGTACTTTGTCATAGACGTTGACGATCGAGACGAGGAAGCGGAGAAGCTCGCTGCGGCTTGGGACGACGCTTTCGAGTTTATTTCTGCGGCTTTAAAGAGTGGACGAGGCAAGGTTTACGTCCACTGCTTTGCGGGCGTTTCCAGGAGTCCCACCGTGTGCATAGCGTATCTTATGAAGGAGAAGGGGATGAGGCTCGAGGATGCAGATCGGACGGTGAGAAATGCGCGCCCGCAGATATGCCCGAACGATGGGTTTCTAGAGCAGCTGCAAATATTGGATCAAGAGCTGCAGGCCCTTGAAACGGATTCGAGGGAGTCTTTGCTGATTGATTTGAAGCGTCGTTTGCCGGTCTAAATTGTGGTGGTAAAGAGGATTCAACCTGATGGGTTCCCAGTTTCCACCGGGGCCCAATCGTTAAGCGCCCCTGTTTGAGAAACAGTTGCGAGAGCGGCATTCCATAAAACATCTAATTTGATTGAGGCCGGTAGCTCAGCCGGTTCACGTTGGAAAAAAGGCAGATGCCTGATAAGCTCGAGAAAGAGCTGTAATGCCATGGTATGTCCAAGACTTGCAGCCTTGTGATCGACCGTTTGTTAAACATGTCTATGCCATGAGAATGAATGCAGTCTATAGTGTGTCACGTCTGCCTGATTCAGAATTCCGATGCGAGGCTGCGCTTGTATAGGCCCATGTGCATGCCGGGTTGCATGCGCACCCTGGAAGTTATGCGCTGCGTAGCTTTGGTTTCCAAACATGACAAAGCTGCAGTCATTGGTTTTCCTAGTACTGCACAAGTGCACTGTGGCACGACGTGGCATAATATACTCGAGAAGCTCAAGCAGGCTAACGTTTCGTAGTAATTCTATCATGCATCGAAATGTTGAGCTTTGATAATCCAATGCATGATCCGTGGTCGATCAATTCAAAATAAGGTAGCGCGCTTCGATCGCATTGCAACCCATGCGCCACATACCTATTGCATGATCGGATCATGATTAAGATGGACACCACGTACTTGAGAATTGTCAGGTCCAGGGGGACCACACGAAATCGTCGTTGGCTGAGTCCGACGGTCAAACGGTTGCCGCGCATAAAGTATGAGCACCCAGACCATGCCATCCAGTTGGATCCATCAGTGCAAGAGTCACACGCTGCTTTTCTCAAGACTGAAACGTCTCTTTGCCTACCTGCTCACACCCTTCTACTCTTTAACCTTTGACCCTCTAAGGGCATATTAGCTACATGTTAAGAGCAGGCAAGTGACCTGATCAAAGCAGACAATTACCATTAAAACTCATCATGTATGAAAATTTCGTCGTCCTCATCTATCGTTCGGTAAAATGAATGTTTGTGCCTCAACATTTCCTGGAGAGACAATTCCCCGTCTTTGTTGTCGTCCGCCTGCAAGGCAAGTCTACCTCAGCTCAGTGGGGCAGCAAAAGACTTCACTCTTCATAGAGAGGGAGAAGGCAAGTAAAAGCGTGCTCTCTTTAGAACGTAGGAAAGGTCTATGGGGGTCCACTGTCGAAGGTCTGGCGTCAGATACAAAAAAGCGTTTGTTATTCATGCCGTGTTTGATTGAATACCCTGATTCCGATCCTTCGTTGGTAAATATTCGACCCAAACACGGCGCTCGGAGGCGACTAAGAACGATGCAATAAAAGGTGAGGTCAATCAGGAAACTTTGCGAACAGAGTGCACGCGAGATGCTCAAAGCAGCGATACCGGATGCAGCCTTGATTTCATGGACTCTCCACAGCCCTTCGTTTCGAACATCTTAGAATAATGCGCCCACCTGAAGTGCCGAAACCGACGTCGCATCCCGTCACGTTGTTGGGCCTGAATCGGAAGCCCTCAGTAAGTCATATAAATATCTTGCTAGAAACCGACTAAGTAGCCGAGAAAGCGCCGCGTGCCATGAGGGCATTGGCTTACCAGGTTTAGGAGGCTCTCTGCTTGCAGCCTGGCGAAGTAGCTCTCCCCAGGGTTCAGCGTATCAATCACTGGTATCAACTCGTCCTCGGTCAAAAACCTGGGCCAGTCAGAGCGGGCCACGTGTCAGCTCCTTCTGGCATGCTCCGCCAGACCATTCTGGCGGTGACGCCTCTCAATCATTTCGTCACACGAACGGTTGTTGAGGGGAAGTCACCAGGTTCAAGGTTTTCAAAGAGCGTGCTACCCTCAGCTTGGATTTTCTAAGAAGGCGCTAAGTATCAAACATAAAAGATCCACAAGAATCGTCGACTGACAAGAGCCCGAACGGCTGGTCTAGTGGCGAAGGCCGGAACGAAGAAAGCACGTCTCGACAAGAAAGCACAGATTCTCCTTACTAGCTCACGATGACGCTCGTTCAAAGAAGGGCAAGCGCTTCGCAACCAAGGTCGTCCAATCGACTGCCACTGCGACAGCTGATGTGACAACCAAAGAATCAACAAGAAAATGCTGACAAACTAGCCTACAAAAGCAGACTCCAAAGCAGGCCACCGGCCTCAGAGAAACAGACGCTCCAAACCTCACCCGTCTTGCTTCCGGTTCAATTCCTCAAACCGCCGCTGCGCCCATTTCAAGCGCCGGTCCGCCACCGCCGACTGCTCCCGCATGTAGTCCGTCCGGTGCTTGATCCCCGACCACTGCCCCCCCGGCCGCCGTTGCCGGTCGTCG
The DNA here is from genome assembly GCA_000708835.1 of Klebsormidium nitens. NCBI lineage: Eukaryota > Viridiplantae > Streptophyta > Klebsormidiophyceae > Klebsormidiales > Klebsormidiaceae > Klebsormidium > Klebsormidium nitens. The sequence continues at coordinate 55,062 of DF237005.1, forward strand.
ATGTCGGAGCCCGGGCCGTCGGGCCGGTGATCGGGGCCTCCCAACCGGGCGTCCTCCTCTTCCTCTGCCTGAAGCAAAAGTAAAAAGGAATTCAGATGACATAAATACCAAACTGATGAAGAGACGTAGATGAGGGGTTTGTCCTAGTATGTCGGAACCTGGGCCGTCGGGCAGGTGGTCGGGGCCTCCCAACAGGCCGTCCTCCTCTTCCTCCGCGTGAAGATAAACAAAAATATTGACAGATATTTAAATCAGAGGAAATCCCAAAATGTCTGAGCCCGGGCCGTCGGGCCGGTGGTCGGGGACTCCCAACCGGGCGTCCTCCTCTTCCTCTGCCTGGGCGGAAAAAAGACAATGAAGAAACATGGGGAAATGAGCACAAAACAAAAAAATAGTCAAGGGGTTTGTTCCAGTATGTCAGAGCCGGGGCCGTCAGGCTGGTGGTCGGGGCTTCTCAACCGTGCTCCATCTGACCAGTAAGTGTATGTCTGTTTTGACATTTCCGACCAAATAAAATGGTTGTCAGCAGTTGAGACGGAGAGGCAGCACGACGCCTCGGCTGGGTAGAATGCCGTACTGAAAGAATTGACCGAAGATCGGAGGGTGAGAATAAACTTCCTCCGGATTTCTTGCAGGCTTCAAAAATGTCAGCGCGGTTCCCACGGCTTGCTCCCAACAAGGGCTCGGAGCCCCATCATAACGTCAGCCTGATGCTCCCCCAATGTAATGTTTGAGTCGAAGACTGGCCACTTGCAGGCCACCCCCACCAACGGTGTAAAAATCTCCCCATGTGGGACATTGCGTCTAACTATCCTGCGGCATCGCCGCAACATCGCCCACCGTTCGAGACAGATACACCTAGATGCCCCCATAAAACAATCCTGACGTGCACGACATCACGCCCACGTGGAGTTCAAAGCAAGCTGACATGACGAATGGTCCAACACAGAGGAAAGCGACAAAGAAAGTCGGCACAGCAGCAGAGTAAGATGTCGGCAGGCTTCTGTCCTAAAGAGTCGGCTCCATTCCCCGGCTGGCTTACACGGGCCTCGGATTATGCGCCGATGATCGAAATGGTCGGAAGTCGAGAACGGGATCGCCAGTAAAGTAATGGGTTCGTACGAATATCACACAATCTGGGGCCTAGAAAGATTTATGCAGAATAAGCAGTTGCGCGAGTTTGTTACGAATAGCTCGAGAAGACAACCGATGTCCGAGAGATTAGGCGACAAGATAAGCAGCGGCGCTCACTCTCACATCCCGCAACACGTCGTACATGCCCTCGAGAAACTCGGCGAACGAGAGCTTTCTGTCGCCGTCCGTGTCCCGCTCCCGGATCTCCTCCTCCCGCACAAATCGCTGCAGCTTCTCGTTATCGCTGTCTTCCGGGTGCAAAAAGCTGACAGAAGCAATGGTCAGGATTTATACGAATCAATGATTGTGAGAAACTCGACGTGGACGGTTGGAGATAGTGAAAGTTTTGGGCTGAATAGGTCGGAGTGGGTCATGTTGTCTTACAAGAATGTGACTCAACGCAGCTCACTGACGCTGCGAGTGTTGTATCGTAGTGTGTTGCTCTCGTTCCCTCAAACCGGTTTCATGCATAGATGAGGGGGATTACAAGGGATTCAGGGGGGGGCCTTTCGAACAGGTTACCAGTCCGTTCACACCACTCTGTTGTACGCAGCCAATTTGATCTCCTGGTGGCAAAATGGGGCTTCAAAGACAGGACTAAGGCAATCAAGCGTTGCCCCAGAAAGCGCTCCATAGAAAATTGAAAGCATGTACCCATCTCAAGACTACAAATGTCCTACACGCCCTATCAAGACGATGCACTTACGTCTACGACCTCCATAAGAGCTCCCCCGATGCCTGCTTGCTACTCTCTGCATTCATCCAGAAATAACGTATCACACATCAAATTCGAAATGCACTCACTCGTTGAACTCAAACCGGTCCAGCTTCCCATCCCCGTCCGCATCGGCTAGCGGAAACTTCCGTCTGCTGGCAGCTACCCACTTCAGACTTTGCTCCGACCATTCCTTGGCGCCTGCGTAGGGGTGCGTAAAAACGAAGTGAGTACAGAAACAGCTGATCTGGACCAAACGACAAAAGCTGATCATGACTATGAGAGTGCAATCCCCATTAGGACCAGGTCCTTGAAACTTTCAAGGACGAAAGTGAAGCCAGTCGGGACCTAGTTTGATCCTAAACAACGGAATAAGGAGCCCAGTCTGAACGGCCCCGAATCAGAGTCTAGATCATGGACGAAGGGGTTGGGAAAGGATGGGAAGATACAAGAGGGTCTAGCAATCAGGCTTGTTGCGGTTTCTGCACTGCTCTGGAGGCATCAATTACCGTGGGAGGCCAATAGCGATCCGTGGATGTTAATCTCGATGAGCACTAGCCCGAGTATGGGGACTTAAAGAATAAAGAGGAGGGTCAGATTCAAGAAGACAAAAATTTTAACCAGGAGATCGAACGAGCATGTGCTTCAGAACGCCACGTCATGCCATGCTATACGAAGTTCAGATACCACAATAGTAGAGCGCATGTAGACCCACCAACTTTCGGATTCTGGGTCATCTAGTCCAGGCAACCCTGCCTCACCTTCCTTTCCCTCGTTCGGGTCGTGCAAGTAGTCCGCTAGTGTCACCTTCCCCTCCTTCCCGTGCAAGATCACCGACATCTCCCGATCGCTCCGGTGCAGGCTCTGGTTCGTCGCAAGCTCCCGGTGCCAGGCCCACATCTCCCCGAGCGTGATCGCCCCGTTCCTGTCTTTGTCAATCATCGGAAATAGCGCCTCGATGCGTGCCGTGAAGTTGAAGCCGTCCTCGAGGTAGTTGATGTAGTCATCGTCGTCGTCAAAGTCGGGGTCGAGGTCGGGCGTCCCCTCGAGGTGGTGGTCGAGAAAGTCGTCGATGCCTGTGGCGGGGTGGCCGGTTCTGGGCGCCGTTTCGGGTTTATGCCCCTGCACACAAAATGAGTGTCGAGTAGTCTAACGTATATCAGAAAATAAAATCAATCACCCCCAGGTCATTGATGCAATTGCACACGCTTCTATCGGGTCCGCCTCTAGGTCGAGTTATCGAGATCCACAGAAGTCTATTTCAGTTCATGAGAGGTCATACACCAAGGAGAAGGTGTGGCCACTTGAAGTAGCTGAGGAGCCCGCCGCAGCGGCCCAAGCTTTAACGAGCTCGTCTCAAGTACTGCTTTTCAGAGGCATGTCGATGCGATTGGAAACAACTATTCGAATTGTTCCATGTCCTAGTTTTCCTCACATTTGAAAGGAGTGATTGTCAAAAATGACTTCGTTAGTAGGCCTTGGGTTGGACTTCTTCTGGTTCCTCCTACAGTTGAGAGTGCTTGGGAGCTAGGGTCTGAAAGATTCAGAAAGTTGAGGCCTTCTGAATGACCTCTCTGCAGATCTCAATTTGAAACGGAGGAAAGCACTTACCACCCCATCATCAATCTTTCAATGGTGTTCGTGCAATCTGCTTTTAGAATGTTGTCATATGCATGGGTCAGAGGGCGGACAAAGAAGCTCTTCAAAGACTGCCCTGAGCTGCAAATGAGACTCCCTTCTCTCAGCACAATCCTCTATATGTAAAAAAAATCATCATACTGGCCGCAATTCTCGTTTCAAACTCGTGAATCAGGCAATCGCGAGTACACTGAGCCATCACTCAGAAGATAAGCGCACCTGCACGTCTGATGCGTGTGCCCTCTCCCAGGACGCATCCTCCCGCCTCTGCTCCACCTCTGCTATCACCGGGTCAAAAGGAATGTGCTCTAGCTCCAGATTGAAATCCTCTTTGATAAGTTTCAGCCGAGGCCCGTGTTTGCGAGCACCCCTCAGTGTTTTCCTCAGATCGCCCCCCGGTTTGGTGAAGAGGAAGAAGCCGCACAGGGCAACCAGCATAAGCGCGTAAGCTAGTGGTGTTTTTGACATCCTGAGAAGGAAGGATCATGATAAGTGAGAGCGGAGCGCTGCACTGCCCCTGGCCAGATTCCTTGCCTTTGACGTCCACAAAACTTGGTTAACTAGGTACTAGGCCAGAAAACTTTTTAAGATGATGAGTGAAGAACAGCTCATTCATTGACGGTGAGGGCGCTGCTCCATGACTCTGAGAAGGTTTGCACGCTGTGCTGCTTGGTATGACACCTCTGCAATAGCGCACGTGAACGTGAGAAGGTGCGTCAGATTAGGCGCAGATACTCGGACAGGAAGGGGGCACCAAAAGGCAGAGAACCAGAAGCTAGAGCGCGGGTACTGTATGTAAAGCGCAAAGGAAGGCCTACCACCAGTTTGAAGATCTGTCAACACGGGAAAAGTGAAAGCAGCTGAAGGATGTTCAGTATGTAATAAGCGTGTGTGTACGGTGTGACCAGGATAATACCAAGGGTCGAATGTTTAGGACGGGGCATTTTAGGCACATGGGCCTCATCTGACGGTTGTAAGGCACAGTTGGTTCTAAACGACGGCCAAGTATGAACGTTGTTGTCTTCAATTGTTGCTTAGACTTGGGACCTAATTGGTTCTGCCAAAGGGCCAAAGTTCAGCAGAGCAATCATCCAGGTCATCCAGGTCTGCATGCACTTCTTAGAATTCTCGTACTTCATTTCTCCTCCATTCTCTCAAAACTTTGCAGGGGGCTCTGTTTTAGGCGTTGTTTGTCAAGGACGACCTCTGTTTGAAGCGTGCACAAGCTTCATTTCTGTAAGCTACTGTAAGCACATACAAAGCCATCAACGAGGTCGTTCCTCAAGGTGCGATTGGTGTATCTTTCTTTAAGCACAGGTTGTATTTCAGTTCAAGGCTCCAGCGCACCCGTCACTGCAGAAAGCGGGGCTTGATCAGACTTGGCCACCATGTCAGCTTCTTTCCCCCTGAGGTGTACCTTGACCAGGCCCCCATTGATTGGGCTCCATACAAGGCACCAGACGAGCTCTGATTCCTACACCCCACAACCACTGAATGGTCGCAAGCTAGCAGTTGCTCAGGTGCAAAGCTTCCAGTGCTTCAGCTGCAGGTGGTCGAAGACGCACAACATCACTTCCGTCTCTGCCTCGCTTTCCCCCTCATTCTTTCTTGGAAGCTCTCAAGGCAGAAGCCTCCGACCAGAAAGCAGCGGCCAACTCTCAGGCAGCATTTTGCAGGCCCAGCTTGGACGGCGCACGCCAAGCGCCAGGCGAATCGTCACGCTTCAAGCCAAGGGTGGCAGTGATCAGGACGCTGCGGAGAAAGGGGAAGGTGACAAGGGAAAGGGGAAGGAAGAGCCTGGTTCTTCCTCTAAAACAGAGGCAGAGGCTGTAGCTGCTGCGACTGCGGCAGTATTGGCAGATGTGAGTGGAGGTCTACAATCACATTCTGCATTTCTTAGTTCCACACCTCACGCCACACCTCACGCCACCAATGTCTTATGCCCCAGCTTTCATTTGTTCAATGTACTGCAGGCTGCTTTGACCTTCAGCCTCATTCTTTGAATGAAAACGCCTCCTATCTTACATCTTTGATCCTTATTGCTGCGTATGAATATTTTGATTGGCCTCAAGCTTTTGCTAGCAAGAGGGAAAGCATGCAGGAAGTCTCCGGAGACTACCTGCCACCGCTTCCGCTGCTGACAGACCCCAAGATGTTTCAGAAAGGAAATGTCATGTGTCCCAGGCCTGAATATGCAATATATCATTCATATCAGCCTTATACAAGCCTCTCAGGAGGTAAAGTGTGACAGTTCTGCCACGATGTCGACGATTTCTGGGTCTCTGACTTCAGGAGCCGTCAACCGACACTATCCAAGCTGCCGCCGAGGCTGCCACCACAGAAGAGGAGGCGGCAAAAAAACTAGAGGCGGAGCCTGTCATCAGCCCGGCTCTGCAGGCGATCTACGACCAGTGTCAAACCTGGCAATGGAAGGGCCAGCATAAGATCAACTACGTCAAGATAGGGACCGGCCCGCCCATTGTGCTGGTCCATGGCTTTGGCGCGTCGCTTGGGCACTGGAGGAAGTGAGTTAGAGACTATTTGTGGGCCGTTGAACTTGAGGTTTGTTTGGTACGTCTTGGTTTATGTGTTTGGAGAAGACTTTGATGCAAGTGCGAGAAAGACGTACAGTTGCGGGTACTTTTCGGGAAGACTCTGACGGCCAATCAACAGCTATATTTCTGAGTTTGGGAATGGGGTGTCAACAAAGACGTCCTCTTTTGACGATAGTTGTCTTTGGCTCCACATATTGAGCCAGTGGCATCAGTTAATCGTTGTCAGCTGGGCTGTCGTCGTTCTGAAACCTTTCGCAAGAATTATCTCAGCACTCAACGCTGTAAGAATCAACCCACCTGTTCTGGATTTGATCAGTTCATCGACTCCCTTTTGCCTCTTCGGATGACGCTCTTGTTTCTTTCTCCCACGACGTGTCCGCTTCTCCTGGACTGTTTTTGGGTAATGTCAGTCGCTCGTAATGCCTCCGCTTTCTAGGGCTGCTGATACTCAACATCCAATCCTTGCGCTTCCGAGGTCCCCAACGAGCTCTTCGAAAGTTCGTCGTCGCTCAGCCTCTGCCTTGCTCTGATTCATTTGTCTCGCAGTCCATCAGCAAGGAGGATCTCTACCTGTCGATCTTCCAAAGAATGCGGAAGGTTCGTTCGGCCTGCTTCGAGCGCATTCTACCTAGGTCGGCAATTGCCTGAGAGCCACTGTTTTTCTAGAACTTGACGGGAATGCTCCATGCAGGAACATTCCCGTTCTCTCCAAGACGCACACCGTCTACGCTGTGGACATGATAGGGTATGGGCGGTCAGAGAAGCCAGCGGGCTTTGTATACACGATGGAAACCTGGGCCGAGGTGAGGCACACAAACTCCCTCTTCGTTTGAAGCCGTCATCTCCGCTTCCGCTGAATATCGCTCGCACACAAACTGTCTAGGCAGCGTGTATGCGACTCCGATCGACTTGCCGCTTTTCGAAGCCGGAACCTTCAGTACCCAATCATCAGCTGGGTCGAAAATAAACATCTTATGAGCATCCGGTTAGCCACAACTCCAGGACCGTTAGCCCCCTGCCAGGTCTCGTTGAGCTCGTTCAGGTAACCCGGAACACTGCTGGCACCCTGCCACCCCAGTAGTCTGGAGGGGAAAGGCAAACCCTGGAGCCGCAATGTGACGCGTCAACCTGCAAACCTACGAAGAGGTTGAAACCAAGTAGTCAGGAAAGGCAAAAGACTAGAACGCCCCGAAGGAAGAGGGTGAGGGTGGCAGAGTTGAGCTGTATCTATAGAAACGCCAACCCAGTGCGGTTGGTCCATCATCGTATATGTTACGTTTCAGGGTTGTATACGAAGGGCCTGTTTTCGACATACCTTTCTGGCCGCCAGCCGCTCTCTAATCTTTACGAGTCCCCCGTACTCCCTAGCGCGATAGCACGGTTGTCTACACATCCGCACCTCTATAGTACCGTTAAACCATTTTTTTCCCCGTCCTTGCGGTGCAGCAATTGCAAGACTTTTTGACAGACGTCGTGCGCGCTCCCACCATTCTTATGGGCAACTCCCTGGGGAGCTTGACCGCACTCATTGCAGCGGCAGGTGAGTCTCTCGCTGCTCGTGCGCACTAATTCATGCCTCGCAAACATTCCTGCTCGTTTTCTGTCGTTGCCTTCTTGTGCTCTTTTTAAACTCGCCTGCCACTCAGTAAATCTGTCCCCCAATCTTTGGTAATCCATAAGCAGGAGTTGTGACAACAGAGGCCGCGCTGGACCGCATGCCCAGTTTTTCCTTCCCTTGGTCTGTCATCTCCGAAGCAGGAGTTGAATCGATTGGAGAGGCGCGATTGCGGCGTCCTTGATTCGGTGTCGAAACTTGCTAGCTTGGCGCCCTTGACAGGGCCGCTTCTCGCTGGTAGCCAAAGCTAATCATGCATCCTTCGCTGCCTGATTGAGTGCTTTACTGAAGTCCGTTAAGGTGGATCACGTCAGCTAAAACGACTTTGTAAACGATTGACTCGACAGAACGAGGCAGTTAGCGAGTCGGTTCGATAAGGATGCCTGTGCGCACACCTTGTAATCCAGTTACAGCTAACTTCGAATCCTTAAGAAGGACGGTTTGGAGATGGTCATGGGGTTCCTCTCTGCAGATCACCCTGGTTGAAATGGTTATCTCGAACTCAATCGCTAAGCTGGCCATCTGGACTCACTGCCAGACGGCGCTCCGGAGTTGGTGAAGGGTGCACACGGGTCAATTATGCCAGCGGCGTTCCTGTCCCTGTTCGCAAAACACGCTGGCTGAAATGGTTATTTCGAACCCAACCGCTAACCCGGCCTTCTGGTTTTGCATCAGAGGGCGGTCCGGAGCTGGTTAAGGGGTGCTTACTGGTCAATTGCGTGGGCGGCACCCGTTCCTGTTTGCCATTCACGCTGGCTGAAAGGGTTATCTCAAACTCAAGTGCTAACCCCTCTGCCTGGCTTGTTACCAGAGGGCGGTCCGGAGCTGGTTAAGGGGTGCGTACTGGTTAACTGCGCGGGTGGCATGAACAACAAAGCAATTGCAGACGACTGGCGGGTCGCGATGCTGCTGCCCGTGTTCTGGTTCATCGATTTTCTGCTCGCGCAAGAAAAGCTGGCGGGCGGTATATTCAACAGGTTCCGCACCAGGTGGGTGCTCACGACACTCTTTCCAAGCCTAGGCTTTTATGCTTCGAAGGACTTCGCTTTTCTGGGGTTCCTGAGATTGCAAAGACCCGTTCCTTTCAGTTGAATATGTTTTTCGAAATTCAGCAAGAAAGGCCGCACCAAGGGAAACTTTCCGGCTGTATAAAGTGATTTTCAGATCTCTATATTTGATCCGCAAGAGCTGGACTTGTTTTCAGGACGCAAAGTGTGGTCAGTCGTGCAGCCGTGATGTCGTTCGCGATTGTGGCAGCGCGAAGCTGCCGCTCTCACTCTCCCAAAGCCACTGAGCCATTGGTCCAAATTGACTTTGCAGCCAAAACATTCAGACCGTGCTGCGGTCTGTGTACGTGAACGAGGCTGCAGTAGACCGGGAGCTCGTCGAGGTAAGCGCCGGCACCGCGTGAGATCCCGCAAAGCCTGTCGGGAACCTTTGAACCTCATTCTGCACCAGTTACGGTCTTTGGTAGTGCACCTGTTTCACGCTTCTGTGGACCAAGTTTCGTCAAGTTTTGATAAAGCCGGTTGCATGGATCACTTACGTTTCTGTTTCAAAGTCGAGCCTCCTCCGTCTCAATGGCCAGTTGTGCTTGGGCTCGGCTTACTTGTATCTAAAGCCCGCTCGACCTGCCTCTTTTTCGCAAGAGATTGCTTTCGTTCTTTCTCGTCCTCTTTAGAAAAGATGAGGAGCTTCTTATATTCCCTCCAGTCTCGCCGTGTTACTTTCGCAGCCCCTAAAAGTGCTCTTGGTCTTGCATGCATCATGACCCAAATCGTTCAGAACAGGCCCATCGTAGTTACCTTTCCGTGCTCCTGATCGAAGTTTTTAAATCTGCCCAGGCCCTCACGGTACTTCAATCACACTCCTCGCAGATCATCAGCCGACCAGCAGGGGACGAAGGTGCTCTCCACGCCTTCTGTTCAATCCTCTCCGGCCCCCCTGGTCCCCGGCCCGAAAAACTGCTGCCCCGGATTTCTACCCCCATCCTCCTTGTGTGGGGGGATACAGACACGTTCATTCCGGTGGACGGCCCAATCGGTCGCTTCTTCACGGCGTTGCCTAAAACGAATCCGAACGTAGAGTTGACCATAATCAGCGGCGGTCACTGCCCGCATGATGATAAGCATGAGTTGTTCCATGATGCTGTGCTACCTTGGCTTGAAAAGGTTTCAGCAGGTCGCAAAGTTTTGGTGCAAAGTTGAGACGATAGATTGCACGGATTGTCTTTAGTTCTACGTTTACTTAACTTTTTCAAGAGGTGCTGGAGCATAGATTCGGTTCTTCGCAAATCCTGCCAAATCGCAAGCTTGTAACGACACTTGTACAAAGGCAAGAAGATTGCATAGGTTTTCAAGTACCTAGTTTACTCTGGCGAAATTCGCATTCGTGATTGCCTGGGATCGACCATAAGTACATGAGCGCCTTGCAAACAATCAAAATGTCCTGGGGCCCCGGGTCAGAGCTCTTGATGCATGCAACGTATGGATGTACGCAGGTCCATATGTATATGCTCAAGCAGTGCACACATGATTTGGTGTAACTTGTCTATCTCATGTTTCATGTTCCATAGAATTATGAACCATGTGCAAATTCAGTCATTTTAGTATACGAACGCATTCATGCACCTGCCGCCACACATGTGTGTGTTTAGTGATTTTCTCACATGTGATTGGCATCCACATAAACTTTGATTGCGGCTTAGAGTCAATGAGTGCACTTGGCAGAACATGGCTGCATGGACTGACTATACAATCCGACTTATATGCCAAGCAACTGCAGTGTCCAGCTATGCGTACCGCTGCACAACATAATGGACATCATGGCTTACTGAGTCACATACTGGTTGTTCGACATAACAAGCGGCTTTTGGAATTTCATCACCTCAAAATGCTCCTTTAGGAAATACTCCCAGGCCTTCAAATTCTACTTTGATCATTCTTGTGACAATCTCAAGAGTCTTCCGCTCTAGAGCGCTCAATGACACCGCTGGCCAGTCAATCTTCTGCGCCGCAACTCTTGCTCAATCCTTGCGGAGCTCTGCAAACCTGCAACACCTTGAGGGTTCACGTGCAGGCCACAGTATACCCATGGAGCAACTTATCTCAACACACAAATCCTGTCACTTGTCAACGAGGATGTCTCTACATGACATAACCAGACTTGCCCGAACAACGCTCGCGAGATGCATGCTGCCCCAAGGCAAGCCTTTTCTGCATACAAGCCAAAGTGACAGAAAAAACTATATGAGCACAGGTGTCACCAGCTGCATAAGCTCAACGCCACATTCAGAAACCAGACCATCGCTGCTCAACCCAGTCACTGCCACCTGAGATGAGTCCATCAGCAGCCAGCCAGCGCAATCAGAAGTGATGACCATTGCAACTCTTTGGGGAGAGCACCGCGGCAGACGGCAAGCTGGCAGAGTCCAATCCCAGCTGCTTACCAGGTAGCTGCACCACTAGTCATTCCCCGGGCCTTGCCGCAGCACTTTTGCATCATCGTGTCCTTCTATGCACCAGGGAGTTTACCGCATGCAACACTCCCATTTAATGAGACCTGCCTAACGTCTGTTCCTTTCCACACCATTCTTCCCTGCACAACCCTTTTTCTCAGCTGCGCCGCTGAACGCTGGATAGTGAAGTCTGGCAGAGTCCCAACTTCCACATCGACGTTGCGCTGCAATTTTCCAGCTCGTGGCCCCCGATCATCTGCTCCACTACAGCTTTCAAGCAACTAAACATGCCTGCTACATGGGGCTACCACTTGGCAGTGGTTGCACCAGGAAGCTGTCGCCGCCCTTTCCCTATGCAAAATGCCTGTTCTACTTGCAGTACCGGTCCGCTCTCTTCTTTGCCCTCGCATCCAGCGCCGCCTCCCTGTTGCCAATCTCCTTGCTAGTGTAACCGAGCTTCTGTGCTTCTTCCGGGAACATCTCCTCATACTTAGCGGTCTTTTTCTCCCCGCTTGGAGCGAAACCAATCCCGGTATCAAATCCGCCGTCCTCCTCTTTTGAAGCGTCCCCCTCCGCCGCTTTGCTGGCGGCCTTCTTTTTGCCCTTTTTGATCTTGCCCTGGCTGACCCCGAGGCCGCCCTTGAGAACGAGTTTGCCCCCCCGAACCTTCTCGTAGGAAGACGACATTTTCTAGCGCTGTGTTTCGCTGGCTGTTTTTGCGGTGCCAGTGGCAGCAGCAATTGACTCTCGACCCTTGCAACATGTTGCGACAACTCAGACGAGTCAGTACCTGAACCCCTGAACCCTGTCGTAGCCGCGCGCGGCCGCGAAGTTACTGCGGGCCGCGCACGCGTTAACGTCCAACGAGACGTAACAACTGCCAGGGCCCACCAGTACTAGTTTCACGCATAAGACTGTAAGTAAGTAAGCCAAGCAGCCTGGGACGGGTGGGGTTAGTTTGGGGGTTAGGGTGGGTTCGGGTGCGGAGCGGGTGATTTTGAGGGTTAGGTTTTTAGTGTTAGGCTGGGAGCTTACTTTACCTGGAGCTTACTTTACCTAAATTGAAGAGACATGTTTCACGCGCTGAGGTCCTGTACAGCGAGCGCTCTACAGACGGGTAAGTTATCAGTCGGATGCGAATGAGCACTCACTACAGAGACTTCGGCAAGAAAGTCTGTAGTCTTAAAAGGCTCAGTAAAATGCCTTCCAAATCTTAAACTTGTTGACGAAAGAACGGAGTTAGGTAGACCGTTCTCTTATAGTCTTAGGTAACGAACAGTCAGGACAGTAGGGAAAGTCACGGTCAAGCTGGTGCTTGCCTTACTGGTAAAGAGGCCTCCCGTCATGGGGCGGCAGTTTCAGTGCTTCGAAGCAAGGCAGAAGGAAGAACAGGCCAAGAAGTCATGTGCGGAGCTGTATGAGGACCTTTCACACGTCAAAAAAGATGAGGGCCAGTGCAAAGACTCCCTTATCGTCCGAGCAGAGCTGGAGGAATTGAAGCTTCAATTTAAGGAACAAGCGGAAGCCAATGACAAAAGATTTGAGCAACTGGAACGTGCTCAAGAACAAGCAAAAGAAAGAGCTGATGCAAGAGAAGCAAATCTGGCAGCTCTAGAAACGGAGATTGAAGCAGCGAAGAAGACTAATTTCGAACCTTTGCAAAGGCTCATCAAAGGCGTTGAGTTGGCGGAGAAGGCCGTACAGCGGAGAACTTGTCGCGATCAGGCGCGAAAGCAGTTCTTGCAAAACCTGGGCCCCGACAGAAAGGCAGCAGAAGAGCCTTGGCATTCGTTCATCAGCAGGCTCACTCAAGCAGATTGGCAGCGGGTGGGCCTGACCACTAAACAACTGAAGCTCCTAGCTGTCGGGAATGCTAAGAGTCTGAACGAAGCGGCACATGAGGTGAATGATTTGGGGCTGGTTGCAGACGCTGTCCTACAAGCGCCAGCCAACAAAGCAGACTGGTGCGCTCTGTTCCACTACGCATATGGAAAAGCGCCACAGAGCGTTCTGTTCGACCAGGATGAAGTAAGCTGTGACCTTCTATTGTATTGCTCATGTGACTTGTGTCTCGGAAGGTTTGTTGTCATTAGGCTTGTGGTGCGCATTCGAAAAGTCCTTAGTCAATTGTTGCTTGACTCTTATCAGGTTATCCAACTTTCACCGCTCTGTGTCTGTGTTTGGCCGAGCTTCAGTCTATATCCGTTTCTGTGATTTATCAGCTTTCTGCTTTATAGTGGGTCCCTCACGAAAACCATGGATGCTTTTCTAGTTTGCATTTCTAAGTTCACAGAGTCTATGGTTGCTTCCTGCAAGAGTTGTTGTCTCACACTTTTGCTTCAATCTGGTTAAAGCGAACACCTCTTACGCTTTCGTACTTCCTGCCATTTCCGCTCTTGCAGTCCAAACGCTTGCAAAACCCGGCTCTTTGTCTGCTTGCCAAGAGCCATGCAGATTGAGTGATTGACCTTCTTTTTGAGAAGCTTCATCACTAGCAACTCCCAAGTCCTTCGGGCGCTTACGCCACCATGCTCCCAGTTGCGGCGCAATCGCCCGTGCAACTGCGAACGGTTTTTAGCGGCCTGTAAAACATTGATGTGGACAAGAGTCCTCGGTTCTGAGGCCTTCTTCCACGGCGCAGATGGTCACCTCTTGGCAAAGCATCCCTCGATGCCGTCCAGATTTCATCACAAGGCTGCATCCTCGACTGGTCTCCCTTTTGGGGCTTCCACTTCTCCCCAACTTCCAACTGCGTGTGTACAAAGACCGCTGCACATGAACTAAGCATAGGACGTCAGGAACTGATGGCTCTATGGCAGGCTTTGCCAATTCAATAGCCGCTTCTTGCTGAGCGTTAGATAAGCCTCGACTCTTCTCAGCAACCCTGCCCAGGACGACTTTCTTCATCAGCAGATTCTGTAAGGATGAACACTTGTGCTCGCTGCTTCTGTTGTTAAGGACACTTCGGATGAGGTTTTCATGTGCGACTCTCTTACACCTCCATCTTTACATTGTGACGCAGGGAGTATTACCACCTGAAGCCAGGCTGTGAACCAGTAAATAGACAGACAGCCAGGGGCAATTGAGAAAGGTGGGACTTTATAGGCCCGCCAATCCGAGTCTTGAGTGGCAGGCTTCTTAACATAGGCTTGTCACCGTCAGGCTGCCGCTAAATCAGATGACAATAATAACCAGCACTTCAGATAGTCATCGGACATTTGGGTTTATGTGATGCAACGTTGCATGAGCGTTGCAGTTGCGTTGCCAGCGTTGCAATATTGATGTATATATTGTGACAACGCTCATGCAGCTTTCCGAACGAGTGAGAAATCAAATTGCCGCAACGTCCTTGCAATTACACTTTGAACACAACAGCTTGATGAGCGTTGCGAGAAAATATTGGTTGGCCGCACGCGCGCTCTCTAGCTCCTGGTGCAGGGTCGGTTTGTTCGCTTCGAATCCCATACATTCATATCAACGTTTTGGCGTTGCGCGGGCGGAACATTGCAAGATGCCACCCTGAATCCGTTGAATTCCAGCCATGGTCACTGGGCCCATTTCGACCAGCCATACATTCGAATGAAGTCCAGCAAACTAGCCGGTCCATAGCTGGCCTGATTATCCATCCGACAAACCGCCCTAGTGCAATCGTGCATCTTTCAGCACAGCAACAGCACCAGAGCCTAGCTGATCGTGGCACTCCGGGAATTGCGTCCAGGCGTTGGCATCATCTATTGACGATACGTTGAAGTCACAGCTGCTACCTCACAGGGGTTTTAAATCGTAAATTCTAGTTTGAGAAGACCGTCTCTCGCTACCAAACCTCAATGACCGCAATGAGACCGCCGCACGTGAACAATGGTCAGAGCACCGCCATCGCGCTTTCGTTGAATCAGAATGGAGTGCCACTGCCCTATATATTAGCAGTCGCATGCACTTGACGGCACCGGACCACACTAATTGCTTGGAGTCCATCTTTTCACATGCATGCCGCTTCGTTGTGCTTCCCCATTCGCGGCAACTTTTGCGCAACTCGTGACTCTTGTGATTGCCACAACGGCATCATTTCTTTGGAACTCACACCTTTGAC
Source organism: Klebsormidium nitens (assembly GCA_000708835.1). Lineage (NCBI taxonomy): Eukaryota > Viridiplantae > Streptophyta > Klebsormidiophyceae > Klebsormidiales > Klebsormidiaceae > Klebsormidium > Klebsormidium nitens. The sequence goes on from DF237005.1 coordinate 70,266, forward strand.
AGCGTATCGCATGATAACGACTTCAATCTCAGTGGTGCCAAGCGTGATCCAGCTGAGCCCTGCACCGCGGTCTTCGGCTTCCAGCGACCGGCCCATTCTTGCCGTCCACTGCAGATTACCCTATCAATTCGCTGATGGGCGGCCGGTCCATCACCTTAGCTGCGCTTTGCGCTGCCCTTTTCACCTGCTTCGACACGTGCGGCCAAAACGGCACCTGCGCCAGGAGGTCGATCGTCCGTCGTAGCAGCCGGGCAATGTCGCCTTCGTCTACTCGGACGTCCTCCAACAGCTCCTTCCAGGTGACTCCGGAGGCCCAGGCCTCTGCTAATCCGGCGACCGCAAGGTCGATGTCTGTGGGTATTTGGACGCCCGAAGCGTCCTGGAGCTCGGACAGGTGGGCGCGCGTCGCTTCGACGCGGTCCATCCACAGGAGGACGTCCTTGGAGGGGCTTTGGTACAAGCTGCGGGGTAAAAGAATTGCGGAGTGTAAAGAGAGGAGAAGATCTTGAGGCGCAAGTACGGTCTCGTGACACGAGGAAGCCTGCGGGAAGTGGCTGGAAGGAGCGCTCCAATGGCTTCACATAATAGCTCGTTTTGAATGGTCAAGCGTGCAGAGATATTCGTGGCACACTCTTTCAATATGTCTTGAAACGGCGTCCCCAAACGTCTGCGCTCATATCAAACGGCCAAGCTCCCACGGTCTGCAGTAGCTCTTCTAAATGAGCAAGCCCGGCTCTTCCAAGAGACCATTCGCTTTGTTGTTATCGCGACAAACTTATCAACTCTCGCACCTAGCTGCGCTTGCATCTTGTCAACTACGTGCCAGTCCCTGTGAGTTCTGCCGGAAGACGCCTGCCGACCACAAAACAGTATTTGTGCCGGCTTATGCCACTATCTCGTACAAGAACAGTCAGTTCGCTAACTGATACAGATGATGGACGCCCGGCGTTAACGCACGGTTTCGAATTAACGCGGCGCCGAGGTTGCACGAACCTCGGCGCCGTTCGTATTCCGGCGCCGAGGTTCGCCGGATGTTCGTATTCCTTGGGTATATATTCCAGATGTAAATGCCATCCGACAGTCATATACCCCGCACGAAACCGAAGTCCTCTTCACCAAGTACATTCTGGATGTAAGCGCTATCCAACGTGAATGAATCCAAAGCTCACCCGTCACTGCTTGAGCGCTTCCGGTCTTCCGCCGCCCCGACAGCCGCCGCCACCGCCGCAATCTGCTCGGTAGTCAGATTTGCAACTTCCGGGTCCGAAAACACCATGGCTAGAAACAGCTCGTTGCTGCCGCGCACGGCGGCCGCGAGCTCGCCCAAGGGAGTCAGCCGGGCGGTCTGGTTCTCGGCGACCAGCGCAGAGTAGGGCTGCTCGATGGCGGTCGCCTGGCAGAGCACCTGAGACGATGACATGACAACGGTATGTTGATCAAGAGCGCGATCAAAGGGGACAGTCGTTTCGAGAGTTGTAGGGCGGAGTCAGTAAGTCGAGAGGACAACGTGGTGTTCGGTCCTGCGAGGTTAAAAAGTGCTCCCTGGTCTGACATTAGCCCGCACCAGGGAAAGCACGTGTTTACATTGTGTCGCAACGCCATGCGGAGACTCAGGGTAACGTACTTAGTCACGCTTTAGTAGCAAGACCGCTTGCTAGCCCCACCTTCGCATCTCCTGCTGACAGTACCTCGGCAAACAAATCCTCCGTCTGCTTCGCAGACCTACGGACTTAAACTCCGTCACCACCACAACTTTTCTGCCCGTGAAGAACACGGAGGTTCAGAAAATTGTGCCCAAAGGACTCAAATCATAGGTCTTAGTACTCACATGCATAGCACGCTCAAACCCCTTCCTTGATGCGTGCAATCACTGCCGGGAGTCCCCGAGTGACAAAACTAGCGGCTCGGATTCCCTCTTCAAAGAAACCCGTGCCCACGAAGACACTCGTCCTTTCGGAGTTCCAGAGCTGGATTGTTGGAGGTTTAGCTTCAAGACACAACAATCTACCTGCACCACGCGCACGAACTCCTTTCACCCGCTCGGCTCGATGCCTGCAAACCCACCACTTCCAGTTCTACAAGCCTACGAACTTCTGGACTAAGACAACTTACCTTTTTCCTTCCGGAAAACCAGAGTAAACAACAAGAAAAAAGGGAAACGACAGGAAAAACTGACCTGCACCACGCGCACAAACTCCTTCCACCCGCTCGGCTCGATGCTCGCAATCCGCTGCCGCAGCCGCGCCGCCTTGTGCTCCAGCCTGTCCGTCTGCGCGCCCAGCTTCGCCTGCGCCGCCTTCACTAACCGCAATTCCCGGAACGCGGGGGTTGTGCTAACCATCTTCCTAACCTTGGCCGTAACCTTCTTTTGTGCTTCCAAGCGTTCCCAGGCCGCGACGACCGCAGGACTGGCGGTCCAAGCGGGGCGGAGAGAGTCGGGGGTCGGGAGCTGGACGGTCCAGGTCCACGTCTCGATGGCGCCCTCGGTGGCCCTGGGGGGAGAAGAAGGGGGGAGATTACAGTTTGGGAGGAATCCTGGGGATAAGCATGGAATGAGCAGATCGGGGGGTATGCTTTGGGTGGCACCTCAGAATTGGAGATGCAAAACTCGATGGCGTCCTCGGATGCCCTTGAGAATTAAGGATTTGCTCGGGCCTCAAGTTCACCGAAGAATCAGTAGCGTTTAAATTGTTGTTCACTTTAAAGGTTGACAAAGGAAAGCTTTGAGTCGATATAACTAAACAGAGAACCTTTCTTTGACGGCCCTCATTCCTTGACTCTGGATCAAAGGGATAGACACTTGCAATCGGAAGCACTGGCGCAAGGATTGCAAAGTCCACTGCCAGAGACTCAGTCTCCGAGGAAGATACGAAAGATTCATCAGTGGATATTGACTAGAAAATTACAGTAGCCGAGGTAGTGCTCCTTCCGTTGGCAAATGATTCCAGGAAGGTTAACCCACCAGACGTCCACTTTGGACCCGCCCAAGTTGACCCAGTTCTGGCTCCCCGCCGCCTTCAACCGCGCCTTCAGCACCCCCCGGGGGTCTTCCCCGGGCTCCAGCGGCGACTCCCCTTTCGGCCCCGGATGAACGCTCGTGATCGCCCGGTTGCTTACGACATACCAACTATTATCCGAACCCAGGCACAGGTAGTAACTGTCCGGCTTGGACGGCTGCCACGTGGCTTCGCTCGTGGACGCCAGCTGGCCGCTCGCGGCGCGCTCGGTTGCGCTTAACCCGGTTTCGTAACCCTCCGCGAGCGCCCGGTCGAACACGTGGTGCGGGCCGGTTTTCTGGTAGCTTCCGTCATACTCGTCATCACTGGAGTCCTCCCTTCTTCCCTGGTCGTCAGAATCAACCCTAACCTCGCCAAACCCGTCGCTTAACCCCATTCCATCTTCCTCAAACCCGTCCCTATCCCCGCCAGCAAACTCGTCGTCGAACCCGGTCTCGAGCCCCGCCTCCCCTCGGATCCGATCCAACAAGGGGGATGCCCGGGGGGATCCCCCGCCCTCGATGTCGTCATCCATGTCGTCATCCGGGCCCTCTTCCTCGTTCTCGCGGTTGTCGAGAAAGTAGGGTCGGGGAACGGTATCGACCAGAAGGGCGGAGATGCTCTTGAGCCCAGCGGAGCCTTCGGCCCATTCTATGCACACAACGGGGGGGCGGATCCAGGGCTTTTTGAGGGAGGGGAGGACGTGCGCGGCGCGCGCCTCGTTGAGCTGCGCCTGCAGAGCGCGCTTCTTGCGCTTCTCCGCCTGCCAAAAGAGAAAGACGAGCACTTAAGTAGGGCTCTGGCGTGTTGGAACGATTTTCGAAAAGGCAGTTCACTTCGGCTTCTACTGACAGAGTCTTCCTTACTTGTTCTTTCAGGACGTCTGAGGGCGCCAAAGAGTAGACAACGGGACTTGAAGCTCTTGCGTTACAGAGAACCCTTGAGGCGAGACCCTCCATTTTAAAATCGTGTCTGACCGGAGTTATCCGTTCATACCGCCCCTGGCTAGGTTCAAGCTTCGTTTTGATCCCTGAAAAAGTAGTTTATGCCGCCTGAAATCACCAACCCAAGTCTTCTTCACTTTCCAGTTGCAGTCCTTTCTTCTCTAATTCCAAATCTCATCGTTTCGCCATCCCAAAATTCCGTGAGAAATGAGAAACTAGAGCTCACTTTCAACCGCTCCTTCCACCAGATGAGCGCCTCCCAGTCTGCCGGATCTACACTGGGCAGCCGGTTTTCTAAGGTGGGTTCCCCATCAAATGCGCTGAACGCGGCCTTCTGGTCCTCCAGCCGCTCCAGGTCTTCCTCCAACTTGGCCAGCTGCCGGTTAGCGACCACCATAACCTGCAGTTAGGGACATAACAGTGGCGTTAACCTGCGGTGTGAGTCGAAGTTCTGATTCGATACTCCATGGGAGAACTAATTCAAGAATTTTGCTGGTTTTGCCAGCTCCGCCTCCCGCCATCCAGCTTGCTATTCGCAAGAAGAGGTGCTGCTATGTCAATGTGTAACAAGGGTCCAGACAGTTTCGACGCTTTCGATTAGAGACACCCAACCACCGTAGAGACGCCGAGCCTTACCGTGTCCAGTTGAATTTCCTACGAATCTGACTGAGATCCGAGATCCCTTGTGAATGACGTAACAAACTCCACGAAAATGGTAGAAGCTTCAAGCCCTTCCTCTTTGTTTGCCTGCCCCATAAACAAGAAAGCGCCCAATTGATCACTCTTCCCACTGCAACTGGACACGACCCTTTTCCACATGAGTTTTCCGACTGACTCAGTTAAAATCTGGTCTTAAAACCCTACCTCGCTCCCCACGTAGTTCCCGAAGCTCCGCTCCACCAGCTCGCGCGCCTCGTCGAGCGTCCGCCCCACGCGCACGTACCGCTGCTCGCGCACGTCCTCGATGACGTCATCCTCGTCGATGACGTCATCCACGGGGACCGACGCCCCCTGGAGCAGGTTGAGCGCCATTCCGTAGGTGGCCTTGAACTGGGAGACGAGCGGATCGGAGCCGGCGAAGAGGAGCTGCGTGCAGGCCTCCGCGTCCTCGAACGGGGTTTGCACGATAACCTGCACGCAGGTTAAGTGAGGGTTGAGGAGAAATTAGGCGGGAGTCTGCGCTAATAAGAGCGAAGAGGAGCTGCGCACAGGCTTCCGCGTCCTCAAACAGGGAATGACATTAATTCAAGACAAAGAAATGTAGGTTAGGTCAGCGGAAGTCGAAAACGCTGGCAAGATTTGCGAGGGTTTGGCAGCGGGAAACGGCGAAACGTTGCGGAGGCTTACAAGACGAAGAACCTCCAGCAGATTAAATAGGAGAGTGATTGAAGATGAAAACTTGGCGGAACGAGTGAAGCGTAGCTGCTTTCGTGTCTAAAAAGCACTCCTTTGTCACCCGAGCAACTTAAGCAGTGTAAAGAGCAGGTCAATTACCGACGTGGCGAAAATATACTGCAACAAAGTCCATACAGGTCTCGTAAGAGCTCGACCGGAAGATCCGTTCGAATAGCCTGTTCACGGCTGTGCCAAAAACAACGTGCCAAACGGCTCAGGGAGCCAAGGGGGGCCAAGCGGCTCACTCTCAAATAAAACAAGAAGAATGAAGACCGGCGTGTAGACGATGCTCCGCGCAACGCACTCTCCAGCTTTTAACACCACGGCTTCCCTCAACCGGTGTCCCACTTACCACGTTCCCCTTGGTGTCAATCCCGCGCCGCCCCGCTCGCCCCGCCATTTGCAGCATGGCGTTTGACGTCAGCAGCGAGATTCCGTTGTCCCCCCGCTTCGAGAGCGACGAAAGCACCGTCGTGCGTGCGGGCATGTTGATGCCGGCCGCCAGAGTCTCCGTCGCGAAGACCACCTTGATCAGGCCGCGCTGGAAGAGTTCCTCTACAAAGCTTTTCCACAAAGGGAGACAGCCTGCAGAGGGGGGAAGTTGGATCCAAGGATTAGTGAACCCTGCAGGTTTTACGCTCAGAAACGTTGACAATCTTGACAGTGGCAAAGACCACCCACATCAGGCCGCACTGGGAGAGCTCTTCCACAAAATCTTTCCAAAGAGGGAGACAGCCTGCAAAGGGGGCGCAGATGAGGGTCAGACGAAAGCTCCACTTTTAAGCCCTGAAGAATTGACGAATCGTCGGCAGAACCAACTTAACGAGGCCACGCTGGAAGAATTCCTCTACGAAGCTCTTCCACAAAGGAAGGCAACCTGCCGAGGAGATAAAGCGGATCAGAGGGGCAGACAATGTTGCCAGTACCACGCACTGAAGAATTGACGAAGTGACGGTGGCAAGGATCAAGGTCAATGAGATTGCGGTCGAAAAGACTCTCCTCGAAGCTCTTCCACAGTGGGAGACAGCGTGCCAGGGCAAATTGTATAGGTTCGAAGGCTTATGATGTGCTAGTATGCGGATGAAATGCACTCCGACGCTGCAAGCGAAACGCGGGGTCAACTTTGACGCTGAAGCCGGTTTCAACATTGACGCTGAACCTACTCTACAACAGCCTACGCAGGCAAATGTAGCATTGAGAGTCAAGGGTCAAAGGGTTTGCGAAGTTGCAGCAAGTTGCGGCTGCCACAATCGTAGCCTTATCATGACGACATCGCCAGCCGATGAGACCGCTTTGGCACAGGAATGTAGTAATACTTTCACGCCTGCCGAAGAGGAAGGCAACTCTGCAAAACTACTTAGCGAAAACGCAACCGCGATTGGGCGCATGCACGAAAAATTCCTGTACCTGCATGGTGCGCAGCGAGCCCCCGGTAGAGCGGCCCCACCGCGTGCTCCCGAACGGCGTCCGGATACTTGGCCCGGAACTCGTCCACCGCCGTCCGAACTTGTTCCTCTTCCGGGGGGGTCAGAAGCGCCGCTTCCTTGAGCTTTGCGACGGCTTGGTCGCACCCCTTGCGAGAGAAGATGAACCAAATGGCCGGCAGCATGTCGCGCTCGTAGAGCTGCGCGAGCGTGTCCCGGAGCATCGGAATCTGGCGCCGCCGCAGGTCCTTCTCATCCTGGGGAGATTAGAAGTTGGTTCGATTCTGATTGATGGATCTGGGACGTGACTCGTTCTGGGTGGCTGCTACTTAAGCTTCCTGTGGCTGTCACTTTATGTGCTTAATATCGAGTCGACTGTTTCCTTGGCGTCTCCCGGAGTATTGGAATCTGACGCGGCCGAAGGTCCTTCTCATCCTGAAGGAGATGGAACAGTTCGACGGTTCGGATCATCCCATGCTCCATCTGATCCTGGATTGCCGATTATCGGGGCCTCTTTCCTCTTTTTCCTGGAATGGTTCTTTCTTTAGTTGCTCAATGAGTCTCATGGTCTTCGAGCGCGTCTAAGCATTGGATCGGGCGCCGCTGCAGATACTTCCCTGTGAAGAAGAGAGGTGAGAAAACTGACAAGAACAGGCGCCTTCCAGCCGTCCTCTTGGGGGAAGGGCTCGGCTGAACGATTGGGCTGATGCACACCTAGTCGAAGTCGACATGCCTTGACAAAGAGCTTGACAGGCTCTGCCCCTCTTTGTCGAACCTTCGGTCAGCCGCATCACGGCGCCAGATCCCATTATCCTTTGAGCAAATATAGGGCTAAACGATGCCCTTCATACCAGACAGGACGACGACCGCACTCTACGTGCTTCCTGCAGACCCAAACGCACGAAATTCCCACACTCAGAAAACCACCCAAGGTCTCACCTCTTCCTCCATTTGTCGGCCCCGAAATCGGCCCCCCTTTCCCCGGAAGCTTACTTGGCCATTCCCCCCCCTCAGCGCTTTTCTATACCCCCTCGGTTCCGGAAACTCCGAGTCTTCGTCCCAGCCCCCCTCCCCGAGGCGCCCGTTTCGGGACGGTACCAACCGCGGGTTGATGGCGGTCCCGGTTTCGTTGAGCAGGGGGGCGAGCCGGTTGCGAGTGGAGAAGTGCCACGTCAGCGGCACTGGGCGGCGGGTCGAGGTGACCAGTTCGGTGGGGCCGTGGACCTAAGGAGGGGCGAGGAAGGGTGCGAATAGATTCAGCCAATCTGAGGTGTTAACAGATGATGGGTCGGGAGCAACATTCAGCAAGGCAATGGGCTTGTGCGATCAGCAAGAGAGGCTCCGGATAAATCGGCCTTCGGTAGTGGCGCAAGCACTGCATGACGCCTAGTCGACAAGCTGACGTTGGATATCTGCCGTCAGAAATGAGTAGGACGGGGATCTAAGCAAGGAACTTAAGGTGCTCTTTCTCCTCTGGTCGAGTCACAGACGCCTTGCTTCTACGAATCCGTAGTCCAACGTGATGATTCCAAACGAGTTTAGTTTTGAACAAATCTCGACAATCCGACCAAGAAAGCGGATTCGATAGTGTTGATTCCTACAACAATCCAGATGCCCTGTCTTCTCATCTAAAAAGGGGTTGTTAGGCTGATTCTGGCCGTTTTGGGGCTTCCGAGGACCATTCCGCACGAAATCAACCTTTCCGAATATCCACTGTTCGAACAGAGGATTCTGACTCTCCGACTGTAACTGCTTGATTATCTATTCAAAACCATTCCCTTGGAGTACGGTACACAAATCCAGCTGAAGCCCCTCACCTGCGCGATCCAGTCTGCGAGCTCTTCTGCGTTGGCCACCGTCGCAGAAAGGCACACGAGGCGGACCTCCGGGGGGCAGTAGATGATGGTCTCCTCCCACACGGTGCCGCGCGAGATGTCGCTCAAATAGTGCACCTCGTCCAAAATGACCGCCTCCACATTTGTCAGCCTGGATCGAAGAGATGGTTATGAAAGGTCACAAGAAGTTACCCTCCGTCAACTTAAGCATTGACTTGTATCTCTGCCCGAGTCTCTCTTGAGGGTTTTTTCAAAGGAAGACCGAGCATACTACGCTTGCTCGGGGATAGTCCTCGGATGTTCGAAATGCTACCCTCCACGGATCTCAGTAATGGTCTCTCAATTGCCCGTTTAGACCAGTAGTTTAAATCCAGATGAGAAACAGGCCTTACAATGCTTGACAAACGGAAACCTGCTACGTCCTGTAAATGCATTACTGAACCAAAGGGGTCAAGATCTTCGAAGGGTCCTGTCTGCGTCCATGGCCTTCGACCTCAACTGTTGTCCTCTGACCGGTCGATTGCAGAAACGAGATGAACAAGGACTGATTCTGACCCCTACGCAATCAAACAATTAATGCCATATACTAGCAAACACCCAAATGGGATCTGCCTGTCCACCACGCAAGTTTGTTAGAAGTATTTGCGCACTGCCACTCGGGCCACACTGGCGCCAGTTGTCTCAATATCTAAGGCATGCCCTCACTTATTGGAGAACCCTTCCGGCGCCCCCACGCTCGAGTACAGCATGTTCCGCAGGATCTCGGTCGTCATCACCAGGATCGGCGCCTCTCGATTCACAGACGCGTCCCCAGTGACTAGACCGACGTTTTCCTCTCCGAACTTGTCTCGGAAGTCTCGGAGCTTCTGATTGGACAGCGCCTTAAGGGGCGTTGTGTACAAGATCCGTTTGCCACGTGCGAGGACCGCCGCGGCGGCCGCTTCCGCAATCAGCGTTTTGCCGCTCCCCGTGGGGGCGCAGCAGACGACGGAGCGGCCTTCGAGGAATGCTTGGATGGCGAGCCTCTGGAAAGCGGATTGGAGATGGTTTAGATTGGGAAGAAAAGATTTTAAACTGATTTGCTAGTTTTCGTAGGGGTAATTTCTACCACCAGAGCACGCCTGCAGGTCTCTGTTTTGGGAGAGCTGATAAAGTAGTTTCACTAAGTGCAACTGTCTCAGACTGCTCTTGTTATGTTGGTCGATTGGTGCTGACTGTTTGATCACTACCAGCAATAGTACAGGCTGCGACCAAGCCGCTTCGTTGAAGGTTTGCTTCATTAAAGGCTTGGATTCAAGAAAAGGCTTGGGTAGAAAGTCTTCAGGAAGGTACAGTCAACTGAATTGGAAAAGCATCGAGTTAATCTGCATTCCACAAAGAGACCGTTCAAAACTGCTTGTATCTGGCAGCCTCTGCTCAAGCGAAGGGAGCCGGAGATAGAAGGGGACCTAAGATGAAACGGACGTTCTGCTCAAACTGATGTGCAAGCTATTGCAAAGATCAAGAGTCACTTTCTGTTATTCACTAGTCCACGTTGCACCACTGCAAAGCATCCCCAGCTAACCGCTCACCTGAAACTTGTCGATTGGAAAGCCAAAGATCGCCTTAATGTCCGCTAGCTTCACCGTCTCCTCGTCTCCCGCTTGCACCCTCTCAATCAACTCCCAAACCCTGTCCACCATCCGGTTCTCCTGCCACTCCTCCTCTAAACCCTCCCCTAACCCCTCCCTTAACCCCTCCTGATCCGAGCTCTCCCCCAGCGGGCCTTCCCCCAATACAGTCAGTGCTGCACTAGGCGGTTCACCACTGTCAAAATCTTCCTCGTCTGAAGAGTAACCTTCCGACAACTCGTCATCAGCTTCTCTATCCCAGCGGGATTCGGCAGCAGGGCGTTCCGCCAAGTCTGTAAACTCATCATCGGCTGGCGCCACCGCTCTGGCGAACTGGGGATTGACATCTGGCGCTCTCCCGCTAGCGCCGGAGTCTTGCCACCATTCCTCCACACCTTCATTGTCCTCTGATCCCGAGTCTTCGGTCTCCTCAGACTCGCCGAAGCGGGTCAGTGTGTCAGGTCCAACTCTGAGTGTTCGAAGGCGGCGCCTTGTTGCGCAAGAAGCAGGAGCTCCAAATGAAGCAGGTTTGCCCGCAGCATTGCTCAACAACACATTTGTGGCACATTCTCTGCTTTCTAATGACGAATAAAACGTCTGATCCCTTCTTTTCTGCGGCGTTTCCAGCAATCTACCCGCCTGGAACAGCAAAGCTTTCTGAGAAGAGAAGCGCGTCTTTTGCGAGGCTTTGAAGAAAGCGTTGAAGTGGATTGACGAGGAAAAGGAAGGCCTGTTGCCAAAGCGCACGGATTGCATGCAGGCTGACGAACAATGTCCTTGAACAGCCTCCATGGTAAGGCGCACGGTGTGCAACTAATGCGGCTTAACCAAGCAGGCTCAGACAAGCTAGGAACAGATGTCAAAACCACTGACCAAGCAGGACAAAGCGCCCTGAAGTCCTGTCCTCCAATGGCAACAGAGGACGTGTCCTCTCTTCAAGTTCATCAAGCTAGGCGTTCAGCAAGAAGTGCGAAGAGTTTTTGAGCTGATCAAGAGGCGCCGGAAAAAGTGCACAAGAGCCGGGAAAGTGCAACCGTTGTCGCTTCGTGCCGGCCTGTCCTGCCCGAATGCCGGTAGCGACAATGGTGATTCAGAAAGAAACGGGAAGGTGAGGCCGGCCATGAGGGCGACCACTTTTAGCTGGAAGAGCACATCAAAATAGGAACAAAATCCAACTGACAGCAACAGGTGCTGTCTGTTCGTCTAATGATCCCCTGCCGCTTCTCACGTTCCTCTCTCTCAGGGACACTCTGCACCACCTAGCCATCAAGCTGAAATGGCAGCCGCGCAAGCTTGCTGTGCACTTGGATGTGGAAGCTCGTCGCTCCTGCTCGAGCGGACGCTTTGGAAGCGCCGCCAGCCCCAAAATGTGGCCTTCCCAGGTGGCTGTAAAAGAAATGCAGGCATTAGCAGAGAGTCTTGTAGATTATCAGGGCTATGGCAATGTGGTCCTATCAATGCCTGTGCCAAGCCAAACGAAGTTTCCAAAGAAGGAATAAGCAGCGGACCTTCTATCACACTCAGCAGAAGGGCGCTCGCTTCGCTGGCAATTGTGGCCTCATGGCTGAACGTTTCTCCGGGGCAAGCAAGAGAGTGAGTACATCTTTCGCAGCAGGAGAAGGGCACGCCGGATCAGCTTTTGCAACGTAGCATTTGGTGGACCACAATTAATCAAATGGCGATTAGGCAGACAGAGCTGCAAACACAAACCAGCAATTCGCTCTGTGAGGTGATGCCACTTCAAATGATCTTCAGGGAGGGAGCCGTAACTTGCTTCTTGTCTCTGCCTCTGGTGTTGTGTATAGATACTCCTACATCTGTGCTCAATCCTAGCTCACATAGAGCGTTGCTCACCTCCTCTTTTGCTCTCCAGGAGAAGACAGCAGAAAGTAGATGATGCAGAGTACAGCACAAGCGGTAAGTTTCATGGCTGAATAACCTTGATATGGAGGGCCCAGAATCACCTAGTGTCAGCTCCAGTATTTCATCTCAAAGCTTGTTTGAGAGGATGGGGCTGAATCTATTTAAAGACTGCCTGGTGGCGAGATGCAGTAACAAGACCTTGCAATGCTAGAGTCTTCGTTGTGGAGTTGTGAGGTTTACCTGGATGTGGACAGCTCAATTGTCCCTATTCCACGCGTCTATGACTTTGCACCTTGACAGACTCCAAGGCAAATCAATGTCAAATCTGGATAGCTTTCCTTTCCTGTGCATTTTCGTGGCTTCTGTACCCTTCAGGAGCTCGTCTATCCTTAAAGTCTGAGAGGTGATTTCTTTTCACCAGTCACTGACTTTGACAGACTCTTAGGGGTAAATCTCAGAAGGTCAGGTATGAGTATCATATCTTGTTCTGTGCATCTTCCAGAGGAAGGTCTGAAGTACTACGACTTCAATCAAGGACGAGGGCCAGAGGCGGTGAAAGGCAAGAAGGTGGTAGTAAGTCCTCTGCTCCTTGATGTCAGGGTCTCAGATCCTGACGTTTTCAGGCAATTCAAGGCATGTCTATTGAAGTTTTGGTATGGTGCTATATTCCGTGAGCTGGTTTCATTCTGGTTCCGAGTCGAGTATTTATGAAGAGACTTTCTCGTCTCTCGACCTGATCATCACATCTCTTGAGAAAAGGCTCTTTCGATTCTTGTTTAACCAGATTGAAAGGAACGTAGCAAAAGTTGGGAGAACATTTATCTAAGCTTAATTGTATCCTGCTTGTCCGCCTCCTTTAGAGAGCTCTTACCTTAAAAGACCTAGGAAAGACAGCTCCTTCACTTCGCTTGTTGTCAAAAGCAGATGGTAAGGCATTTGCAAGTCCTGTAGCTTTCAACAAGTGGGAACTGCATCTTTAGGAGGTACTCTTCGGCTACACCGCTTGATTGATTGTGTCCGCTTGCAGGTTCATTTTGATTGTGTATATAAGACCCTGACAGTGGTTTCCAGCCGGTCATCAAAACTTCTGGGAGGAAACCGGGTTATTGCTCAGGTCAGCGATCCCTTGCCTTTTCTAAGGTGGCGCGGGAGGACTTATTTGTACCCGCTGACGGCTTCTGGACCCCTGCTGAGACTGGGGAATATTTCAAGCTGATTGAAAGTTCGTTACTGTCACTGTCATCAAGCAAACCATCTGCTGCCGTGCCATTCTCAGGAGATGTCCTCGAAGGCCCAGATCCATCGTCATGGATACAGAATCTTTCGGGCCACTCTTGAAATGCCTCTGTTGTCTCTCTGACAAGCAACCAACTGTAGCCTTCCCCCCTTTAACCAAGCGTGCCTTTGTAGCCTTCGATATTCCGCCTTAGCTTCCGCCGATTCCGAATTTCCCATTCTCCGAGATCCGAAATTCTCCCGTCCTCGTTGTCCAGCCCTACGAACTAGTGGTGGGGTCCAAGCCCGGCTCCGAGAGGAAGCGCGACTTTGTAGACAACGCCAACGGGCTCTTCTCGGCTCAAGCAGCCCCCAAGCCCCCGCCCGCACTGTATTCAATCGTTGAGGGCATGCGAGTCGGCGGCAAGGTGCGGATCCAAAACAACTGTATCTTTAGCGGTAACTTGAACGCTGTATCATCTCGAGACTTGCAGGAATCAGCGTGCAGCAGGGCTTCTGTTTCGCTTCTAGGAGCGTTCTTTGACCGACGACTAGGTTCGATGCTAGAAACGATGCTGCAATTATCAAGGGGTAGAAAGATGTCAGAACGAATGGCAGGAGAGACGAGACTTCCGGCGGATCTCCTCGGTACCCACTTCGGCTTTAACCCCTTCGATCGACGGTCGCATTTAGCAGATCTGATCAACCTAGACCGTCGATCCTGAAGATTTATAGCTGAAAGCCATTTGCAACATCGGCTTGGGAGTCCATTTTCTCGCGCCTTCCGTTCTGTTGTTGGTCGATACAGATCTCTGAGCGTTCTTGCATCTGCCGGGCTGTGTGAGTCAGTGTGCCTCCCCCTTTCACACTGTGTCAGGCCACTCGTCTGCTTTAAAAGGGGTCACCCTTTTCCCGTCTGGTGCAATCAAACTTTCCCTAATTGGGCTTATCCAAGTCGAGTCACAGAGCCGTCAAGTACCGCTGACGCAATCAGTCATGCTGTTACAAACCGGTGCAGTAGCCCGCGTCTTTGAACTCGTCCCGACCCTGTGCATGCTCCGCTCATCTAACGTCGACTTTATTCCTTCCGCTGTGACAGAGGACGGTCATCGTTCCGCCAGAGCTCGGCTACGGTCAAAAAGGAGTAGGAGAAATTCCGGTAAGCTGCCTCTTTTGCCCTTGATATGGTTTCTCCTCTGAAAGAGACCAGATACTGTAGTTGTCCAGTCGTGTGGTATACGGTAGTTTGGCCATGGTGTTATGGAACAACAGAGTCTTCCACCGCAGTAATGAACGATCTCATACAGAACGCTTTAGCGGGCTGTGAAAGATCTGAAGCGAGGCATCTACTTCATTAGCGCTTGCAAGTTTGGCTCCAGGAAGGGCTGATATCTTAAGCTGAGCTTGATTCGACCTCAACCCACTTTTCGACAAACGCGGGCACGTAAAATCGACGGCGTCAGGATTCTGACGATCAGGTTTGTGGACGGCAATATGATGAGTATCTTGGCAGCGTGACTTGTAAGAAGGATGTGCACGTCGTGCGCTGCAGAGTTAAGATCATCTGGCATCGGCGTTTTTTACAAAGGTCCTCAGGAAGAAATCGAGGAAGGTGCCAAGGTATAGAGGATGGGTTTTCCCACGTTAAACGCGTGCGCCATTAGGCCACTCAAAATAAGGTCTTTGAAGCGCAAAGTGATTGTTGAAAGATTGGCGAGGATACTACGCTCGTGTCGCCCTGCACGCGTTTTGCCTCCAACCGGCCCTTTGCTTCCCTCTCTGCAGCCCGGCGCAACCTTTGACCTGAACATCGAGCTTTTGGAAGTTGAGGACGTCCGAAAGGACGCCTAGGGCTTGTTCGACGGCTGATTTACGACAGCGACCTCGCTTTTTTGTCAGGCGCAAGTGTTGAGACACTCGAGTCGACTTATACCGTTTGTACGACGTTTTACATCAATGTATGCAACATTGCTTCGTGGTGCGATGTCTCTTGATATTCCACATGGTGTGTATTATCGGCTTGACTGGCGACTGGCATGGTTCTCGATCAAATACCTGCATACGTTGCAAGTCGGGATGCGAAGATGCAGATGCAGAAATGGGCGACCGGACCGGCCGGCGATCGCGCGCGGGCACGTAACGATCATTGATCAGGTTTTAATCGTTCAATGTAATGTGTGTGCCAAAGGTTAACTGGCCTTTCAACCTGCATCATGTATATATACCCGATTGCATACTTTCTCTCAAAATCATATACGGCGTTAAGGATGACGGTTCATGGAGGATCAGACCCTAAGCTTAAACCAATCTATAGCTATAGTCGATTCCCCATTATGCATGGTCACTTCTTCTATACACGCTTATAGGCGCCTGGGCCGGGCCCATATGGGGTTTTGACAAACAATTGCGGATTTCGGGTACGTTCGGGTATGTTTTTATTCCAGTAACAGAGCACAAGTTACTATAGTAACAATCTTAGGAGCATGTCTAGCATGCCAGCTTGTTTAGCTACATGACTACAAGCTACCTCATCAGAGTCATGGCGTAAATCACTGGTCTCACTGGGTATAGAGTCAGTTTATCTTATACCCAACTTATATGACTCGCCGAATACAACTCGGATGCATATAAGAATGTAAGGGAAGCTCGAGAAATATCCGGGTTCGAAAAGCTGCTTATGAGACTCATTGAACCGCATTTGCTGCAAGTGAAGGTGTGCTGAACAAAGGGAGATCGTGTCGTCCGATCGTCCGACTTTGTGGCAACGTACAAGAGAGTTGCAAGATGCTGATCATGTAGGGCTTTTAGTACTTCGACGAGAGCATTCCAGTTGTATGCATGCATGTTTGCACCAATGGCTGTATGAATCAACGGTCGTTTTGTCGATTGGCGGCGAAGGTGTAGCGGAAATGATGCTCGGCTTTCAAGCTAAATATTCTGGTTCGCATCTTACGGGGCCCCTTGCTGTTCATTTACATTGTCGGTTGAAGATCGCAAGATCGCCAAGTGCCAATATCGCAGTTGGTACGTTCGATGGATCGAAGCATGGTTCAATAGATGTGTATTCATCTGGAATAAGTTTGCGACTAGTAAAATGGACGCTGAATCAGTTATCTTTCAGTCAGTGTAATACAAGCCAGCGAGCATTTGATACTGGGGGCATTTACGTCGAGCAACCGGGAGGCGGTCTGCAACGAGTTGTTAGAGACTCCGTGTGTTTTTGATCGGCAAGACGTTTGGTTCAGTTCACAATTATCTGAGGTTGAGTAGCAGGTTTGAAATCTTCAGCAAGCAGCTTTAAGAAAGCCTTCAGTCTTTAGTCTTCAGAAGTCTTTATTCGTCAAAGTCTTCAGAAATCAACCTTTCTAACCTTTTCTAAAGACTATTAGTGCAGGTTGAGTCTTTTCTAAAACTTTTCTAAACCTATTCTAGACACTCACCAGAGGGGTTTTCTCCGGGTTTTCCCCCTTCTCACGAACACAGCTCCTGACCTCCGCACCTCGGGCGCACCTCCCTTCGTCGTATGGTAGGTAAACAACACACTTGCTGGTCACTGCAGGGTCACTGCCGTATCGATTTTGCACGTCGATGTTGGCCCATACCCGGGCCTCAGTTTAGTTGTCCCATTTTCCCAGCAGGTCCATTTCCCTGGCCATTTCATTCAGCTCTGCGCTAACCTCTTCAAGCTGCTTGCGAATATATTCATGATTTGCGCGCATCTTGACTCCCAGGTCTTTGATTTCTTGTTCGAGTTCCTTCAGTTCCACAGCGCCGGCAGTCCTTTTCCGGACGAAAAACCAGCGAGTCATTAGTACGTTGCCATACCCGCTCCTTTGAAGTGCCTGTTGCTTTTGCGACTAGACTGCTTGACGATGCTTGGCCGACCTGCGTTTCCTTCTTTTCTATCTCTCTGACGTCATTTTCTCCTCGTCTCTCTGATCTGCTGACGTCACCAGACGGGCCCGGTTTAACGACCCCCAGAGCCGGGCTGTCGTGCTGCTGGCGACCAAAGGCACGTGCAGCGAGGGGATCGATCTTTCGGGGGGGACGCACGTGGTGCTGTCACAGCCTTCGTGGAACCCCATGCAAGATCGCCAGGTAAGGGTTCGCAATATCGACCGAAAAGCTGCAAAAAGCTTGCTAGATTCTGAGCTTTGAGCCAATTCAATGGTCCAATGGATCCACGTGGTCAGAAACGTACATACCACTAGCACTTTGGCCAGAAAAAGTACCGTACCTCCTACGTGGCGGTACTACAAAGGCAACACTGGAGGCCAAGTAGGATTTGGGTCGACGACGCGCACCCTAAGCTTTACAAGCTTCTATAAAGACGTTCTTATTGATTGGGATATAATCAAGGGAGACAATCCGGCTTTATGATTGCCAGGTCAAAGTGTAGACAGCTCGAAGTGACCGGAAGAAAGGCAAACCATATCATTATTTGATTGAACTTCTAACAAAAAAGTGTGCAATTAGCTACTTTTCTAGGCTGATCCCGAGCAAAGTCTTGTCTGTGCATGTCTCTTGTCATCGTGGTCTCGAACAAAAACACGTTGGTTCAAATAGTTTGAAATCAGTCTGAGCTCTTCAGTAACCGCCTTGAGCCGTTTTGAATGCGTAAGCAGAGGGCCCATAATAGCCTGACAGAACCCGGGGAAGGAGAACGTGGACTCCAGTTTTCCTTTCGGGACCCCACACCGCTTGGCACTCCGTGCGCGCGCAAGTTAGAGAATCGGTTACTTGATTGGTCACCGGTCACTCGAATCTGTAACCGGGGTCTCAATATGGAGTCTGCTTGCACAATATACGAGCCCTCGGTGTATCGAATGGACCGGGCCATGCGCACCAAGTATTGCACGGGGTTACGGGTTACGTTACCAGTAACTCAAGCCTTGCACTGTGAAGAGGCATGTGTCCCCAGGCTGCTCGCGCACAGGGGTACCAAGCGGTCTGGGGGTCCCGGAAGGAAACTGGAGTCCACGTTCTCCTTCCACGGGTTCTGACAAGCCTCACAAAAGCAGGGCTTCCTCATTGAACGGGTATGATCAACGAAACCCACTGGGCTCATTGTGGAGGCTGGCTAGTATAGGTAACGAAATCATCAGTGCCCAAACTGTTTTGTCTCGCCAACCGCCCAACTTCTCCTCCTCCGTGCATTCCCAGCTTGTGGGTCGGTCGGTCCGCCCCGGGCAGAAGGGCCACGTGTTCGTCCACCGGCTCATATGCGCGCGCACATTCGAAGAGAAGATCCACAGGGAGGCCGAGCGGCTCGTGCGCCTCCTCTTCTCGCCGCGGAAGTTGCGGGGCGACCAAACGCCTGACGGGTCAAGGGTGCAGGTCGCCGAGAATCCGCTCGGTGCGGACCAATCCCTTTCTGGGGGGATTGGTGGAAGAGACTGGCGGAGGGGAGGAGGAAGCCCTAGTAGCTGACTACAGATATTACGAGAGCCACTTTGACTAAAAAGCAGGTTGCATGAAGCTTGCGAACTAGGGTGTTGGAAATCTGTCCAAGAAGCGTTTAAGGGCCTGTGAATCGAAAGTGCGCGGAGGGTAAAAGGAGGCTAGAGATCAAGCAGCAGAGATTTCATCTGGAGCAAAATGAAAAGGAGTGAAGACAGTCTTTCAAAGTGCAGGTCAGGAGTCCAGCTTTTACTATGGGCCAATGCGAGTCGATGGCCGCGAGACTAACTAAGATAGCAGCAGCGATTTGGGAGTCGTTACACTCAGCAGAGGGGTCTGTTTTTGAAGTAGGCCGGGGGAGACCGTTCAAGACGTCAAAGCAAAGCTAGGGGGTTTGGGCCGGAGGGGAAGGCATTCGAATCAAGAGTGAATTTGGAAGTTTTGTCCAATGGTAAAAAGCTCGACAAGCCCAAACGATTGATTTAGAACAGGTGTCATCACTGCAACTTTCTTTGCTTGGTTGGTGCTGCAAATGAGATGGTGCGACCCTGAAAAGCCAAAAAGTGTTTCAAGAACGTTACAAAGCTAGAAACTAAGCAGTGCAAGTAGTGGTGTCAAAGAGATCAGCCTGGTTTGGCCGAATTCTCTAAGCAAAACTTTAGGCTTTTTGTTTCAGACTTTTGTCCAGTTGCGTTCAGAAACATGAAGTAGAACCTCTGTGGTGAACGGGCATGTGCATTGGAGCTTTCAAGGGTCCTGCCAAAAGTGCGTTGACTCAGCTAGCAAAAAAGAGCGAGTGGTACATCGAAGCGAGGAGTCAGTGGCTGATTGGGAATACGGTAAGTACAAGGCCGGAATACGATGACGATCGAAGGACACGTCAAGTCCAGAATGATTTGAACGTCTCGCAGTCACACAATACTCAGCACTAGCAGATTAGATGAATCTTTGATTTTGAGATCAACAAATGATAAGCTTGCAAGCATACACTGACAGTAGTTTCTTGGCTAGCCTCGGACTGCATTCAACTCGCAGATGTAACTGTGTTTGTTGTATTTCTTAGCCTGTACTGATGCAACTTTGCCGAGGATTGCGGCAGCCACGTGCAGCCTCCGATCAATGTTTTAATCGTTGGCGCTGTAGCAACTCCTTGCTATTCGGAGAAGTTGTCAGCAAGATGCAAAATCTGTAAAGGACCGGCTTCGCATAGATCATATTAAGTAAGCTTTTAGTGCTGATTTGTCCGGCTCCGAAGAGCTCCATAGGTCTGAATCAACATTGGGTCATTGTGTCCGGACTACTCAACGTGTTCTGTGTCATCTGCAGAGTATTTTCATGAGCAGCTTCGACCACTGCGATTAGGTTCAAGTTGCGCTGCAGCGATAGAGTGATGCAAAGATCCGAGTCGACCAATTACCTAGTAGTATAAGCTTCGGGATATATGCAGGCAAGTTACAAAACGCGCCCCTCATTGTCGTGATCCACGAGTATTAGTGAGCCGCGCCCGCGCTGCTCCAAGTAGTCACATGCTCACATTTGCAGGCCTACATTATCTATACAAGCATGCGTCTAGGCGTCAGCTTTATAATCAGTATCAGTACTAAGCTTTAATCAGTATTAATACTAGGCTGGTGAGCACCAGGCGAATATTAATCAGGAAGAATAGCAGACCAGCGGCGGCCAATGTTGCAAAGCGTAACTAGGTTCTCAGCCTCGGAGAAGAACATGGCCCGCAAAATAAGGTCGCACGACGTTTGCTTAACAACTTAAGGCATGCGCACATCCAATAACATGGGACAAGGCAGCGTAAACAAAATCTGTATATGACATGGAAGGTGCCCAGACAAGACGTAAATAATTCGAATGCGAACTGACTGTCCTTCTGTACAATTCCAGACGCTTTCGAGTGCCAGCCGCTATAACGCTATATACTAGTACGAGCCGTTTTGAGTCCCTACAAAAGTACTGTCTGCCAATGCATTGCTCCGAACGCAGCTGCGTCATTTCTTGAGCCTAACAACATGGCGAGAACACGGCATACTGTTCGCTTGCGCGAAAGCTCTGCTTGAGGCCTGCCTTTTCCAAGTTTGGTGCGAGTGTCTAAAGCCAAAACCTTCTATCTACAAAACCTCCCTTCCAGTTGAGGCGAAGCGCGAGCACCGGCAACGTCAACCTTAAATACCAGATCAGCGTTGTTTCCTTCTTTCTGCTTCAAAGCACCGCTCGCGCACTCCCTAACCGGCCCCCTTCGCAAAACGCTCGCGTGCAATCTCGCGGAGCCATTCGACACGCCTACTTAAAACCGCCCCCGCAAAAACTAGGCATACACGCCTCGTAACGCGTACTACTACAAACACCTAGACGCGTTACACCGTCGCGGTCTCGAGCCGCTTCGCCTCCGCGGCCGGCGCCGCCGCCGGCGGGCCGACCTTCTTCTCGCCGTGGGTCGTACGGTCGTATCCGTACCATCCGTGTACGGACTCGTCGAACGTGTCGCCCTCGCCCCAGAGGGCATATGCGTCCTCGCCGTGCGCCGCCTCGTCGCCGACCTCCAGAACCTCGTCGGCCATCCGGAGGGGGATCCCGATCAGCCTGATGAAGTTCATGATGAGTGACGTCATCACGATGTTCCAGCCGATGATGAAGAGCGCCGACACGACCTGCTTGCCGACCTGCGGGGAGGAATGAAGAGAACGGGTTCAGGATGAGGGAAGAAATCAAAATACATTCTGCGCCGAGACTGTTGCTTGCAGAATGGTTATCCAACAAGATGAGTCAGAATGGGCAGGGGCGAGGGAAAGATAAGAAGTTGGAAAAGAAAAATGACGGGCCGGCAAGTCGTCCAAGGAGATAGATAAAGAAGAGGAACAGAGGCGATGGTGATCCTCGCACCCTGAGGTGCTCGCCTAAATAGTCTCCAACAAAATCCTCAGAGCGCTCTAAAACGTCGAATTCGATTTTCTCATTGAAGATCCTTGTGACACTTGCAGCCACGAGAAAACTCACTGGAAAGATACATGGAATACTTCCGGCATCCCTAAGCTCCCTGAGTTTTGGTCCTCATCGCCCGCGCAAATTGTTTTCGCTTCTGTAGGTTCGCTCTACAGAACTACTTCGACCGGGAATCACACTTCGCTGTTCCCCAATGCATGGCTGCAGTCTCTATTCTCCCCTTCGGAGGCCATCCGACCAGTACCAAAAGGGGGTGCCGACGTCATCCGGTCCGTTGGAGGGGACTACCATGACGTCCAGCAACTATATGATCACCCCTGGATGAGGCCGTTGGACGGCCGTGAACTTGCACATTCAAACGGCTGGGGCGTTCCGTCCAGGAAAGTTCGAGCTCGCGTAAATCCACCAGATTGGATAAATCACACGACGAGATTGCTGACGTCACCCACCTGTCCGATTCCCCCCTGGATGAGCCCGTTGGACGGGAGCAGCGTCCCGAACTCGGCCGCGAGCTTGCGCATCGTGAACACGCCCGCGAAGATGCCGCCCAGGAAACCGGCCACCGCGTGCGTGTGCACGACGCCGAGGGTGTCGTCGATCTTCTTGAGGAGGGACGACTTGCGCGCGAGGATCATCATGGTGAACCAGGGGACGGAGCCGGCGAACAGGCCCTCCACGATAGCGGCCCAACCGGGGATGAAACCTGCATTTTAGGGGGGGGGCTATTTAGTGAGGTATACTGGGGGGGCTATTCAGTGAGGTATTCTTTCGGGGGCGGCAGGACGAATTTTAAGAGCAACTAGGTGAAGGGAGAAAAAGCAAGTGGTGAACCAGGGGCCGGAGCTGGCGAACAGGCCATCCACGATGGCGGCCCAACTGGGGATGAAACCTGCATTTTGGGGGGGCTAGTTTTTGGTGGGGGTATTCTAGTTGTGGAGGGGGGTCGGGATATGGGGACGGATTCAGGGAACAACTAGGAAATGGTAGAAAAGCAAGTAGTAAACCAAGGGACGGAGCCCGCAAACAGGCCCTCCACAATGGCGGCCCAACCGGGGATGAAACCTGCATTTTAGGGCATTTCAGGGGGGGCTATTCGGTATTCTGCAGTGGGATGGGGTGAAAGGAGCGCGCTGCATGTCCCGTGTCTGTCGAACTGCTCATTGATAAAACGTCATCACGTCGTTGTGAGGAGCAGTGATGTTGCGATAGAGAGGGCAACGGCAATCAGCTCTCTCCGTATGTGCGAGCAGAACAATGAGAGCAATAGAAGTGGAGTTTCTATCCTATCGACACAGAAAGCATCCTCTTCACAGTGTTGCGGTTAACGACTTAAAACGGCTGACGCCATTTTTGATGCTGCGAACTGAGTGAGCAAGTGACTGCAGAAACCCTAGGTTTGACTCGACCCCTAATGCCGAAATTTTCTGAAGGACGCTACGAATAGCCCACATGCTTTTTTTTGCCAAGCTTTCGTAAAATGATTGGACACGAGAACAGAAACGAGAGTTTATACGCATTGGGCGCGGAGAAAGCTTTACCTGCACCGGGGGTGATCATGACGAGCCCCGTGATGATTCCCTGGACGGCGCCAATGCAGGACGGCTTTCCAAAGAAGATGGTGTCGAGGACGGTCCACGTCAGCATACTGGTGGCAGTGCAGATGTTGGTCTGCAGGCAGACACATCGCGGCGTCAGTTTCTGTCTGTGCGTCAAATTCTGTCTCTGCCTTACGGCGTCAGTTTCTGTCTGTGCGTCAAATTCTGTCTCTGCCTTACGGCGTCAAATTCTGTCTGTGCGTCAAATTCTGTCTCTGCCTTACGGCGTCAAATTCTGTCTGGGCTTTACGACACGAGTTTCAAAGCCCAAGTAGTCTCACAAACAGATCTCGATAATTGGTGGTCTCTGGACACGATATATATCGCCTGAGCGTTGATGCACGGCTGATTCTGAACAATTCGGGACAAACACTGAGCCCGACTGTTTCGATTGTTAAATGGAGATTAGGCGAGGGTGGAAACCAGGCATCCAGAACCCGGTGGAGTGAGCCAGGAGGTCACAAACTCTTAGCTAACGTTGTAACCTGGAACCGAAAAAACGGATGATTTTTGCAGGCTGATCAGTTGTACAATGTCGCAGTGCCCTTTCCCGAAATTGGCGAAGTACAGCACACAGTCGCCTGTTACCCAAATGGCATTGCATCAATTGCTGATTCGCCAAGGAGCAATTGAGGGAAAAGAAGATACAAAATTGATGCAAGACTTTCGTTCAAACTCCTACGGTTCCGGCCTTGCTTACCAGGGGCCACATTACCCAGTGGCAACCAATTATCAAAATGGTAGAAGCCAATTTCTGATAGACATCTGTCAAAAGCTGGCAAGAACCAGCAGCACGAGCCTCACGTTCAGGACAGCCAAGGCAGCGTCAGTGTTGGCAGCGTAGGGGGCACCACCATTGAAGCCGTTCCAGCCGAGCCAAAGCATGCCCGCGCCGGCGAGGACGAAGATGGTGTTGTTGGGGACGAAGCGCTCGCGGTCGCGGAGCAGACGAGGGCCCAACTGCAGCCAAAATGAAATTTCGTTCAGGCCTCAACTTTCGTTTGCCTAATTCCAGAGGGGGTAGTTTTGAGTATGGTCAGGATGTGGCGCCTGAAATGTCTCGAGGGATGCAGACGGTATGTTCAAGGACAAGGCCCGTGTTGATTCTTTGAGGAACGGGCGCACAGCTGCTTGGCAAAGTTTGAAGAGTGGGTTAGGTACTGTGGGTTTATTTCTTGAGACATTTTCTTGGGCTGGTTTTTGGGGCTCCCTCGCACCGGCTGCGGGTGGTAGAAGTCAGGTGGTTGTGGCTGGTGGGTTTGACTGGGTTAAGCACTGGCATTAAGTACAGAGAACAGACTGAGACCACAGCTGTGGGTTGAAGCCTGAAGGACAGCAGAAGTGAGTCCTGGTGATAGAAGCAGATGGATTCAACCCTATCATCTGAATCTGCAGACTTAACTGCAACAGCTACAAGCCTACCACCATCTGGTTTCAGCACCTTACCCAAGCTCCTACTGCAGAAAATGTCTATCACCTGGAGAACAAGCGAAAGTATTGTGAAAGGTCATTCTAGTTGGACTTTTCTACTTAGATACGTTCTTGGCAACTGCTCTGGCTGCTTCTTAGAGAGACAGTCTCACATTGTGCTTCTGCATCAGCCCAATACATCAGTAATCTATTTAGTCCAACTTCTGAAAGTAGAGCTATGAGAGAAGGCGACTTTCACGGTCTAGCTGCTCCCTCCCGCTCGTCTCCTTCATTCCTTTTTGACCTGATTGCTTACATTCTTCTGCTCAACTTTGATTCAAAACACATACTTACCCAGTAAGCTGCCACGTATCCTGCCGTTCCGGATGACAGATGAATCACGTAACCCCCCGCAAAGTCGAGCACGCCCCACTGGAAGAGGAAGCCGCCGCCCCAGACAGAGAAAGCGCCGATTGTGTAGCTCAGAACGTGCCACAGCGGGACGAACACAACCCACGCCATGAAGTTCATTCTAGCGAGCAGGCTCCCAGCAATGAGGACGGGCGTGATCGCGGCAAAGACGAACTGGAAATACACGATGGTTGACATGGCCTGCAAGGAAAGAGATGAGAATGAGGTGAGTAAAAAAGAAAAAGAAAAAAGAAGATCTCAGAAGATCTGCTGGTAAGATTTGAAAACAGGTAAACCTGTTCCAACCATGTCAGGAGGGGGGAACCCGAAGCACCAGGAAGTTGGAGAGAAGAAAACAGCTCAATGCATCTCAAAATATTGTGAAATAACCCTTCTTCTGACCCAATGAACATTCAAAGTCTAGTAGTGGAGTGAAGGTGTGCCTTTTGTCGAGCTGATGCAGTTGTACTCTTGACAACAACTCTTCACAAGATGCTGTCCTTACACAAGATGCATTTCATGCACGCTCATAAAGCCAGGCCAGGTTCAAAGATTCAAAACTGGATCTGAGACTGGAGTCACATGGAACAAAACACTCAGATGTTCAGTATGCAGTTCTCCTGGAGAGCCAGAACATGAAGATATTATGTGCTTGAACACCTCGGGGCTCCCATACAGCTGCAGCTTTTTGCCTAGCCTTTGCTGCTCTCTGACATTCTTTCACAGGATCTTGAAGTCGTTTGCTATGAGGGAGGGTACTCTACTTTACTTGAGGGTACTCTACGAGAAAGGAAAACTGGTACGTTGAAAAGAACGTTCTCACTATTGATTGGATGCAATCTTTAGCTGGCTTCTCTTTCAAACTTGTACTGCTTATCCACCAGTCAGCTCCGCCTCATACAAGTCTATCAGAATGCCCTTCTTACATGCAAGTTTTTACTCTCGATATGGCACTCTCTCCCTAAGTTGTTGATGACATTCACATACTCAAGAGTCAAAGTGTGCACTGCGGAATCAAGAATTTCAAGCTGGCCTACTGGCACAACTTGTCATTTCCGATCAATGTACTCTACTTAAAAAACTTTGATTACTGCTTGGGATTGTGCACTACAACCTGGTGCACTGAAGGCAACACAAGAAAATAGGTTTGGTCAGCACTTACATAGTTCGGCGCCAGCTCCGCTTCGTACAAGTTTGCTTGTATCGTCAAGAACCCAGCCCCAAGCGCCGTCCCCGGCTTGCCCCAGAACGGCAGCATGTACTGGCCAAAGCTGAACCGGTATCCGCACAGCACCCAAACAATCATCACAGCTGCATATGAGTACATAACCATGAACGCCGAATTAACAGCCCACTTCTTCTTGACCACGCCTCCGTAGAGCATGACGAGCCCGACCATCGTTTGCATCCCAACAAACGTGGCCGTCGTGAGCTGCCAGGCATTGTCTCCCGTGTCGACGAAGGATGTCGGCTCCGCGGCGGGCTCCGCAAAAGTGGCGTTCATGGGGTCCGCCATTGTGACAGCTGGTTGTGACGATTGGTAGTCGCTCACGGAAGGATCAGGGAAGGGCGTGGTGGTGTCTCTTTGCTGCAGGGCAAGGCGCACAAGCTGGTAAAGTCGATCTGACGAACTGGCTCTGAAAGATCCGTGCCAATCCCGAGGAAGAGAGTTTGCAAGCAGAGCGAGCTGAGGACAGCTGATTCTTGTGAAGTTGTCTAGGAAAGCAGCAACTGCGACGCTAGGACTTGGGATTTTGCAAGACCAGTGCTCCAACGACATTCTCACAGCCTGGATCGCCATGGCTGCCTGAGGAAGGCACATGCGCAATGCTGTCCACGCAGTCTGCACGGAATCCCCAGAGCATTTACGTTCAATCTGAGCATACCACCATAAATCTAGGGTTTCTGGAGCTTGACGTAACGAACACGGGCGCTGTAGTGGGAGCGTTACGGACCAACGTTTCTGGCTGCTGTTGTCCTTGATGCCGAACGAGCCCCCGCGTCGCAGATGTCGGACGGTGGCCCTGCGACCGGATCACCGGGAGAGACCCACGTGGTCACTACGGGCGTGGTGTCACAGTATGTGACGCCAACCGAGAGAGTACGAAAACAGCGTCGAATTATTAGAAGCTCATTGACTGTGGATAGGATTGATGGTAAAGCGATTGTGCATGAAACAGCGTCACACTGGCGACACAAGTGTGACCATAAACCTACAGGCTGGCTGCGGCAGCGCTCCCGGTGAGATCGACTTGTGGATGTCAACACTTTCAAACGCCATGTGCCGAGTGCATGGCGTCATCAAAGATGCCGGAAGCGCTAGACAGCCGGTTGTAGCTGCCGGGTCTTCACACACCGAGATTCAGAACTCCGAGTCAAGGTGTTGTTTTGCCCAATTCTTCCCCGCCCGACTTCGAGGGGTACCTTCCGCACGCAAAAGGAGTCCCGTGCGACGGCCCGAAAAGGTTTATCACCGTACGTAGAACCCGGCTTTTTTCGGGGTATGAATAATGATATCCCCGGTGACCGCGGTGGTGTTTGGCCGGAACACCGCGGTGTTTTTGCTGACGTATGCCCGGCGAATTAGCAGAAACACCGCCGTGTTTTGTCGGCGACGGCAGGGCCGCGACCCCCGCTCTACAGTCGCTCGAAACCAATAACAGCCTCGCTGTGTGTAACTTAATAAGTAATTATTACTGTAATAGTTAGTGCACGAGGGTGAGCCCGGTGAGGGAATAGGTAAGCAAAATATTGCCCGAGGGCGGAGCCCGAGGGCAATTTTTCGCCTAGAGTGTACTTCCTCACTTAGTGCCCGTCCGATTCAACCCGTGGATACATCGAACGGTCTTAGTTTCTGATCGTTCTTACTAGTTCCCGGCGGAATGCATGAATGCATGGCTGAGCGAAAAAATTGGGCGGGCACTGAAGGCCCCATAGGGTTCTATAGCTTACCAGTGTTGCAAGCCCGCAGGGACTTGGAAGAGTCCGATCCAAGTTCGAGCCCGCCTCATCGCCTCAGGTCCACAAAACGGTCACTTTCTTGTGCAACAATTTGGCGTGCTGCACGGACTTATGGAGCAACCCTTTTCGAGGCTACTCATTAGACTCCTCTTACACAATTGGTCATCCAAACAATTCGCTGGTGAAGGCGACAGTGCAACCGGCTGACGGGCGGCTGACGGGTGCGGCGAGGATTAGAAGTCTAGAAGCCACGATCCGGCCATATTCGACGTTTGCATATGTGCATCATTGGAGAGTCTCTCGCCCGACGGCGACCCGACGGCGAGCACTTGATTACCAGACGAGCACGGCCAGTGAACGGGGTTGATCGGCGGCCCGGGGTACATGTGAACATGTGAAGCCACACGCATTGTATGATCTACCACTGAACGTCGAGCGCTACAGTGCTACAGTACTACAGTAGGATATAAAACACTTGAAGACGTAGAAGACGACGGTACTTACGAGGTCACCATGTTGCGCCTGATGCGCCAAAGTGACGTATGAGATGGTCACCGGCCATCGAAGTCACTGTCCATGCCCGGCGCGTACATGATTGAAAATGGTGGCCGGTGAATAAGCCTTTAAAGATTGGGCCCTGGCGCGATGTTAACTTGCATACGTACAGTATGAGCTGCCCAATCGTGGGGCCGCCCTCGGCCATATACATATGGTTGATTGCATATATAGCGCACTAAGAACTCGATGAAACAGATCCCATGATGATGCATGATGATATAGTGACGTTTGCAATGAGCGCGGTGGCGGACATCATATATATAGGCGGACTCACCGTCGATCGATGCGCCAGCTTCACTCTCAATCTGAATGCGTAGCGTAACGATGGCTTTCATGAAGCATGACCTTTGCTGATGATCTCCAGTGTTTTTTTGCATACCGCCACACAACATCTGGGCCCGGTCATAGCCTATCATTCATGGTGCGCAAACGCACTCCCCCTAATACACATGGGCGGAAGTGCAAGGAGCAAAGCGATCATTGGTGCAAGACCCACTGGCTTGCAACACTTGACAGGTCATGCAGCAAAAGCAATTGAAGATACATATGGCTCGTGCACGCTAAATTTTTAGTTGTGCATGCTCAGTGTTTGCAGAATGCTCTCAGAGTCTCGTCAAGTTTTGCCTTGTCGAAGTCGCCCGTAAACACGCAGTGCCCCAGACCTCCCTTCAGCAGAATCATCCTCAGCTTTCCATCCGCGACCTTCTTATCGACAGCCATCCCTGACTTGAACTTTTCCACCGTCATTTCCGGAGGTGGGCGAATGGGCAGCTTTGCCCGTTCTATTAGGTTCACTGTCCGTTCGAGAAGAGCTTGGTCAATCCAGCCGAGCCTGTGTGACAAGTCAGCGGCCATGACCATGCCGGCGGCAACCGCTTCCCCGTGGAACCAACCCCCGTACCCGAGCCCCGACTCAATTGCCTGCAAAAAACACGGGGTCAAACGTTGATGGCTTACGACGAAGAAACTGGGGGACATCTTACCACCCTTTTTTACCGACTTTGGAAACAGGGACCATTATGATATCGACGAAGGGCTTTGAAGCGAAAGGAACGCGACTGCGCTTTCGCAGCAAGTCAGATACAGGACGTTTTTCGACGCACCTCGGACTCCGCGGGTCAAAACGTTAATCCAAGGGCAAGCGATACTTCGGCACTCTCGACAGAGCCAAATCCACCACACCAAAATATTGGGCCTCGGTCTAGGGCTACTTTGACAGGACGGAAACTTTGTCAGCCCCTTCAGTGGCAATACGAGCTTTCACCAACATGATTTGCTTGTAGTCGCCGAAAGGTGTTTACAGATCGAACCTACCGGGAGCTAAAAACAATAATCTGCGTACGTTGCACTGGCGTTACAACGGACTGGCCTTTGTGCGTACTTCACACGTGTATTTGAGGGCACGGGAGAATCGGCCCCACCGCCATAGGCGACAAGTTTGACAAGCGAAGCTGCGCTCAACTTTCACAGACACTTGGCAGTCCTTCATTTCATATGGAAACAAGCAACTCCATACGCCAACCGCGGGGAACAAGCGGAGATAGAAAAGGTGAGGGTGAGGGAGGACGGCTGAGGAGCACCCACGTGTCCGAACGTGTGGCCAAGATTCAAAGTTGCCCGGAGCCCAGCCTCCTTCTCGTCGGCAGCGACCACGTCAGCCTTGTCCTCGCACGACCGCTTGATGGCGTAGGTCAGCGCCTCTGGGTCCCTGTACAGAAGAACGGGCAAAAGGTTTGACAACTGATCAGTGAAGTAGAAATTTTTCTGTACTTTACTCCCAAGTGACCCCGCTAAGGTCGAAAACAATATGGGGCATTACGTCTGTTAGGTCACCTGACATGGAAAACTTAACGGCGTAGATCAGTGAGTCAGATACTCACGTGACCAGAAAGGGGCGGAAGATTCAATGACGGATCTGGAACGTGGGAGTGTCCCAAGCCGACTTTGCAACGTGCGGATGCCTGCTCTGCGGCGTTGCGTTTGATTCTAGAATGATGAAGAGCTCTACGCAATCAAGTCGCTGTGAAAGCGCACTGTTGAATTTCCGAAAGTACAAAAGAACTGTGTGAAATCAAGTCTCACACAGTTAGTGCGTGCTCAGCGTATTGCTGAGTTTGTGCCATTGCGTCTGCTACTAAATATAGGATGGGGCGCGTAGTAGTTTGAGTCAGCGCGCGGCGATCCCGGCGAAATCAAAGAACCGACAGATCGAAGTAAGGGTCCGCTATTGACAGAAAGTGGTCGTGAAAATTGGACTCTTTCGCGCCAGTCTAGCACAGTTAACCTTATAAACCGGGTACAAGTCCTAAAAGACGGTCAATAAGTCAAAGGTACAATCGACTCCCCAGCCCAAATGTTGATGCGGACCTCAAGCGGACCTCTTGACAAATCTTTAAAGCGGACCTCTTGACAAATCTTTACTTTCAAAGGAGAGCGCCGACTTTTCAATGGACGAAAGGCAGTGAGGTTTGGGGAGCCCGTCGACTTGCCTCGAAGTTCCTCATCGACACTTCGCAGAACTAACGAGAACTCAGTAATGACTGCCGGAAATTGCAACAGCGCAACTTTGAGAGGTTCACAACTAATCGTCCAATGCTTTGATCTTAGAAAGTCGGGGGTCAACTTCTCCAGCCATCGGCCGTCTGCCGTGCCTTCTCTTCAGCGCTGTGAATCGCTCCAGAATTTCCAAGAGAAATCTTATCCGCACCAAAACGAGCACCTGACCAACATGCTCCAACGCATCCTGCTAACGCTTCGTCGACAAAGTAAACATGTCTCGATGTAGTTGGAGCTCTTCTCCAACTTCTCTTGGTGAATGGCCCCAATCTACAGTCAAAAGCTACGGCTACCATGAAGAGCCTTTTCTCACCTGGCCATCAGCTTCTCCATGTTTTCTTCCAGCCACTCAAAGAATGGCGCGTCTCGGATCAGCCCATACTTGATGACCTCAGCGATGCCCGAGTACAACTCCTTGTCCGGCAGCGTGCTCAGTGTGTCTGTGTCAATGAGCACCGCCTGCGGCTGGTAGAACGCGCCGATCATGTTCTTTCCCAGGGGGTGGTTCACCCCCGTTTTCCCCCCCACGGAAGAATCAACCTGCATGGTTAGAGTGAAGACTTAGGTCCACGGCATGGATGCATTAAATGAGCACAATCGATGGCTTGTAGCACATGCTGACTGCTTTTCTCCCTCAGGGGGTCGTTTGCCCCTGTGGTCCATCCCACAGAAGAGTCAACCTGCATATGGTAAAGTAGGGGTTCGACGAAGAGTTGAACCAGTGTATCTTCTGGTGTCAATGAGCACTGTCTTTGACTCAAGACGCCATATCAAATGTTTCCTCAGGGCATGTTATAAATCTGTCGTAAACCCGAGAGGAGAATCGTTCTGAAAGCCGGATAAAAAGAGAGGGCATCAAAGCGTCAACTTTGACAACTACACCTTTTGACGTGAAGCATTATCCAGATTCAGCACCCCTTTGTGACACACGGCATGCCCCTCCTCTTCCGCCCAAAAGAAGATACTATATTGCATTGGATCAGCCTTCCCCTCCTGTCCTGTCCCGCAATTGCACTCAAAAGACAAGGAGTCGCAGAGTGTCCAGAGTGTTGGGACAAGGTGACCTTTTCGTTGGGCTAGATTGTGCAGAAAAGCATAACACAAACGAACCGGGGCTTCAAGGATGCTTGAGAAAGCGTCCTGAGACTGGACCCGTAGCAATGTTGTCCCACTGGGAAAGAGCCTCATCAGTGAACAACACTGGGCAACTGACCAATCTCCACACACAGTGCACTTTCACCACCGCAAATGAGTGATCCTATTTGTCCCCATGAAGAGCGCCATCTACATAAACAACTCAATGTAAAGCTCTGCAAATGTACCTGCGCCATCAGCGTCGTTGGAATCTGGATAAAGTTGACCCCCCTCAGGTACGACGCCGCCGCATACCCGCACATATCCCCGATCACGCCCCCACCCAGCGCCACAAATGTGCACCTCCGGTCTTGCCTGGTGGCAATTGCCTTGTCGTACACTTGCATCAGCACCTCGAGCGTCTTGTACTCCTCCCCATCAGGCAGTACCACCGTCTCAACCCTAACGTCATTTGATCCATTCTCGGTGAGCCCTGCGACGACCCTGTCCAAATAGAGCGGCTCCACCCTTGTGTTTGTGACCACTAGCACCTGCTTGCCCTTGACGTGCTTTCGCAGCAGATGGGGATGGTCCAACAGCTTTGGCGCAATATAGATGGGGTACCGCCGTGTGCCGAGCTCCACGTTGACGATGGTGGGGGAGAATGCGGTTTCAAAAGTGGTCATCGGGGGAGCTTCAACGGTGCAAGCCACCCTGGCACGACCCTGACGTCTTTGCCCTAGGCCCGAGGATTGCAACGTGAGAACAGTCCCTGGCAGAATGTTTGAAGTCGAAACAGGTTTCCTAGCCCGCCATGAGTTGGAGCGCAGGGTCTGGACGGCTTGAGTTTGAATGGAAGCAGCTGGGACAGCGTGAAGATCAAGGTCTCTCTGTTGGAGAGAGGATGAAGAAGTGATTTGGCCAGAGAGGGAACCAACGGAAGCCGCAGACGCCCTGGCGGTAGCCATCCTTTCTGAATTGGGGGCCTGCCAAGTGATTTCTGCCGAAGTTTCAGTCAGGCTAGACTCAGCAACGTATGTTGTTTGTATATTTGGGTGTATGGGATATAAGACGGCAGGTTATGACCAGTATTATTCACCCGGCGTATCGTCCCCGGGCAACTTTTGGAGCAAAGAGTCAGGGTAAAATGGATCGGTTGTTGTTAAACTTAGTCATAAGATACCGACTAACCGTGGTAAAGCGTATTCCTATACAAATACAGATTTTGTCCGATGCAATTCTGCTTGAAAACGTTTGTCTCGTCAGCGAAAGAGATGAGCACTGACTCTGAGAGAAGCAAGGAGCTGTGGCCCTGAAGCAGAATACTCAAAGCACGCCACACAAGAAGGCAAGCTCCCCAATTCAGCACCTCCATGGTGCATACAGGAGCTATAAAAGGATACTCCTTCCAGGAGTAATACTGCACATTCTCGCAATGCACAATGAATCTAAACACGTTGATGGAGCCCAACCGGTGGCAGCGCAGCGTGAAGCCCTGGCGCAAGCTCGCGTCTGCACCTGCACGCCTTCCGCAGCCTTTTCTGTCTTCGTTACATCTAGTGGTTGCAATTCTGCTGACCATCAAGATCGCGGCGGTTGTCAGGGAAGACACGCCGTTCATTGTGGCGTCGACGGCTACTTTTAGCGACATGTTCCTGGCAGGAGTGCAGGTGAGAGTCTTGCGTGATGATTACATACTCATAAAAGTATGATCATACTAATACGCAGTGTTATGTTCACAAACTTTTTACTATACTTCGATTAGACTTTTTCCAAGTGAAGTCTTCAGAACATTCAGGTGAGAGTTGTGCGCAGTGGTTGGGTAGGGGTGCTTTTGTAATAAAGTTTCAGTGGCAAGTCTCTAATGGGATCTTCATGTTAGTCCACTCATTGACTCCCTGGTAATCTCGCGTGACCGAATGTAATGTTCGACTGTGAGGTAATCTGGCTAGTCTTGACTTCCGTGTCAAATACAAGGGCAGTAGATTCCTAGGAAGTGGTGCAGAATTTTTTGGAAAGTGACTCCTTTTGAATCGGTTCATGTTGGAGGGACACAGCGAACCAATCGTTGGCATCTGTGAACTTGTTCTGAAGAAATTTTTAACCTAGTGTTGTTGTGCCATCTCGGCAACCTCAAAAAGTCCCTCTACATGGGACTGCTGTTCTGAGCTTGTCTCTTTCTCAAAGTATGGAGTCATGGAAGGTTCAGGGACTTCTTGGCCAAGTTGTAATTTTGGATTCCTTAAAGGTCGCCCAGGAGGACAAATCGTGCACTTATGGAACTCCAATCCCCCAGCCGCTTTCTCTTTGAGGAGCCACACTCCATTTTTGTATTCCGTGTCCTTTCTGGCCCAGTGACTAACAATAACAACTTTAAATTAAAATGTTGTCTGCCACCATGCACATGCTTCCTTGTAGTCAGGAACTCCTTACAGGAAGACATGTTAGTAGTGACCTCACTGTGGTCATTGATCCAAGACTTGTCTATGTGTGCCAGCTTTTGATTCTTGAAGAGGAGGCAAGTCGAGCAACAGGCCGTCATTATGAGGTTCCCAAACTAATTGCGGCGGGATGGAAAGAAAGAGATCTACGGATTCTCACTCCCTCTAGGAATCTTAGCTTCTCCTTTTCCCTCTTCCTTTTGTATGTTCCCCATTCGTACCCATCTTACCGTATCAGAAAAGTAGGAGTCACAAGTCGATGGCAAACGTGTGTGGCATTCTTACAGTCACAGCGACCGTTCGTCGCTTGTGCCAGTACAACGACACTCAAATACGAGATACTTGCTTCAATGTTCTTAAGTTTCTTGTGATTAGTCGAATCAACCTTTTCTGCAGAGGCATGGAGAGATTGGGCTCTTGTACGAGATCGACGACTGTGTTGCGTCCATCAACCGCACCATCGACACCTACTTCAAACTGCCGCGCACCGGACTTGACGTCTACGACGCACTGAGCACCCCCGTCCAGATCAACGTCGTCCAGTTTTCGACTAACCCCCGCCGGGCGCTGCCAGACAAGAAGGGCCAGGCGGGCAAGCTCAAGGGGCTCGACTTTCAAACATGTGCGTGCAATTTATCTCAATCGATCTCGTCCGTCTCTTCGACTTCAAAATCTGGCTTCCCTCTGCTTACAACCCAAAGATTTTGCCAAGTCGCTGTTCAATTTTGTCGACAGTCCTTGATTTGTAACCCTAAGACGCCCTGATTTGAAACGTGGAACTCTTTTCTGCATCTTTTCTTTTTGCTTTACGTTCTGAAATTGGTCATTGATGCCCTTCAAAGATGGGCAAATAACCTGATTAATCGTCAGAGAGGTCCCGGGTCATGACTTCTCCACGATGCCTGTTACTGACAAGCTCAAATTTGTTGCTGAGTGATTATGAACGGTGAAAGACCGACTTTTTAGAGAAAAATATTTGTTGTCCCCAGGCGCCGCAAGTGAACGCAGAAGGCTTCTTCTGGAAATTTTCGACAAGGAAGAGGGTGTTCCTATAAATTGGCGCAACTTCCTTTGACATCCTTCCGTTAATCGACGTCGACAAGAACGACCCGGATTGAAGCCATGAAGCGCTGCACTCTCCCTGTTGCAGGGAGCGGCCACATCACGTCCCGCGGCGACAGCTGGCTGATCTGCTGGGCATCACCGGCAAATGCATGCTAATACTAAAAACCTCAAGCCAGAAACTAACCCGCTCCTCTCCCGTGCCCAACCTAAACCCGCACAGCAACCCCACCCCGTCCCAATGAGTTCGTCTTGTCATGTGTTCTGCTCATCACACTATATTGGAGACGTTTTCCAGGGAGCGGCAACATCACGTCCCGCAGCGACAGCTGGCTGGACCTGCTGGGCATCGACGGCGAGCGCAAGCTGCGCGCGTTCTTCAACAGTCTGGTTCAGATGGAAATCGTGCTAGTGCTGCGGACGCTGCACCGAGAGCTGGACCACGTGCAGGCGTTCGATTGGGAGATCACGGCGCTGTACGATTTTGTGGGGCGGGGGGGACGGATCGAGCTGAGCCTGAGCGTGGATGGAAGCCACGTGCACCAGGGTGAGTGGTTTGATCTGACGTGTGCGCCCGCAAAAGCGACGTCTGTTTGGGCGAAGAGGTCGACTTTCTTTGATTCGAACGGTTCGTCGCCCGAGGAGGTAGTCTGCCTCTCTTTCTTTCATGGATCTTAGAGAATCAAATGATATCTTCCTAGGAAAGGGGAAAGGGCCCGGCCCGGTTCTGATGCATGCATCGACAAGAATATGAGCAAAAGATTGACTTGTGCTGAAGTGCGTCGCTCTGTCTCACATGCTTGCTACAGTAAACCGGAATCACGGCTCCACATGCACCTCTATAAGATTTTAAGACTCGTCGCCGGTTGATTGGGTCAACTTGTCCACACCATGCCGGCCCAAACTTCGGCTCACTGTCATCAGGTCAAAGATCCTCAATCTGAAGGAACGTTCCCTAGAGTTCAAAGGCAGTCTAGCAGCAGCCAACAGGCTTTTACGCGATTTCGTATTCAGGGACGTTTCCAAAGAAGGCGAGAAACCATGTAGCAGGTTCTCATCTCGCCACCAAAGAGAGGAAACGATCCAGCTCAGCCGAGGAGAATCATCGCCTTATTTAGAAAAGTACGGGAGTACGAAGAGAAAAAACTCGTTACATGCAGACCAGAGCTGGCATTGGGAGCTGCTGATGGACATGCTCCTTGGGGGCCTGGCGCTGTTGTCGGAATCGTCCGCGTATCTCCGAGGGGAGTCGCTGCTGTGCTACCTGGTGAGTGTATCAGAAAATGCATGCTCCAACTTAAATGCCTTTTTTTCGTAGCGTCAAACACTAAGAAAATACAAAACATTCAAAACATAGAAAATTCTATAGCCTTTTATTGCGAAGTCCTAATACTTTGGAGGTCAGGAGGCCCACAAGGACCAGAGTGGAAGCATTCTGTGTATCTCGGCGCCGTACATAGGCTGCTTTGCACAAAGGACAGACCTTGCGTCGGCCGATTGTCCAGGCTTTTATGCAGCCAAGCAACGAAGCTTGTTTGTGTATGGGATTACGGGGTTAGGATCTTGCTTCGTGCGGGTTATGCAGATCCATCTTGACAACTTGTCGTTGAGCGGACACAGGAGCCTCCCAAAATCGCACCAGCAGCCGTCGTTCGTGCTGTTGACAAATCTCGTCGCATCCAAAGGAGACATTAGTGCGTACCAGACTCATTAGCTTGGTAATATTTGCAACCCACGCAAGACTTTGCGGTAGACAGAACTTCCTTGCTAACGCCATCGTTCCCTCCTTGATGCAGCGGTCGAGCCGGCAATGGCGGAGTAACTACAAATGGCGGGTCGTAACCACGTCCGCTAACGTAACCACGTGGGCCGCTATCATACTAGAGGTGGGGGAGTTCATGGCGTACTCGGGCGAGACCCGGGGCATCACCGCCATATTCACAGGTATTTTCCACTCTGCTTCCGTTTTCCGGTTCCGGTTTCTGCTTTCCGCTTGTTACCCCACCTTCACTGGACCTTCTTTCTGCTCCACGAATCCTTCCTTTCGGTTACCATTTTTTGGTTGGAGACTACGTGACTTTGAATGTGGAGGGTTTGTGTTCCAAAGTCTGACGGTCGAATTGACTATAAAGAAGCCCAACTTAGTGTAGAAATGGTTGGAAACCTTTCGTCAGACTGTGCCGATCGGATGACCGCAACAATGCGCAGGATTTGCACGAAGTTTGGGAAAGGAAACCGAGAGAGGACTTGAGTCGTGTGTAGGCATGGCTCGCACGCCAGTGTAGCTTGAAACCAAAGAGTACCAAATCGCAGCCGCACTGTCCGACAAGCTTCACATGCTGGCTTCTGCACGCTGGCTGCTACTCTCACTTTTCTTCTTCTTCTTTTCCTCAATTTTCAGACGTTTTCAACCACCTGTGCTCAGGCATGGCCTGCATGCTAGCGTGGCTCAGAACCACGAAACCGAACGGCAGACGCTCTGTGTTGACTCATTTCACGACGTATTTTAGCTAACAATCCACCTCATATCTCTTTTCTTGCACTCGCCATTACTTCATTTCATTTCAACCAATTCTCGGAGATCTGCTCCTACCGATACACAATTTGCTTCCTTGTTTCTTTTTCCATCTCTCTCTTTTCACCCATTCTTCCAATCATCCCACCCTTCCTTTTGCAGGCATGGCTTGTATGCTGGCGTGGCTCAAGATCATCGAGCACCTGGAGCCGCTTTCTCCGTACAACACGCTCATTTTGGCGATGCGCCAGGGGGTTCCCGTTGTACTGGTGTTCCTGATTGGCAGCACCCCCCTGCTCATGGGCTTCGCGGGCCTGGGCATGGCGCTCTTCTCCGAGCACAGCGACAAGTTCTCCTCCCTCAAAAACAGCTGCATCACTCTGTGAGTGGGTCTTGATTTTGGTTCTTCCGTTTGGATAGAGTCTTAGACGAGCCCGTTCTTGCGAAGCCTGCTCTGCCGTCATCTTGTCTCAGACCTGCCCGCATCTGGTTCACGATCTAGTGCAGATTCCCTCCCTCGAAAATTGGCTGCATCAAGCTGTGAGTGGATCTCGCTTTTGAGAAGTGGGCTTAGTGCAATGCGTTTGGGCAGCTGTCAGGTGCTGGTTTGACGAATTCTGAATCTTCTCTTATCTGGGTGGAGTCGAGTGAGCGCATTCGCTTCGTGACTGACCTTATGGCGCAGCTTTGCTACGCCCTAATCCCGTATTGAATCGTCACAATTGATCAAGTCGTACGCGATTCTCCGCTCTCAAGTGCGAGGTTTCCAGTCCACAACCCTCCGTACCAAAAGTACCGAAACTCTCTGGCCCGTCTTCAACCTCGAGCATTTCCACTCAGCTCTCTTCCTCGCGGGCAAAGCAGCCTGCTGCTGGAGACGTTGCAAAGGTTTTACGCCTCTTTCACAGACCCTAGCCTTACATGCTGTAATCTGGACTTCATTTTCTTTCGAAACATCTCACGTCACGCTTGGGACGTTTCCTCATCGCGCTCTGCCATCTTGATCGGTAAACGTCACACCTGTACAAGCAGCCACCAGATGAAGCGCCATAAGCAGGAAGTTTTACCAAAAGTAATGCTACGCCTTGATTCCTTTCTCTTGCGTTTCTCCGCAGCTTCGCCACCTCGACAGTAGGTGTAACACAATTCTCAGATGGAACGTTCAGTAGGGATCTGATAGAAGGTAACGCTGGCCGTGACTTTCTCTTCTGCGTTACTCCGCAGGTTTGCGATTCTGAACGGCGACGTGCTGCTGGAGACGTCGCGCGACATCCAGGCGGCGGGCAACATCGGTGACGTGTTCCTCGTCACCTTCGTGTGCATATTCGTCTACTCGGGCCTCAACGTCTTCATCTCCATCATTCAAGACGCCTACAGCAGCGCGAAAGAGGTGCGCATGTAG
>DF237005.1:110296-266227 GCA_000708835.1 Klebsormidium nitens
TACTCGGGCCTCAACGTCTTCATCTCCATCATTCAAGACGCCTACAGCAGCGCAAAAGAGGTAAGCACGTTTAGAAGTAGGATCTGAGGGTTCTGAAGCGTCTCAACCAAGGGGAAAGGTTTTCGATCGTTTGGTGTGTGACCGATCCACGACTCTTCCGTCTGCATCGTCTTGAGTTTGCAACTATGGAGGAGGGTTTTTGGCGGCAGGCAATCGTACGCTCAAGCCTTCACAACGACTACGAAAAGCTGGCCATCTGATTGGGCGTCCGAGCATTCTTCTATTTCAAAGCAGAGTGCTTCAGGTAATTCGCCTTTATCGACCTTTAAGATGGCCCCCGGTCTGTAATTAGAAGAGGGTACTCTCATATGGTCAGGCCAGGTATGGGCTTAGGTGAGTGCCTTTCAAAATTGCGGCCTTGTTCTTCGTACCTGTGGTCCACCGCTAGCTGGACAAGCCGTTGTCAATGTCTTTTCAAGTTAGCTATAGTAGTCTCTAGGTATGGTAAGCTCCTACTAAAAAGCTAACCCTCAAAATCACCCGCTCCGCTCCCGTACCCACCCTCAACCCCCAAAGGAACCCCACCCGTCCCAGGCTGCTTGGCTTACTTTACCTAAAGCTTAAAGATCCCTAAATTGAACTCTTATCCGTTGTCAGCCCGTAGACAGCCATCTAAGAGTTAACCTTTGTGTTTGCAGCAAACCGGACGGTTGTCCCGCCCGTCGAGTGCCGCGGACGTCCGGAGCTGGGAAGGCCTGGAAGGGGGACTGTCCAGAACGGGATCCGGCGTGGGGGTCACTGCAGTGCAACTTAATCAGGTACGCGCTTTTGCGCCCTTTTGTTTCGCCCTTTCTGATTCGCCAACAATGATCAGAACAACAGTCCCCGCTTTTCATTTGAATACACTTTGTTTTTGGTGAATCACCGCATCTTGAGATAAGTATGCTGCCTTCCAGATTTTTGGTATGGCTAGCTTTTAAATGGTCCTTTGAGATCTGACTCAGGTTGACCTTCCGGACAGACCTGAGGCTTTCATCGGCAGATTTTTGAGAGTTGCTGAGTCAGTCTAAGTTGAGAAGCTGCTGACGAGCTAGTTTGGCGGTGTGGAAGCGATGGCTGTGTTCCGAAATGGTTTCGCATTATTTTTTCGGGATTCCTTCTAAGCGCGCATATCACTTCATGAACCTCTACCTTCGGCGTTTACTTACTCCGACTCCAAGCATCCTCTCGTCTCGGCTCCGGAAGCCGGTTAATCTCCCACCTTGAAAAGGCCTCTGCTTATCAAGCGATGCTCATCACTGCTTGAAGTCCGATCAAGCCTGGCCGCCTGACCCACGTCCGACTTGAGCCCATTGCGACCGCTTGCCCGATGCGCACAACTTGGACCCTTTGTTGGCCTGGATGCCACCCATCGAACGGTCGGAGTTCTTTGGCGAGTGCTGTGATCAATCCGAATACGAGGTGGGTCAGGCGGCTAGGTCTGACCGAATCTGCAGTGGAGCGAGACGTGAAGTTTTGAGACGACTGTTTTTAACTCGAAAGTCACGGTCGTTTCAACGTACGTATGATCAAACTCTTCGCAGGTGGAAGCTCGGTTACGCGAGCAAATGGCCGACCTCCAGAAACAGCTGGCAGAAGTGACGGCCCTCCTGAGTTCCGGGAGACAGGCGTTTTCCACCGGGGGGGTCAAGGAGCACGGGGGGGGCTATTTCAGCGATGGGGAGACCCCTCGACACATGCATCGGCAAGGAGGACACGTGGATCACGTGGGGGTGTCGAGCT
Source organism: Klebsormidium nitens (assembly GCA_000708835.1). Classification (NCBI taxonomy): domain Eukaryota; kingdom Viridiplantae; phylum Streptophyta; class Klebsormidiophyceae; order Klebsormidiales; family Klebsormidiaceae; genus Klebsormidium; species Klebsormidium nitens. The sequence goes on from DF237005.1 coordinate 112,079, forward strand.
CCTCGCGACAAAAGGGGCTATGAGAGGACACGAGTCGCGCTTGTAACATATATTATAAAGGTACGTTATTGACCGTTTTGATGTCATAGATTTGAGTAACATAGCGTGCATACAGCAGGGCAATGCAGCGGCGTTAGGCAAGTTGAGCACGAGTCGCGCGCGATTCCTATCCAGGCCCCGCAGGCATCGGGCAGAAGTCAAACAAGGTGTAGGCAAGTGAGCGTTAGGCAAGGTGTCAAGCCTAGACAAGACATTCGCCTGAGGAGATGGTGACGAGAATGGTCATCCAAAGTGTGAAGTGCGTTCAGAACCAGCCCAAACCGGCACAACGAGAGGCAAAAGCGACACACTTAACTATGATTAGATTTGCTACACGTTCACTGCCGTAGCACAAATAAAATTTGGGAACTTGACAACAAATGTAGCCAGGCAGTGTAGCTGATCTCATTTCTCAAAGTCTTGTCACGGGACTAAATGTAGTCAATCTTCAAGGCCTCACTTGGAAAATCTGCATGGCTTACATGAGCAGTGAGGCTTTCGACTGTCTCGGCTGAATCACTACGATGCTTCGCCCAGTGAGCAGATGGCCACCATTGCGTTACATGTACTGCATTGAACCTGCATGTTGCTGCTATGGCTGCATCAGCTTGAATTGTCGGTGGCCGGATTGTTGCTTGCCTAGACTTTTCCTTGAAATTCTTGAGAGTTGGTGCATACTAACCGGTGTGAGTCTGTCACACACCGTGCAATGGCCTGAGCGGCCACGCATCATTCAGTGTGCATGGCCCAAGTACCTACGTAACTTTCATATATTTACATATGATCCACGAGCTGACATTCTATGACAATGATCCATATATGATCCACCGCGTGAGCTAACGTGTTCTATACATAATCCTTACATAGACTGTATACTGGAATCACATTACTGCATGACGATATACCTGAACGTCATGCATGCAATGCAATCTGCCCATGATCATTGTATATCTGCGACATACGTATAGGTTCAATTTATGCACATACATTTCTAAGTTTGCCATGCGGCAGCACTTACGCGTTTGAAGAGTTGTTTGCTCTATCTGGCATTGCTCGAGATGATCTGAAAAGTGCAGTATTTGGCACATGTATGTCCGCCCAAGTGCGCGGCCAGCAGCGGCATCCAGCCAATTGGACGGGTTCGATCAGCGGGCGTGATGTGGCCCATCCTTCCCTTGCACATATGATCTTAAGCTGCAGGAAGATTGAAGGTGCAGATTCGACTGCTGGAATTGGAAGTGGACGTGCCTCCAGTACAATCGTTGAGGTAGCTTAACACACCTTTGCCACTCAAAGAATATTGATGTGAGAGGTACATGGTATCCCATATCTGAAAAGCCACGGAAAACGGCTTCCTGAGCATGTAGTTGACCTTATTGAAAACGTCAATAGCAAAAGTATAGCTCCGACGTCTGGGACTCTTCCTAATGACAAAGCAGTCATTGACTCTCTAGGAATGTGCTTATGTCTGCTTTCAACGCGCTCAATTGACCTTCCGCTGTGACCTGCATCCGGTCATCCTTTGCAGTGATGAGGACCTTTGCTTGAAACGCATTCGCATATGCATTGGGGTTGCAAAACACCTCAAGGTGAACCCCTCCAGCTGCTAAGTCGCCTTTGTGCTTCCAATCTAAGCTCTCCCACCTCTTAGGACGGGTGGCTTGTTCCTTGTCCTTGAAAGTTTGCAGAACTGATGACAAACCATCATCTAACTCCTGCGCAATCTCGGCCGTCAAGGGGATTGTGATGGTAGTCTCGCCAATGTGGAACGATGTCTTCGTGGCCGTCGCTGAATGAAACAGAGAGACTTCAGAACCTCAAAAGCTTCCTCAGAAGCTTCGAAGGGCACAAAAGCAGGACTAAAGACAGCGAAGAGAGAGAGATGGATTTACAGGAAGCACAAAAACGGGGCTAAAGTGTTGCAAGTGAGCTGCTAAACGCAGCCACCATCCTGGGCCCAAAAAGTAAACCACATGTGTTAGGGGCAATCATTATACCACTCTTCCATCGCAAGCATCGCAATCTCTGTGCTATACCCTCCGCTCCACTGCCAAAGGTTGTCTGACAAGGATTCCGTCCCATTCGATTGATTGCTTCTTGGAAGCTCGCCAATTGGACTTGATATGATAGTGGTGGCCTGTCTGATTTCACAGGTAAATGCAATTGTAGTTCCCAGCCAAAGGTGGTTCAACCCGAGTATGGCCCTGTTGTCTGAACACGGAAAGCCTTGCTCAGGAACTTCAAGGCTTGCTGGCTAGACGTCTCACCTTGCATCATTGCAGCGCCTCTCCCCACTCGGGTCCTCTGACTTTTGCGCGCCATGTGCCATGTTTGTTTTTGAGAGCATTCCCGCAATGCTGGCGGTGAAAATTGGCGCTTTGGTGTCAAAAGCTGCTGCATTGACTGAGGCCGAAGCAATGCTACGGGAGCAGCACTTGGTCTAGTGGCTGAAGAATGGGTAGAGTTGACACATTTGGTGGTGGCTGCACCACAATTGCCTATCTGCCGAGCGCAAGAGATTGATGCCATTTGGATTGCAAGGGTGAACCCTGGCTTGGAAGAGGATTTTCCTCCTCAGATTGCCCAACTTTGGGACAGGAAACCAATGAGAGTCTGAATAAGGCCAGAATTATAATGTGCGCGCCACTGCAATGTCCGCCCAATCTGCTCAGCAACACGTCTCGAATGAAAGGATTGCACAATCTGCTTGCCACGCTGGCCGCCCACGTGGTCACGTGATTCATTCATTGGCCGTGACTAGTCTCGTATCGAACTTTCAAGAACTTTCAGTCAATCAAATGGTACCGTAATTTTGGCGCGGACTTCAAGTCGGGAATTGCTCAAGTCCAGCTAGGCAATTTTCAACTCGCCACTCTGCTCCGAGTCCAGAGTCGAAGCAGGACAGCCCAGGAAGGAGGATTTAGCACGCCAGGATTCTGTTCAGTCTGAAGAAGAACAAGCGGAGGTTGAACAGGAAGGAGCCAAGGTTCACCTCTGAGCTTCGTCGTTTTGTGGTCCCCGCGCCTGTGCGGTTGCAGCTCTTTCTTGTTGTTTCAACGCAAGCCGAAGCCCGGCTGTAACCGCAAGCGGCTCAAGATGCCGGCCACCGCGGGGCGGGTGCGGATGCCCGCCAACAATCGGATGCACAGCGGGTCTGCGCTGCAGACGCACGACATCTGGAGCAAAACAATTGGCTATGATCCATATGCACCGGAAAAGAAGGCGGCGGAGGGTGCCGAGAACCCCTATGAGAACGCACAGGGCCTGATGGCCCTGGCTAGAATTAAGAACACAGCAAACTTTGGAGACGCAACCAGAGGGGCGTGCAGAAAGTGCAACCGGGTTGGACACCTGACGTTTCAGTGCAAGAACTTTTTGACGGCGAGGGAGGAAGAGGCAGCCCCTGCGGCGGCGCCCCCAGTAGAGCTGCAAGAGTCTGAATCCGAGAGCAGTTCAGACAGCGACCAGGACTCGGACATTGAGAGGGCGCTCCGGAGTGCGAAGAAGAAGAAGGGGCTGGTGGAGAAGAGGCATAAGAAGGTCAGCGGTAAGAAGCACACTAGCAGTAAAAGGAGGAAGGCAGAGACGGAGAGCTCAGATGAGGACTCAGAGGAGGAGCGCAGGCGGCGGAGGCGGCGAAGAGAGAGGAGGCGGAGGGACCGCTCTCCGTCAGAGAGTGATTCGAAGGAGGAAAGAGACAGGAGAAGGAAGCATAAGAAGAGGACAAAGGATGTGAGTGACGAGGAGTCTTCTGAGGAGGAGAGGCGCCGGAGGAAATGGCATAGCAAGAAGAGGAGGGAGGATAGTGAGAGTGAGGGGGACAAGGCAGACAGGAAGGATAGAAAGAAGAAAGACAGGAGTAGCACGAAGCGTAGGGATAGGGACAGCGATGTTGACAGCGAGGAAGATAGGAAGAGGTGAGGGGACAGCATCAAAGGGTGCTTGGCTATAGTAATGCTGCAGATTTGCATACTGGTTAGGGTGGAAAGTCCTTTAGAAGCAGACTGTTTCTGGAGATTGTAGGGGGCAAGATTCCGTTTTGTGCTCATAAATGATAGTATGTAGATGAACGAGCTCATTTCAACACCCTGTATCATGCATCTTAAGCTCAAGTTTGGTTGTTTTCTGGCGTGCTTTGAGCTGAGATACGTGCATGATGGAGCAGGAGCTTTGCTGCAAACTTAACCTGGCTCTGTGAAGCTTATACAAAACCTACAGTATAACGTGTGCGCCAAAATGCCGGTACTTTCTCCGAAAAGCTCCTGCACAAGCTGCCGTGCACAATCCGGGAAGGAGCTCGCAGACTAAGCATGAAACAGTGTGCTCGGAATACACATGCATGCTGGTGGTGAGCACAAGTGAGGGTCATGCAATTTTACAAGCATATTTGCAAATATGTATGCGCTGCATGGCCATGGCATGCCTCCCGGCAGGGCGGCCTGGGTACAGAACAAGGCCTATGCATCAAAGATCCTTATGCACATCCAAGCGATTTCAGATAATTGATGATGGAGTACATGTGCACAATATACAATGTATCAAGGACAACTCAAGTGAATGTTGTTTGAGTTGAGCTACGTCATTCGAAGTTAGGAACTCAACTTGAGATCAGTCTTGCTGAATTATATTTTGACGCTATGGTCGCTCGTCATTGGAAACTTTGTCCAGGAGGATCCAATTGCAGGTCCGATCCTCACAAGCTAGATCATTGACGACATAATTCTCGATCTTTTGAAGCTTTCACAGATTTTGTGAACTGTCAACCCCTGGCATAACTTTCTCCGCGCGCAGGCTGTGAATAAAGCTCTGGGTACAGTGTCGATCTGTCAATCTATGTTGAAGTGCCCCAGCCGTTCGCAGCCACTATTGATAAAATGACCTTTCAGAACCTTTACAGAACCTCACCATGTACCTTTGGAACAAGATTTTGAACATGAAACCGTTGGATAATTACCCCTTGAGCGGAGTGAAACGCGAGCGCGGGCTGATCTCTTTCATTCTGACCTTGCCTCGCTCGGGAAAAGGTTAGTTTATCCGCAAACTGTTCCTTCTCACAATGACACCGTGATCGCTGTGGATGTGTTCATCCAGCTTTTTCAGCTGGGCAAGTCTCTGCAAGAAGGAAAGAGTGTAACTGAACTAGGTTTGAAATAAGACTTCCTACAGGAGCTATCATGCGGAATGCGTCCGGTTCTGCACAAATCTCTGCAGCTCACCGTCGCATGGCTCACACGTAGTTCAACAAGGAGGACCTAACTGTACTGCCTCGTTCATGCGACAACCGAAGCCAATCGTTCGTCTTGAACGCGAGATGGTTAACGGCTTCCAGCGTCAGGTGGCTAACATATATAAGGGAACGTCTGGCCACTTGTCTTCTTAGAACCGAAGCTCTCAAATGACAGACTCACAGCGGAAACAGCTCGATTTTCAGCACAACAGTTCGAGATAGGTGGTCTGATTTTGCGTATCATAAAGAACGGCTCTGCAAACATCTTCTCCTGCGTGCAACCGAGGGCGAAAGGCAGCACGCTGCAAAGGAAGCATCTGGCTCGAGCTCAGTCCTAGTAACCCTCAGCTGATTGTAGCCCCGATTGACCGCCAAGACGTGCTGCTCTTCTTACCGCCTACAGCAGATCAACACCAGAACTGCTTTGACTGTTTCCTCAAAAAGCTATCTACAGACCTGGACCTCGCTTGAAAGGTGCTCCTGAGAGGCGCATGTCAGCAGAAGAAGAGAGGGCACGCCTCACCTCCTTGATCTCGATCCGTATCTTCCCCTCGAACTCCTTTCCCCTCCCGAGCTCGGCCATGTCCCGTAGGAAAGCTTCCCGCTCCTGGATCTCATCCATAACTAAAACATAAGATAAAGGATTAACCCCTCAGAAAGGAGAATCTGCTCTGATGCTTGAAGACACCACCTTCGTGTAAGCGATTGAGACCAGGGTAGAAGAAACAATCTGGGTTCGATCAGCCTTTTGAGGGGACGAGTCTGGCCAAGTGTCCTAAGCATATGAGAAACCGTGACAAACTCGTTTAAAAGGCCTATGAATATGGACTCGATCGTCATCACTCCTCTGCGAAAGATGTTGCGGGGAGTGTGGCCCTGAGGCGTCCACACTCGATGGGACCCTTGGTCGCTGCAACGAAAAGTCTTTCTCTGACGACGACACGATGTGATCAAAATGTGTAGAGCCACAGTTGCTTGAACAACGACAAAAGGCTATGTCTGAGGGTCTCTCAGAAAAGGAGCAAAGATAAGAGGCACGGACGGTTGAGAGTCGAATGGATCAGACGCCCCGGTCAGTTCGCAGGCAGCACGAGTCAGGCCCTGTCTTTCTGCCCCAACGCCCCCAGAGCAGCTGAGGAAAGCGGCGTTGGAAACTCACTTTCTTGGAACAGGGCCTCCTTCTCTTCCACGCTCCCGCGTCGTGGAGGAGGCGGCCTGACTGGAGCCGGTGCATCTAGCGTATCCTGCAGCAGTTCACCAGGAAAGCTGAGAATCGCAGCAGGACTTTGTAAGGTAAATGCCTCTCAGAAATCAAGAGACGAGGCCTGCTCAGAAGGAAGGCCCGAGTAACTATATTTCCCTACAAAGTTGTTTAGACGAGTACAACTCGAAGAGTAGGGAATGGACCACAGCGAGGGGCATAACGATGCAGAAGAAGCTGATGTCATTGCTGATTTGATCCTTCCGCTTTCGTTCCACATCTTTCAATCCGCTTCACAAACGAGTTTCATAATATCCTCACCTCTGAAAGCTTCCCGTTGAACTCAAACATTCGCTGCAATCTCAGCTTCTCGGCGTCATCAAGCAGCGGACCCTTTGGCCTCGGCAGGACGATCGGATTTGCTGCCCGGTCTAGTTCCTGCTCCAGCTTGATTGTCTCTGCCTGCTTCCTTCCGGGGGGCGGCAACACCTTGGGGGCGACCTGTTTCTTGACCCCCACCTTGGGGACCCTGACAACGGGTTTCTGGAAAGAAGAAAGGGACCACTTAGCAATGGCCACAATGAAGCTGCTCTAAAGTGGTCCAGATTGCGAAGGCTCGACACTGTCAGCTTTGGATTGATTCTGATCTGGGGTATTTTGGGGCGTACAAAGGGGCACGAAGTTGGAGAGGACCGGACTCCTCGTCACTGTGCAAACAACTTAGAGCTGCATATACTGGGGGATGAAAAGGTGCCACCACAGCGCAACCCCAGACAACATGTGAACAAGGCATGTCTAACTGTTCTTGCTCTTGGCTTGGAAGTTGCAGCTATCTCATGTGGATAGGTCTTTAATCTACAAGGAGCGTTGCAGAAAGCGTTGATTTTGGGGTTCGAGATGGCAACAAGCAACTAGGCATGACTACGCACCTTTGCTATCGGTGCAGCAGCTTCATTCTCCTTGCCTGCAGAACACATTCAGGCTCTTGTAAGTTCCACAGGGGTTGCACAATGACATCCAAACTTTCTGGCCCGAAAGCTCCAAGCTTCAGCATTGTTTGGGCGCCTGTACAATCCTCACGCAGAGGAAGCTGCTTGGCCCTCAACGCAAACCAATTGCCACAGTCAAAAAGGCTGGCCTCTGCTTTCAAAGTGCAAGCTTCTCCATGCACTGTCAGCTCCATTATCTTCATTGCGGATCCTTGGTGCATTTGTGTGGCATGCATGGCATTGTGCTTCTTGCGATGGGTGTGCCTCAACCGCCCGTTGTCATCAACGAATTGCACGCAGCGGGTGAATGAGCAGATCAGCTGGTGCGGTTCCATTCACAAACGATCTGAAGACGATGCACTTTCTTGGCATACTGTGACGTATCAGCACAGATCTCTCTGAATCCTGAAAGCTTTAAACACAACAAGACCCCTCACCCGACAATCCCGGGGTCAGCCTGCCATCCGCAATCGCAGCCGCACGCTTCTCGATCGAAACCCTATTTCTGTCGCTGTACTTGTTGCCCGCCTTCTTCCCTGACAAGTCACCATTGTACAATGCAAACAGGGCGCGCCCTACCAAGGTGCTCCGGTCTACCATCTGCCAGGCGGCCACGAGGGCGGCGCCGTCGTCTTCCATTGTACTTAAATCACAGTGTGGCAGCCATCAAAGAAACGGAAGCATCAGGGCGAGAAGATGAGGGCCCCCATGACTCACCTACATTCTGAACGTTCTTACTGCAGTTGGTCTGATCCATTTTGCCTAAGGTGCAGAAGGTGAAGTTGCGGCGGCCCAGTGCAGAAACAGCCGAACGGTAACCCTAATTTGCGTTACACACCACCGCGTGTACTGATCGAGCAGCAGTGCCGGAGATGCCCGAAATTCGTGTGTAACGCCTGCCAACTGGACCGGAAGCTAGAGCGGGGATATAGCTGCAGATCTGACGCTCGAGAGCGTAGAGCGTAAGGAAGCGTAGGGAACTAGTGTAAGATATTCTGGCATACATGAAAAATTTCTGTGTTCAGGAACAGAATGCTTCATGTCAATCACTGAGTTATTTCAAGGGCTGTTTTGTTTATCGATATCTCACTTGATCGAACCGCCAGCTCCAGTCATGCAGCTTGCAATTCGACTGACTAGTGCCTTGCCCTGTCCGTGTTCATCAGTTGCAGGTGACCATTCAAAAGTTAGCTACTGAATATATAATATGGTAAGCAAATCGCATCGACCATTGATATATTTCATTATTTCCTCAAATGTTGGTGCAAGCTGGCAAGCGCCCGGACCCTCAGCGGTGTGTCATACCTCTTTACTTAATGCAGCCGTGCCCCATGCATTCACCGACCCTTCGATGGGGCTCTCGACCTCCTTCCGTTCCATAGACTGCCCAGGTCGCTTTTCATGTGTCAATTAAAGGGTCATGCTGATGATAGTTATTCAGCGCGAAGCGAAGTATTGCATGCAGTTGAAGGATGTAATGGATTGATGCATCTCGGTTCACTACAATATTGGAGCTCTATTGGAGCCAGCTGCACGTACACTGAAGCACAGTCCAGCGCTACTAAACGCAAACTATTCGAATCCGACCGACCTGCATTTTGAGGGAAAGAGAATGAGAGAACGTTTTACAGATAATCAGGCTCGTATTTGAGTCATGCCCGGCATACAACACCGTGAGAGAGTAAGTTGCGAGATTATTTGATGGAAGCAGTAATCACACAGATTTTCATTCGAGGCAAAAGCTCTTGAAACTGAGAGTTCCAGACGTCCATCTTCTGACGTTGGAAAGCAGACATGGGCGACGCATTTCTGTGTTGTCCGCCAATGGATGCGATTGCGAAGGGTTGCGGCAACTTTTAGTACCAAGGCCCACCTATTCCTTCAGACACTGTCTAACAATCCCAGCAAACCAGAGACTGAGTGGTAATCACAAGGGACTAACTTCCGTCCTAAGCCAATGACTGGTACTGTGAACCGCTGCTTCTAAGAAGTATGCTGGGTTCGATTCCTACAACCAGTTCTCGAGTATCACTTGTTGCCTCTGTTTTTCCTAGCTCACTAACTGTACAGCCACTCAGCTTTGTACAAACATTTCTGTAAAGTACGTTCAACGGTGAGAGGGACTCCACTCTATATACAAGTTGAAGTCGTCTCGATATACACAGTACACCCCGAGTTTTCGTTGGCTTACATCGCCACCAAGGGGCACGCGTATCTCTGATCTCAAGTCCTAAATCTCGATCACATTACACTTTGGCTCACACGGGCGCCGAAATCACCCCAGAACTCACAAATGCTCCTGACGAAATCAAGTGCTGTTTGCTTGTCCGCACTTCAAGCAATTTGCCAATCCATCTTCTCCATCTTGGGACAAAGCAACCGGACCCCTTCGCTCATCCCCTCCGCGCCTTCCGCAACGACCCACCCCCTCAAGCATCTCATTTCTGTGGACACAACCGTTGCAGACTCCACCCTCAGATCCGAAAACACTTGCAATTCCCGGAGCTTCGGACACGTGACGTCGAGGTTCAGAACTGGACAGAGGGACGTCAGCCGGACGTTATCTTCCTTGACTTTGAGGGAAGGGCTCGTGAAGCGCGAGCTGAGTCCCCGGGGGAATTCACCATGTGACGGGATTTTGCTGGTCAGACGTGACAGAAACGGTTCTTCGTCCGCGAACGAACTTCCCTTTCCGACGCTTCTGTTCGACGAACCGACCTCTGAAGCACGTGTTGCTGTCTCGGACGCTTTCGTGCACGGTGCGGACGTCCGTTGAGTCTCGGGCCCATCCACTGGAGTCGGGTTCGCAGCTTCCGGCGAGGCGATGAGGGAAGCTTCCTTCCTGTAGGCAAAGAACATCAGGCTCAGAAACTGTGGTGATCGAAACGAGTCTGTCGGAAGGCGAGCCAGGCGTCTAATTTTCTTTGAAAATACTTCCAAGCCGCAAGTCCTGGTCGTTGTCGTTCAAAAGAGCTGTCCTTCATTGAAGAAGTACTAGACGAGAAAAACGGGGTCGCATTTTGGCCCCTCTTGCATTTTTCAAGACACATTGCCTTTTGTTTGGCGAGTGATTGCTGAGTGGTCCGCAAGCAGCCCCTATTAAACCCCGCTTACAAGAGACCTCGTTCAAAAAGAAAGCAACAGAAACCGAAAGAGGAAACATTGAAGCCTACGGGCGCCACGCAATAGAACGGCTTGGACTCTAGCGACAGGCCGGCGTCAGCAGAATCCAACGTGGCTTCCTTTCACCGCAAACATGCCGGTTTCAACGCCAGTATAGCACGAAGGCACCGCAACCGGGTCAAAGCCTAAGGACAGGAAAGACGATCTTTCCGTCGCCAAATCCTGAACCCACCTTCACTTCATTTTTTCTCAATCGACGGCCGAGGATGCTGCATGCTTTGCTTTTTCCACCTCCTCATTTTAAGGGAATAGCCGAGGCCACAGAATCCTTTTCTACGTTATCTGGTCTCTGGCAGACTGCAGCTGAAGCTTGAAACTTTCTCTCACCCTTCAGTCTCTTCGAAATCGGCGGCCGCATATCTGAGCGCGAGATCGCCCGCCCCCGAGTCCCACGAGCCGCGCATTCTGGGCTCTTCCTCAAACGCCGACGAGGCGTTGCACCAGTCCCTGCCGGCGCTCAGACCGAACCGGCGCTGAAATTCTTTTGAAGGTTGCGCCCCGGTCCAGACCTTGCACAAAAAGCCACGACCGTTAGGAATCTGTCGAGAACGTTAACATGCCCTGAAAGGAGCGCGGCAAATAGGGACCAGTCACACACGACGTGGTGCTTACGAGCAGCAGAAGTTCAGCACTTCCGTATGCGTCAGAAACTGGAAGCCCGGATCTGCGTGGTGGCACCATATAGGTTTCCTTCAATCAAACGAGAGCGTCCCAGGCAAAGACCAAGAGCGGAAGTTCAGAAGTACAGGGCGACTCGTGTCCAGCCCTTGTTTGATCCCGTGATTCAGCAAGAAGCTCCCCAAGAGAAGGAGTCTTCCGCCTTGAAAAAGGCTCTCAAGCCTTGCTTTCAAGAATGGAAGTTGAAAGCATCTAGAAGCTCGCTAAGTAGACGTTCTATGAGCTGAAAAGAGCACGCGACCCAAGTCTTTTGTCCGGGCACCACTTACCTGGATGTGCGCCTCCCGGAGACTTGGATATTCCTCCCCCAGCTCAATGCAATACTCCTCCACCACGCTCTGTTCGGCCGTCTCCTCCTTCCCCTCACTCCCTCTCTCCCGCCCCCCCCCTCCGCTCCCTCCTTCGCCTCCCCCCCCCTCGTCAACTTTCTCCTTGCCTTTCGTAGACTTTGTAGAAGCCGGGTAAAATTCGTTGACTATCCGCAGCCCCCCGCCAGTTTCGCCTCCACTTGACCCCTGGTCCGGATATTGCTTAGGTAAACCCAAACGAGTGCCGCACGGCACGAAGAATATTCTCAAGCTTTGGAGGGTGCCCGCTGCCAGAGGCGCCTTTCTCTTTACGTCTGGATCGATTTGCGCGGGGGGGTCCATGTGCAGGCCCCCGGCTACCACCAGGGTTTCGAGGCTGGGGCAGCCCGCCTGTCAGAAGAAGGATCGAGCTGTCAGAGAGTGTGCACTTGAGATCCTCCACACTTGGAAGCCGTGGCCGCAATCTTTTGATACGTGAGAGTTCAAAGAGGCTTTCTTGCGAGGCGTGTACTCATACAGCAGGTATAAAGGTGAGACAACAGCACCCCGGATATCACTCCGTAGAATTCGAGCGCTACCCAGCTGGGCAAGCACTGAACGGTAAGGATCGCGATGAGCTTCACTCAACACAGTTTACAACTCATAAGAAGCGGTCCAAATCTAATTCGCTGCTCTGCAGCCAGGCCTTGCAAAATAGGAAGGCTTCGGGGAATCCCGTGAAAATGATGCACAGTCCTCTCAAACTACCCGCCTAGGCTCTTCGTTTGAAAGGAGGGTGCGCCATCAAAACGATCAGATTGAGAGGTTAGAGGTGTCTTCACAAGACACTCACCCCTAATGCGCGCAGGGATGGTGGTACCACGTGGAGGTGCAACTCTCTCAGCTGGGGGCACTGGATGGTGCACACCTCGGGGGTTGCCAGGGGCCGCACCGCGTGCACCTTAAACCGTTGCAAAGTCTCCGAACGGACGTTGACGCTGCGCAGTCTGGTCTGCGGAAGAAAGATATGGTCGAATTTAGAGAACCCACTTGAATCCAGTCGTTCGATTCAAGAGCTATCGAAGAGGAGCGGGGAGCCTTGTCTTTCCTGGAATTTTCTACAGTCTCCAGTGATTCTGTTCTTGGATTCTCAACGGACCGCATCGTCTGGAGCTTGGACTTCCAAACGTCAATTGCCGTGCAGCCTCGCCGGCAAAATAAGTGTAGGCTTCGACTTTCGTCCCGACCCTGATTGCTACTTTGCTCTGTTTCTTTGGGGCCCAGATTCTATTTCGTGTTATTTGCAGTCCTTTAAGCAATGAAGTCACGAACACGTGACCCGGCTCCCTTGCACAGATATCAAGCCTTCAAGAAACGGATGCCTGTCAGTACCATCATGACACGTCGGACTGTTTTGCGATCGTACCTCGACACAAACTCGCGCATCCAGTTGTGGCAGCGAGACTGAAGCGGCTTGGAAGATACGTAAAACGCTTCGGGCTTTGAAATCAACCGTCTTTGGCAAAGCACAAAGGACACGAGGAACAGAGAAGACCACCCCTACACAGTCTGGCCGGATCCACAGTTTGACCCGTTGACTGTGCTCACACGAATCTCATTTGAGCTCTGAAATCCTAAGGTCTTGCAACTTCGACTGGTCGTTCAAGAAACTTAGATGGAAACGTTACCTTCGGAAGCACCAGTTGAAGGCTCTTGAGCGCGGGGAAAGTCGCCCGATCCACATGCACCGCAGTTCCCAAATATGCAGGCAGCTGCAGCTTTTGGAGCCGGGGACACTCCGCCCCAAATTGCAGGGACGTCACACCGAAGGGCAGCCGGAGCTTCTGCACGGGGGGAAGGAGGTCTGTTTGTGGGCGCAGTGTCTACGTGTGTGAAAGGGTTGTACTTGGTGATTTTTCTGATCCAGAAAGCGTCGATTCTGATCATTCGGGGTGTTCGAAGGAGCATGATTGGCCGAAACACTCGCTCGTCGGGACTCAAATCAGTGAGTATTCATCGTCAATCTCCACAGGAACTGACATATGCTTTCAACTCAACGCTGACTCTGCCTCGGAATGTATGAAAATGTTCAGATCGACCGTCAAATAGGAAGGCAAAAAAGAGTCCCTGAGTGCCAAAACATTGCACAGAAGCTGGTCAACAAGCTCGCTGAATGGACACAATACGAAATCGTACACAGAGACAGTCGACGATAGCGTTGGTGGAACTGAATTGCAGGCTCGAAGTCTCAAGGCAAGCAAGAGAGCCCTCTTCCAAATGGCAGCACGATATATTGGCTGCATGGATACGATTGGCTGTCTTTAGCACCAACCCAATACCATCAGCGGCTCCTTCACTGGCGGCTCTCTTAGGCGGCGTCGTCTGAACATGCGCTTATCGACACAAGTTATGAGCAGGAGCCTGCCTCTAAGAAGTCCGTCGCCAGCAGACGCCGCACACTTTCCGGGGAGCAAATGTTGATGCGATGCTGAACGCTGCTTTCCAGCCGCGCTGACGTCATGTTGACGTCACGTGATGACGTCAAGACTCACCGACACGTGCCCCAAGGCCAGCCTGAGCTGCGCCACGTGCAGCGGCGCGTTCACGACGTTTTTGATTTTGAGCCTGACCAGCCGGGGAGTGGACACGTGCACGCGCGCGAGCTCTGCTGACATGATGATGACGTCTAGCTCGGCCAGGCTCGCGCTTTCGAGAACGAGCGCGTCGCAGCCTTTGTCGCACAGGACTTGCAGCTCGCGCAGCTTCTTGAGCGCGCTCAGCGGCTCCAGGTCCTGCATGGCGGAAAAGATTGGCGATCTGCGCAACATCACAAATTTACAGGTTTCATCACGAAATAGGGTCTCGCTTTCAAGCTCACGGAGTAAAGGGCCGGAATAACTCAAGTATCTGATCATTCCCGTGAAGCGTCAGTGTCCAGCAGAATAGATCTGTTTACGTCTAGATTACCGGGCTATGCATCTGATAATTCAAGCTGACCGCAGAAGAGGTTCCAGCACCTCGTTACGCCTCCGCTTTGACCGCACACACATTGAAACAGAAAAAGCCAGGACGCGTGGCATGTCCTGGCAGACGGATTTTCAAGACGTGTCCGTTTCCGTACCTCGCCAGCCTTGATAGATATCATGAGCTTCTCGATGTCAGCCGCGGCCCCGAGCGCTGACGTCAAACCCGCGGTTCCGGTCAAATCCACGTGGCGCAAACGCGGCGCCCATATCGCCGAAACGAACGGTACGTCCGCCTGCCGACGGGACCCAAAGCGTTGGACCCCCCGAACGTTTATATCTTCCAGCGCGGCGCAGGAAATTGCCAGATGCTTCCGACCGTCTAGGGGTTCCTTCAGGGCGCCGTAATATGCGGTGACCGCCCGGACGGTCGGGTGTTCGATGTTGAAGAACTGTGCGGCCGAGAACTGGAATCCAAGGCGCGCGGAAACAAGAGCGGGGAAGCCGCCGGACAGGACGAAGTCCGGTTCGGACAGAGCGCGGAGTTCGAGCGTCCGAAGGGCGAGGAGGCGAGTGCCGGCTTCAGACAGCGCCGCGCCGCTGATTGGAAAGCCCAGGTGGAGCTCCTGCAATGAAAACGTTCCGTAGTTTTGCTTTTGATGTTGATGAAGATTCCGCTCTTTTTTGCGAAAAGATTGACGCATGATTTTGAACTCAATCAAGAGCGTGCTTGTTGGATTATGAATCCTGTGAGGGCCCGACCTGCAAGAGAGACCCTTCGGAATGACGCGACTCGAAGGAGAAGTTTCAAACGCATGACACGGACGCTTTCTGTATTGAGATCACAAGGACTGTCGTGGCAGTGGCACCTCTTTCTGTGCATCCCTCTATTGCCCCCAAATTGACGTGACGACGGTCAAAGAGCCGATATCGCTCAGATCCTTCCAGTACCAGTCCGAAAGCTGGAAAATGACGCTCGCGCTGCTGACCAGTTTGGTGCCAATGACCTAAGCACAGCACGCAGTGTAACTTTTCACGCACCTTCAGGGCTGGGCAGTGAAGCTGCAAGTAGCTTGCTTGCGAACGCTTCCAAGCCACACCTTGCCCTTCTTCTTCGTTGGAATCGAGTACTCCAACCATAAGAGCTGGGGTGTCCAATTCGCCTTCGTTGTCCAGTGGCAGGACGCTAAGCCTGAACGAGACAACGACCCTCGTTGAAAGATGACCATCCCAGATTACGTTTGTGCGTCGAACGCGGAACCACATTCGCATTGCTTGTTGACAATCGTCTTTACACGATCATCTATACAAAGCTGATTGATCTCCTTCTCGGAAACATCTGCCGGCCCAAATGTGGAAGAAACCCATGCTTCGGAAAAACTTAAAATTCCGGTTCGAGGAGGGATTGGCATCATTATCAAACGTAGCAAATTGCCAGGAACGTGACTGAGGGCGGCTCAACGGCTGTGTTTGCGTAGATCTGATGGGGGACTTGAATGTTCTTCTTTTGAAAGCCGCTGCTTCGTGGGCTTTACTGACGGGCCAGTTGAAGGTGATGTGGTGGGCAGCGTTTGACCCGTTTCCCGACTCGGCAGAGATTCAAAATCAGAGGTTGATATTCACAGAGAGAGGTCAGCGTTTACCAAGCTCGGTTTGTGGCTGGTTAAGAACCCTTCTACCAAACGAACGTGGTCCATGTCTTGTTCAATGCCCTTCAATCAGTCGGGGGTAAGGGCGAAAGCTTCGTGCATTTCTGCTGCATTCAAGCGCTTCTGGTGGGCACTTTCGAAATGCATTCAATTGTCGACCAGACTGCGAAACAGTCTGGTTTCGAGCTTGTCGATAAGGACAGTTGTCAGAATCGTGGGGACGAGTTTTAGTGGGCTCAGGCATACACTTATCGCTTAACGGTCCCCATCTGTTTTGGTGGTCAGATGCTGCCACGTGTCGTCCTCACGATCACTCGGGAGGACGACGGACTCGCTATGCAACTGATTGCCATGTCTTAGGACCTAGCCTTTCTCGAACACCGAAACCACCTGACCCCTAAACCGCCACGACCAAAGACACATGCAACCCATCTCTTCCTCTGACACGACCGATCGGGATAAGTAGCTGACACGACCTATCGAACTCATTGACAAAAGCCTTCGAATCCACCGACAAAACCCATCGAACTCACCGACAGGACGCATCGAATGCCCCACAAACCCCTCAAAGACACTGACAACAACCCATCAACTTCGCTGGCACAGTCTCTCCAATCCGACGACGCGACCCATCGGTATCTTCGCGACAAAACACACTGCCAACGGAATTCATCGAGAATGACGACACGACCCACTAAAACCACCTTCGAAGCCAACGAACTACCTGTGCGCTCTCGTCAGCACCAGCCGCCTGAGCCTTGGCATGTCGAACGCGCAGCTCCGGGGGTAGATAAACCCGTACATCTGTACCGTTTCGAGGGTCTTCGACAGGCAGACCCGGCTTTGAACCACGCGCGCGTCGACGTGGCCGCCCGAGGCGCAGGACGACAGCGCCAGGTGGCGAAGCGCCGGGAAGTGACACGTTATCGCGTTGATCGTGTCAGTGCCTGCGCGGTGGAGAGGCGGGATGACGTCAGCGGGGAGATTTATTGTGAACGTAAGGAAGGAAACGACCGACGCCCGCACGCCAAAAAAGGGCCTTTGAACGGCGTTCTAGTCACAGGTCTATTCGGAAGTCGAGTACTGAGAACTGAGGGCGTCTGAGTCGAATTTTAGTCGCAGGTTCTCAATGCTCAAGGTATTCGATGTTACTGACATGTTCATCTTTTGACAAGTGTAACGTCTACCCTATCAGTCCAAGGGACATATCAGCACGAAAGAACGGTCCATATGAAGCTCTTGAACTCTCAGAAGCGGCAGAAGCTTCTTCCAAACGTGGGCGACCCTTCAGACACAGATCCCGAGAAAGAGATCCAACCCACCATCTTCATCCAGGTTAGAAGCCCGCAAACACGCAGTTTAGACGGGTCCACGCATGGGTCCACTCACAGTGCGCCGCGTCGGCCAGCCCATGTAGCGTCAGGCTCTGCAGGCCCTCGTGCCGCCACGCCCCTTCAAAGTGCGCGAGCATCGCATACGGTAACTCTCGTACCACCCGGCGGTTGCGCAACAACCGGCGCACGGAGCCGCAGAAGTTCTCTGTGGGGGCCACCCGCTCCTGCGTTCCTGACCCCCCCGCCAACGACTCCCCGTCATTCTCGTCCAACGCAAGTCCTTCGTAGCCTCCGCCTTGAGGAGCGCCGTCCGCGTTCCCCCCTCCCCCCGAAAGCACGTTTTGCACTTGCAGTGGGCCAAGTATTGCCGAGCTCGGTTCCAAGTCTGCAGAAACCTCATCAATCACAAACAATCCGGAATTGGGGTCTTCACAGTCGAGCCCTTCGAATTCCGTGTAGTCACTGTCGCAGTCCGACGTGTCTGAGGGCTCACATACGTCGTCGTCCGAGTCGCAGTCCGACGGTAGTTTGACCAGCCCGGGAGGGCTGTCGGGGTGCAGTCGGAGGCGCAAAGTTTCAAGGGCAGGGCATGTGTTGGCGACGGCGGCTATAAACGCTCCCAGTACACTGCAGGAAGAATGACAAGAGATGTGTTTGTTTTCAACCAACAATGATAGAGCGATTGACGATGCCAAGCAGGGATTCATCTCAAAATGGCGACTGCCCACATCCACCAAAAACCCTCCCATGTCAAAGTGCCCCTGGTCAGACGCTCCAATCACGTTGTATGATACGACAAGAATGTGGACAGTTATAGAATAATCTAGATTGATATACAGGAAGATGCTTCTGAGCTCAGTCCCTTATCGCATGGCTCCTGCTTTATGAAAGCAAGGCTTGAATAAACCTGTGCCAATGGCTGCGGTTGTCCTTTTGGATTATAACTCCAACTAAAGATGGATCTTAAGGGGACCATGAAGCCTCTGAGCACCTTCTTCAGAGAGACTATTGCAAGCGTTTAGACACAAGCGCCTTCTAACCAATAAGAGTAGTGACAAAATAAACAGATACATTGTGTGAAGGGGCTCCAAGATGCCGATGCAGATTGTTGTTCTGAAGGTTGACAAAAGTGGTCTCTGAAGCAGACAAAAGTGGTCTCCGAAGCAGTCACTCAAAGGCAAATTGTCTGTAGATGCATCAGCAACTCTTCATTAACACCCTCACATGTTATTCTAAGTAATGGATATTGATTAAGGGATCAAGCGTACCTGACAGAGCTCCTCTTGCGCACAAACTTCAGCTGTATCTCGCGCAGGTCCTTTTGCAGCAGCTGCGCAATGCCAGGCAGATCTGCCACTCGCACGCCCCTCCACTCCAGCGCCCCCAAACTAGTTGGCAGCTCCCCCACTTCTTCCATTGCCTCCAAGCACCCTGCACACTTGTTCCCCGCACTCTCATCCATTCGCAGGACCAATGCATTTTTTAAGAGCCCTGGCAGTCTTTTCATAAGACCCTTGAGCTCAACCGAGCTTTGAGGCTCCCTTCGAGCTGAAGAAGAGCTCTGATGATCGCTGGATTGCGGGGGCACTTTTGTGTAGAAACGTGCGGTGTTGTTGACATTGGGGACTTGCAGCGCGATGCTCTTAAAGCGGCGGCTGACGAAGGAGGCGCGCAAGAGGTCCTTGGCGCCTAGCGAGCTGAAGATGGACACCCACTGTTGGTCCGGCAAGGCATCGCACCCGCTACTGGTCTCCATTCTGGCGACGCGGAAGCTTGCATTAAAGGATGCGCGCGGGTTTGAGCCGAGCTTAGCTGCAATTGCGTTGGAGGCCTGCCAGCTGTTACATGATCAGACGTTGCCTTGAACCGCGGAGCAGCAACGATTTGCAGCCTTCAGATGGCGGATCAGGCCAAACGCGGTGATGCTGCTGTGAACCAGACGCAGGCTCCGCATCACGCTAGCTGTCACTCGTTTCCCATTGGGCGGGCAATGCACCTGCTCAGTGCTGGAACACGACAGTAATGTACATAGTGAAACACCCGCTTCAGCTTTCAAGCGGATCAACGAAACATGCCCATGAGCCAGAACACACAGAATGCTCTGAAAGTGGACATTGAAAAGCGCGCCATGTACCTATGTATTGCGTCGACCGCAGATTAGGCTGCCAGGGTGGCAGTTGACCCTAGGTTTTACTGCTATGTTAGGTCTCAACCCAGCTTAACACCGCAAATCCCGTTATATATAGAATGCCACGTGGGCAGGATCTGGGGTCCTGCTTGCCACCCGTGGCACACGTGGGCTGTTACCCAATCGACTTGCGCAGTCTTGCGGGGTCTCGGGGGATCATCCGGAGGAGCACCTGCGGGCTTCAATTAGTTCAATGATGGACACAATCCTAGCCCGAGCTTATCGCTTGCATCATGCATGATGATGAGATATGCCGCCAGCTGCAATAGATTATTGTTGTATCAAGTTGCAGCCGCCAGCTTGACAAGCCCTTAGCCAGGTCTCTTGTAGTCCAGGCTTTGAGCCAATCACAGCCCCCCGCCATCTGCCAGAACGACAAGTCTGCATGCAATTTGCCAGGGGAAGCGCCCAGTTGTGACGTACCGTATCCAGACAGCCAACAGATTCGCCTCGCTAGCAAGGCGGCGGATAACTAAAACCTGCATGGCTGGCCAGCGATCTCCGTTCTGTGAGTCTGCCAACAGCTAGCCCCACATTGCCAGCTGCTCGCCAGCTGCCCGCCAGCGTCGTCTTCCTTGTAAGCAGAGTTACCAAGCGATGGGACATTCTGAAGTGTGGGTTGCAGTGCTGCAACTATCACACAAGTGGAATGTCGAAGCCGATTGCCATTCAAGGAGCCCCATGATGCTTCTATCAGCTGGCCACAAAAGGAACTTTAATGATCAGGAAATCTGTCATGAGTCAGTCTGACCTGATCCGATCCAATCCAGTTTTGAATGGCCTTGAATGCATGTGGAATAGTGCACCTCCACAGCTGCTGTCCAATAGCACACGAGCTATATACCCAGATTCATTGGTAGCGTTGTAAGGGCTCAGCGCATTCCAACTCCAGGCAGCCCAGCTTGAAGTTCCGTTCTCTTCATTCCAAGACTTTTGGCGGATTCTTTTCACTGCAGATCTCAGCGGGTGCATCGAGCTCAAGCGCTTGGAAACTCAGGACTTCTGCAATCTTGTGCATGCACCTGGAGCGCTTCGAAGTTAGCTGAGAGCGCTACTGTGACGTCAGCTCCAAAATGGCTCCCTCCAGCAACCGCATCCTATTCAAGGCCACGGCCGCAGAGTTCCTCGGCACTGCGCTGTTTCTCTTCACAACCATCAGCGCCGTAACCAGTTATGGAGCAGGAGTTTTGGCGCCCATTGGCGTAGCGGCTGTGTTTGGCTTAACCATCTTCGTTCTGGAAATTGGTTTGGGAGAAACCTGTGGCGGGCACTTTAACCCTGCGGTCAGCCTCGGGGTTTTCATCAACGGGGGGATGGGGTACCTGCAGTTCATTGCCTACTGGTTAGCCCAGGTTTTGGGAGCGATCACTGGAGCATGCTTTGCCCGACTGTGTGTGGGAGACCCGGTGTATGAGGTCAGCACACGGTTGCTTCTCGTCGCATCGCATCTTTGCTGAATCAGATTGTCACGCAAAGTGACAGCATAAGAATCGTGTCATGTAGAGCATGGGGCACTTATTTCTCTTGCAGGTTCAACGTTGTGGCCCCATTGTGCAGGTTTCTGTGTTCCTTAGGTGTCTGGCCCTTTCTTCTTAAAAGTTCTAAATATCACTGAATTGTCTTGTCAATGTCTCTACATCTGTAACCTGCATTGCTCATACTGGGCATCTGAATGTCTGATTGCTGTGCCCTGGTTGCTCATTGGGTGCTTTGGAGCTGCCAACATGGGCACTCAATCTTTGGCGTTCATGAATCCTTCCAAATTTCTGGCAAAAGGGGGCCGGAGAGCTCACTTCCACTGTTTCAATGGCTGCTGTCATCTCCAAACATAAAAGTTCATACAAGGCAACCCACTATCATCACAATAATTATTGAAATACTCACGGCCTCCCCCGCAGGCCAATGGTCGAGCTATAAACATAGTGGGTACCGGCCACAGCACCGGACGGGCCTTCCTGGCTGAGGTAATCGCGACCGGGTTTCTGGTCCTGGTCGTGTTGCAAACCGCCGGCACAAAACGGAACAAGAAGAACCGACAAGCGCGGGCCTGGGCGCCTCTCGCCATCGGCCTCGTAGTACTCGTGGATCACTTGGCGCTCGTCAGTATTGACGGCTGTTCCATCAATCCGGCAAGAAGTCTGGGGGCCGCGACAGCTGGCTGGAGCAAAACTCATGCGTCCTGGAACCAAATGTGGATTTTTGTTATTGCGCCCCTAGTTGGGGGTGCCGTTGCGGGGCTGTTTAAGAGGGTGGTGATTCCTTGGGGCGATAAGGCGGCGGGGGTCGATGAAGAGGCCGCGCCGGCTTCCGGCGACTCAAAAGTTTGAAGATGGTGGGTTAAGTTAGTTGGGAAAATTTAATCGACGTTGAATACGATACCGAGTCCAAGTCCGCGGGCAGGATCTGCCTTTTACGGTCCACGGCTAAACATTGGCGCATTATATACACAGCACGGATAATTCCTCCACAGGTTATTTATACAGCCAGACACGTGTATAACGGTTCAGTAAGGAGTTTGGATGTTGTCTATATGTATCGGGCCAGAAAGCTCATCTATAACGTTAACGTACATTCGTCCAATTGGTCGCTCAAAACATTCAATTAAGGCACATGCCTTGTTGGGAATATCGTATAACGTTGGCAGCTGCGGGTCAGTTGAATGCGGGCTGAACCCAATCAAGGTAGGCACAGGATCTAATCTGTAATCTGCTCGCGGAGCTTGTGATTACAAGAAATCGACGTAGCTGAAGACACAATCGGAAGCGTTCCAATCAATCAACTGTGGACAACTGCGTTAGTTGGGAGCTTTGTAAAGTATCTGTATGTATGCTCATTCGTTTCACATGTAATCTCAAAGCGAGTCGCTTTCTGAAGGATGTGGAAGCGACAATGCACCGATCGCAGTCTCTTGAACCCCTAGACATTGTAGCTTGACCCGACAAAAGAATCTCCATCTCGAAGTCAACTTATATCGAACGAGATCATTCTTGCTTCGGATGGAGAGATCCACCTGTTGCAGTAAGCTTACGAATGGCCCGGCATATGAAAAGCCAAAATGAATCTGCTTGGCCGCGCGTTGCAATAGCTAAGTTCAGCACATCACACTCGCCAAGCGTTACAGGCGGTCGAGACGTCAGTGCCGGGGCTGGACTTTCGGAGTAACTTTCCGCGCTATTGGCCTGGCCCGAATTGTCTCGTGGTACTTTGCCTACAAAGCTGCGGCCCCAAATACACGTCACCATTGTAGGTCGAGACTAAAAGTGACACTGATGTGAAATATTGAAAGGAAAACAGCTAGAGCACCGACATGCATGCATTCTTGTATATAGTACACGATCTGCATGCGCATGTGCACGACCGATTTGCACATGCGTAGGAATACATTGAGGTACGGCAGATTGATCATGAAGGATATAAATGGAAGTGCGCTAGCCTGAACTCGGAAGGTAAGCCGCCAATTCATGCATGTGAGACATTAACCGTGCTTACTAGTGTATACGAGGCCTACTAGGCTAGGGCCATATCTAGTGATTTCTTGACAATTTATCAAACTTTGCTTCAGTAATTGTAAGCTTTGCATATCGGACGTACTTGCCAAGCAACTTGAAAACAGATTCCACGGGGGCGTTCCGAGCATTATGTGCAAAACTATGTAAAAGCGTGCCAGATATTTCTCCTTAGTTTTATTGAATGCTGTTTAATCGTGCAGACTCCTCAACAATTACGGGCGCTGGAATTTGACAGACTGAGTACAAAAATTCGTGGCGCCAAAACAATACGGACATACTGTTCATTGACAATCTAGCAATCGACAATGAGTATCGACCACTTTGTATCGTCTGTTTAAACCGTGCAAATGCTGCCAGCGTGCCTCGACCTGAATTTTCGAAGATCTTATGAGCTGCAAGAACTGAGTTGTTGCTCTTAAGCTGTACACAAATTTCTATAAAAGGCAGAAATAAGTATTTGTCCCGGGGATGCTTGAAGGAAAATTGCGCAAGCTTTGACTCTACGTCGACAATCAACAAGTGTGCAAGCTTTGACTCTACGACAAGCAGATGCAGCCCGCCGATGTTCCGTTCCGATGTTCCCCCGCTCTAGCGCTTCTGGAAGTTGATGTACCGGAGCGCCCACGTGGCGACGCTGAAGAAGACGACAATGAAGCCCAGCAGGATGGCGACCACCATGCCCAACAACTCGTGCTTGTATCCGAAGTAACTCCTGCAAAGATACAGAATGAAGCGCGCTTTCAACAATATTCCGAGGTATATTACTCGTGCTTCTAGCCAGAGCCACCCCGTGCACAAACGAAGGAAAACGCGCTTGATAATGGTACTTGCAAGGCCAACAATCCGTGCTTGTACCCGAAGTAACTCCTGCATAGATACCGAAGGAAAGCGCGCGTTGACGGTACTTCGAGGCCCACGACTCGTGTTTAACACCAAAGTAACACCCGTCACAGGAGGGGCAAATGAAAATGCTTTCGATGTTTGTGCTTGGCGTCTGCTTGAACCATCTGCAAGCTTTCAAGAAGAGAGAAGGGTCGACAAGGTTCGACCTTCGAGCGTGTTTCCAAAAGAAAAACCTGACGATGACAATGGACAAGCCGAGGCATGCAGCATGTTTGGAGAAGGACTCGTCCGTAAGAGAAATAACCCCGGTTCTGAAAAGGCCGCGTTCGGAATCTCCTGCGGCGCGCAGACCTTACTGCTGAACAGTAGCTTTACCAAGCTTAGGTTCTCTATTCTTCGAGTTCATCAACCTTTCAGAAACTGAGTGACGTACTTGTTCCGGAAGGGTGCTTACAGCGCAAGACGGGGCCTGAGATGAGCCAATCTCGGCACGGTAACGGTATCCGACAAGTTGAAAGAGGGCCTGACGAGAAACGACCGAAGAAGCACCTTGTGCAGGGGCAATCACCGAAGAATTCTCGTCACCTGATACACTGAGACGCATCGAAGCAGAGAGTCCCTGAACGTGAGCTGTTAAGCGAGCTTGGGACACGAAGAGAAACGCGGCCCTACCTGATAAACTCCCTGATCGTGACGGTCGTTCCGTCGGCGTATGTAATCGTCTCATCCGTGATATCGCCAAGCTGAGAGCCAACGATACCGTAGAGAGACCAAGCAATTGGATTGATGTAGTAGATCCAAACCCACCAACCGGGAATGGCCTGCAAGAATGCAAGCACGAGTGCTGAGTGGTTTTGCAACTTGAATCGCGAAACGTGGCAGATAAACTGCGGTTTTGGAGTGAAAGACACGGTCCTTTCGCACCCCAGATGCGCTTGCCTTTGGGCCATCTCCAGACGAGCTATGCGCCAAAAAGGACCCGCGTCCTCACTCGGTTCCGTTCGAACAGACAAAATTGGAAGAGCAGTTGTACGAATGGAGAATGGACCGAATGAATGAGGGACTAAACAATGTTGTGCGACCTCGAGCCCGGTGTAAGACCACGGGGAACGTGCCGGTTCCATAAGCCCATGCAAACGAGGCTTCGTACGGTAACACCCCGGACACTAGTATCGTCTCTTTGCTTATTATCCTGATAAGCAGAATCAGTTCACACCAAGGTGCTCATAGGTTGAGATCCACAGGTTGGCACGAGCATCGGACTATTCCAGACGTAGAACATCGGCCGAAATGCACGTGTGTTGCTCACCGGTAAGGGTGCAGGAGAAGAGGGTCCAGAGAAAGAAAATGCTGCAGACTTTCAAGTTCCTCGAAATGGACACGTGTCGCTCACCCGTTAGGACAAGAGGACCCCGAGAACAAATCCACGAAAAGATCGAAGTGACTGCAGCCAAAATGGACACGTGTCGCTCACCGGTTGGGGGATGAGGAAGCCGGAGAAGAGATTCCAGAGGAAGTAGAAGAGGACGCTGGTGACTTGCGCGAGCTGCACGCTGGGCGTTATGGCGATCGCCATGATTCCGTAGTAGGTGAACAGGAACAGCGTCAGGAACATGAAGAGCAGGTACCACAGGAACTTGGCGGCGGCCCACTCCCAGGACACCAGAGCGTAGGTGACAACGGAGTAAAGAATGGTCTGGACCAAACTGCAGGGCAAAGGAAGGAATAAATCAGTTCAATAAGCGGACCAAGAGAAAGGCCAAGAAACCTCAGTTTTGTGAAGAATGAAGGGCAGGTACCACAGGAAATGGGCGGCGGTCCACTCCCAGGACACCAGTGCGTAGGTGGCGACGGAGTAAAGAATAGTCTGAACCAAACTGCAGATAAAACAGGAGGGAAATGTCGATTTGAAAAGAGGGCAAGAAAGAAGGTCCAGGGAGATCGTGAAGTTGAGAGATACAGTGCAGGAACTTGGCGAAGGCCCACTCCCAGGACACGAGAGCATAGTGGACTACGGAATAAAGGATCGTCTGAACCAAGGTGCAAGGGGGATAACAACATCTGCGTTTAGAAAGTGGACTTGCAGGAACGCCAAGGGACATCAAAAGTATGTGGAAGTCAAGAGCAGATGCCACGGGAATATGGCGGCGGTCCCCTCCGAGAAACCAGGGCGTAGGTGACGACCGAATATAGCATGGTCTGAACCAAACTGTACGGAAAGCGAAAGCAAGCGGGCTTGGAATCTGGTGACTAGGATGAAGACTGAAGGATTGAAATAGATTCTGCCAAGTGTAGAGCAGACACTAGAGGAACTTGGCAGCGTTCCACTCCAGAGAAACGAGGTGACAACGGAGTGAGACATGGTCTAGAACCAAGCTTTCGAGACAGAGGGTAAACGAAAGTAACGAGGTTTGGGAGAGGGGGGCGAGGACTCGGAGAGTATTGCTGACTGCGTCTAGAGTAAGGAGCAAAGTGCGACTCAAAGATACGTCGATTGGGTGTCCATGCTATACGGCATGTCTTCAGAGAGGAGAAGAAATGGCAACAAATTCAGGAGAGACTATCTGAAGCTGGACGAGTCTTCCGACGTTTCAAGGTCCGTCAAAATTCTGCCCGAAGCAACCGTAATTCTCCAGCTGATCAGACCAAGAGCACGTACGTTCCGTCCGCTCGCGAACTCGGACGCATCGTCAGATTCCGGAAGCTATATCAGAGCAGGGCAAAAGCTATGCAGTTCGTTGCTTACCAGTAGGGAAGCTCCACGACGCCCTGGAAGCACGAAGGAAATCGTGTCAGTCATGAAACGAGACCGGTAGCTCACAAGTGCAATCCTGTGCAGCCAATCAAGCAGTAGAAGGAGCCAGCCTGCGAAAAGTCTTTAGATCCGACTATCGGAATCTCTCGATTTGTCAAGTCAGATGCATACGGTAGTGAAGTGACGGGTCCAAGACGTTACAACAAAACCCTTGAGCCATTACGTCTCTAGACGCCTCAGCTCATCGCACAAAAACCGTGTGGCAAAAGGCACAATTCCACGCCCCATGACATTCTCAACTTCAGGCATTCAAGATATCGAACCCGTTTCCCATAGTGGTCCTTTGAATTCGCAAGTCATCAGCAAGACCTCGGCGAGGGGGCGCCGCGAAATGCGTGCGCCACACAAGCCCAAAACCCTGATCCTGAGAATACCCCCTGGAAACCCTAGAAGCTTGAACACTCGCAAAACGCATCTCACCACAGCAAGAGCGTGCGGCAGCGGGGCACCCGCGCCCCAAAAACAAACCCCCAACCCCTAAACCCCATACATAGAAATCCTGTGAATCTATAACCTTATTTAAGACCTAAAACTCCTTGCATTTTACAGCGGCAAGAGCGCACGAGACGCGCACTAAAATTAGCGCGATGCTATTCTTGGAACCCTGATCCTTAGAAATCGTAAACCCCACGAGGCTAGAAATGGATCTTACCGCGGCAAGAGCATACGGCAGAGGCGCGTACATCCCCGCAGGCCGCTCGCGGTAGCTGACCGCGCGCTCGATGGCGATCACGGGCTGCACATTGTTGGCGTTGTTGACGCCCAGCATCAAGACGACGAGGTAGAGCGCGCCCATAACTGCGGAGGGGGTTGAGAAGCATGGTTAAGATGCGGGTTAAGGTCTGATGGTTAACGATCAGGCATGCAGAGTATGCTCAGAAAGGTCGATAGCAACCACGGGCTGCACTCCAATCACAATCCAACGCGTTCTAACCTAATGGATGCAAGAGGACTTGGTGTTCAACTCTCACCGTTGACACGTCCCCAAACCACGAACTGACGCACTCTGACCCAGTTCTCGAAAACAAGAATAATAATTAACCCTCACGGTTAAGCACGTCCTGCTGCGTGCCCCGCTCGGAGCCAAGCCCCAGAAATTCCGTCCCGACTTCGATTACCAGATGAACCCGCACTTTCCGGCTGTCTGAAGGACAACACAATGCGATTCTAACCCGGTTCTTCCAAAGTAAGGTTAGCGGATAACCACTTACTGTTAAGGACGTCCTGCTGCGTGCCCCGCTCGGAGCCGAGGCCTAGGAAGACCGTCCCAATGATGAGCGCGATCACGAGCGTGAAGAAATAGCGTATGGCGTTGTACTCCGGGAAGCGCCAGTACGTTTTGGAGTTCTTCCACACGAGCGCCTCAAACTGCACAGCCCAGCTGCGAGCGTAGACCGTGTCGAACTTGAGGGGCTCGGTGTCGGGGGGAGGGGTGGCCAGCTCGGCGATCAGCGCGGTGGTCTGCCTGCAGGGTTAAGGGGTGGGTTCAGGCACGTGCGAGTTCATGATCTGAGAAACTTTTCTGTTGAAAAAAAATTACAGCCGTCACCAGACCCCCTGGCAGTCCTCAAGAGCCAGATTTGCAAGGGGCAAATCCATTCGCCCATGATGGATGCAAATTTTCCAAAGCGAAGGTGCTTGCCTATTTGATCAAAGATTGTGCTGAAAGCGTGCAGCGTGCAGCAGTGTGAATAAGCCATATACTTTCCACTTGCTGACCGACCTCAGAACCATCTTATCCAACGAAAGCAATTCGTTCGCAACCCCGTACCTCTTGGGTTCAAGGATTACCTCGTATCTTTGAACCCAAACTCTCAGCAGCTCAACCACAGAAGGTTAGCAGCCCAAAACCCCAGAATTCTAGCAGTACAAATTCCAAACCGCTCACTTGAAAAGCGTAGACTCGCGGTAAATCTCCGCAAAGTCGCCAATCTTCTTCTCCATGGCCGGCGTGCTGATCTCCAGCATCCACGTGGACGGATTGTAGCCGTCCTTGATTCCCGGGATGCCGTCGATCTGCGTAAAGTACTCCACCAGGATCGCAGAGTCCTTTCCCAGGGGCCCGCAGTAGACCGTGTGCCCGCCCCGCTTGAGAAGGAGCAGCTCGTCGAAAGTCTCGAAGATGTCAATGCTCGGCTGATGAATACTGTACGGAGACGGGATTGAGAGATCTAAACAAGTACTAGAAAGATGGCTTCTTTGGCATTTATTATCGAAAGGTCATCAAAGTGGTACGAGAGACTGATTTGCAGCTCGTCGAAGGTCTCGAAGATGTCGATGCTGGGTCGGTGAATGCTGTGCAGGGACGAAATAAAACAATCGGAACGGAACGTCAAGTTATCCTGGTACTTTCGTCTCACTTACAAGCTGCAATCGTTGGCTTTTGCTTCGTCAAGCTAACCGGATACCTTCATATGCTGCATTGAGTGGGGGCCAGAGAACGAAATTGGGTAGGTGGGACGAAAGAGTGGCTAGTTGTCCTTACAGGAGATGATCGGAGCAATCCCAAGAATGCCTGTTCTTGCGCAACCGATACAGGGCCAGTCTTGGCAGCGACACTGAAAAGCTGCTAGAGAAAAAGCTGCTCAATGCCGTTAGGAGCAGGTTTGACATGAGCAGCTCATCAGGTGAGCTGTTAAGAGAAGCCCGCCGTCTCACTGGGTCGGAAGATATCGGCTAAGGGAAGAGACGGGGCAGAAAGAGAGGGTATTGGATGATATGCAACTTACGTGCAGACGACGGTCCGTCCAGTGTCCACTGTGTTGCGGACGGCCCTCATGACAATGGCGGCGGCGCGCGCATCCAAACCTGTCAAGAAAGATTCTTAGTCAGATCAGGTCGTTTAGTTTCGGAGCAGAAGCTTGCCACAAGGGCCCAGGCTTCTGTGAACACGCAACAGCGAACAAAATGTTGATAATCTTTCACTGCTTCCGTCAGCAGGACCCACGTATCAGTTCACGTTAACCAGCCCGCAGTCGGTGACTTCCAGCAGAGCAGAGTAGCACTCGGGTTGTCCTCAAAACCGCATGACTTGGATCCAAATCGTAGAGCAGACCTGTTTTCAATGCCGTCACTTGCAAGGAATAGAGTTAAGACGGGGGCCCTTGCGGTGTCACGCAAGCACACTTTTTCAACGTCGGGTTCCGAGGTGCTTCGTATCTGCTGCAGGCTCGCTCATGATGAGTGTAAAAGGTTTAGCGACCAGTTCCTGGCAGGATGAGCCACATAAGCTGCTCTTCTGAAACGGAGTTATCAAAACCCTTTCACTTGACCAATTCTTGCTTACCTGACGTTGGCTCGTCCATGAATATGATGGACGGGTTAGCGACTAACTCCACGGCGATGGTCAACCGCTTCCGCTGCTCCACCGACAGACCACTGATCCCGGGCAGTCCAACCAGGGCGTCCCGGAGGGTGGTTAGCTCAACCAGCTCCATAACCTCGTCCACAAACCTCTGCACGAAAGGACGGGGAGGGCGTGATTCCAGAAGCCAAGCTTGAGGTGCTGGGTGAATTGCCTGTATCTTTAAGGGGAGGTCTATTGACGTTAACGAATGAGTACTCGACATAGAACAAAACACTGTTCAATGCTTTCCGGTCATGTTGGAATATACAAACGCTACTAGCATGCTCTCGATTCCAAGGGTCGAAAGGGCAAATAAATATTTTTGACACAAATTAATTGTGATTGATTAAGAAGCGTCGGCTCGGGAGCACTTGAAAACCCCTTCCCTAAACCCTCAGCGTCTTAACATTCAGAAACTTGAAACCAAAACCTGCTGCTCACCCCGTGCGTCGGCTTCTCGTCCTCCTAAGAATGGCCAAATTTTAAAAGCCCTAGACACACTAAAACCCCCAAACCCCGCGGCTCACCTCGCGCGTCGGCTTGTCGACCTGCGACGGCAGGCGCAGCCAGGCCGAGTAGACGAGCGCCTCACGCACGGTCGCCTGCGGGGAGTGGATGTCAAACTGCTCCACGTAGCCCGACACGCGCGCGAACGTCGCGTGCTCCTTCGGGTGGCCCGAGATGCGGACGTCACCCGTGATGTAACCCCCTGCGGCAAACAGAAAGAGTTCCTTGGCCTTAGGTAAAGCGGGTTTGCAACACAGGTGGGGTTAGGTAGGGGGTTAGGGTGCGTGCAGGTGCGGAGCAGGTGATCATTGGGTTAGGATTATAGTGAAACCCAAAAAGCTTACTGTTCGCTGGGCTAATAATATTCGTCATCCCAAGCACACGAAAGACCGAGTCTCTTTATGAGGACTGAAGCGTCGTTTTTCTGAGACAGGTTCTTATTGGTGCTTGGAAAACGAGCCGGTTATGACGGCGAGCTTCGACACACGCTAGTCCGGCAAAAAGTAGTGATAAGCGAGCACAATCCTGAAGCTGGTGCAAGCACAATGACACAGCGCGGCACAAAAGTCGAGGCTACAAGGAAAACGGTCACCAACGGCCATGAACAACGCTGAGGCGAACACTCTGGAAGCAGCGCAGGCAAAGAGTGCGCACGCGAAACGGACTTTCAGCACAGCCAAGAGAGTCGAAGCGCAAGCTTGATATTGAATCATAGATCGTCGCTCACCTGTTTTCCGCCCTGCCAGCACGTCCATCAGCGTCGTCTTTCCGGCGCCGGACACGCCCATGAGCGCCGTCAGCACTCCGGGGCGGAACGCTCCGCTCACGGAATGGAGCAGCTGCAGCTTGGAGCCCTTGGGCTGGCCGGAATCCGCCGCCATGTCCGCCGGCATGTCGACGGAGTAGCAGACGTCGGAGAACGTCATGACGAGGGGCTCGAATGGCAGGACCATTCCCTTGCGGGCTTCCCCCCCGGAAGCGACAAAACTGTTGCGGTAGTCGAGGTTCGACGGCTGGGGGCGGCCGAGCGAACGTTGGAGGCTTAGAGAGTGGCGGAGGCCGCTGCGGGATGGCTGGGCCAGGGGATCCGCTAGGGGGACCGCGATGGCGACTTCGCCGGTGGCTGGAACGAGAGACGCGAGGATGAGTTGGTTGGCTAACAAGCGCTCATTACGCACGCAGGCAGTGCTCGAAGCTTACGTAGACAGAAAGAACAAGCGTGGAGAAAGCTGGTCGAATCGCCGATCGCTAGGACCACCACGCGGCAAAAGCTAGAGACGCAAGTGAGCGGAAGAGCGGAAGCTAGCGAGCATCATGGTGTGAGCAGACCTCTAAACAAAGACTTCAAAGAAAGAATCCAAGTACTTTCTTCTCGCTTTGTTCCACGCAGTAGCGGGCAGTTCAACACTAAGCATGTGCTACGATCGTGATCAGCATCCCAGCAGATTCTCCGCGACTTGCACCCTTTTTTATCCAGGTATAACCTTTACTGGCGCACTGCATACGTGAACTCACGCACTGTAAAAGTGTACGAGCCTCACCATGAGCCGGAGCGTTTGGAGCCGGTGCGTGTGACCCATTCGCCACGTCACCCATCTCAATGACGGCGTCACTAGCCGACTGCGGCTCGTCCTCTTGAATGGCACTCAGGCTGTGCACCTTGCTCGACTCGTGCTTGCTGCCCTTGCGTCGCTCCAGCACCTGCTCCTCCGGCATGGCGCCGACGGTCTTGCCGAAAGCTGCAGAAAGAGGACAAGAAAAGATTTCAAATTGGCTGTCTTGTTTTGTAGTAGGCTGATTGAGTAGGAAGTTTGGGGCTGTGCATCATCGCGATTTACGCTTGCTGCCCTTGCGCCGCTTCAACACCTGCTCCTCCGGCATGGCGCCAACGGTCTTGCCAAACGCTGCAAAAGTAGGTAGAGCGGATAAATATTGCGGGTAGTAATCCAAGTAAAACAAATCAGAGCCGAGAACCGTAGGAAGGAATGCCTGTCTGATCCCACAATTTTGGGTCTCCATTGCAAGCCAGTATTGTCGGAGTCTCCCTGACGAAGGTTTTCTGATGACCGCGAAAAAAGCGCCGGCAGGGAGGCCGACCTTGGAACTTTGAGGAGCGGGTCTTGGCTCATGACCAAAACATTTGTGTCTCAACTTGTGTCATCCTCAGGCTTCGTGCGGACACCAGGAAACACTTCGCCGCTTGTCACGGAGAGCAACCTTTCCAAAGACCCAAGCAATCCGCTGGCAATCTTTAGCTTTCCGTTCCTGCAAGCATCTGACCTTCCAGCACGCAGTCGACCGTTCTTCTCTGATGCCAAGAGCCACTTTTATCACGAGACCAAGCGAGACTTACGAGAGAAACCACTTTCAACTGATGGTCAAGCGACACTCACAAAACAAGCGACTCACCGGGAATGTTATCAAACGCCAGCACCAGCAGTCCGTTGAAGATCACCGCAAACCCGAGCAGGGTCCCGACGCCGATCCAGACCCAGTTCACATCGGTGTGAAGGCCCCGCTGCAAAAGCACGGCGTCACCCAAAGTAGCGCCGGTACTATTTGAAGTGTTGGGGACATTCCAGCGGTGCGCCTTGAACTCGTTGACGGCGAGCGCGTTCTGGGCGTAGGTCAGCGGAGAGATCCAGTAGGCCCACACCCACCACGGGTGGATGTCCTCTGCGAAACGAGAAGCAATTCTTACTTCCGGTCTTCATTCGATTTTAAGGGAGTTTTTTCTTGATGTCCTCTTCGTTCCGTTTGTCAACAACGACGGCTACGCTCGATCTCGAAAGGACATGTTGAAAAGCTGGAGAACTCTTTGCGAGTGTGCTGAACCGAATCTGGAAAGCAAAGGAAATAAGCGCTGAACCACGCACATGATTGCCAGGATGAACCCCCTGCAGACGATCAGCGCTAGAAAGCAGAACGTAAAGCAGAACGTCTCGCGCAAGGTCGAGGGATCACTCTACTAAATCAAGGAGCGAATGCGGGTTGTAGGAGCAAGGACACGAACCCTTAACAAAGACCCTCTCCGTAGTGGTAAAATGTTCGGATCGTGTCATAACCTTCTGAACTTACGTTTCGCCAGGATGCACCCCCCGCAGACGAGCAGCACCAGGAAGCAGAACGTGCAAGGTAAGCGCCAGTATTCTAGTCGCGGTCAGAGAACCAGTCAGCTAAGGATTGCTAAGTGGTTCTCTAAAAGGGGCAAATCCGGACTGTAGACGACCCCTTGTCACAGACCTTCTCCGTAGTGGTAGAGAGAGCGACCTGTCATGATGCCATCTGGACTTACGTTTGGCCAGGATGAATCCCCCGCAAACGAGCAGCACCAGGAAGCAGAACGTTCCGCCGGTGTTCGCGGTGACGAGCGTCCGCCCCAACGCGCCCACCAGGCGGAACAGCCCCACCGCCATCACTTGCGTGGCAACTAGGACGAGGATGAAAATGAAGAAGTGCTGCGCCTCAGGGGCCATTCCCACAACGTAGTAGACGATGGACGTCCACACGACGGTCTCGATGATGCAGTATGGGAGTTCCAGGAAGGCGGTGGGGAAGGTGTAGGCCCAACCGGGGTAGAACAGGTTGTCGCGCTGCTTGCAGAAGACGGGCAGGCGTTGCACCTGCGAGAGTAGGACCCTGTGTTCGTCTCCGAGTTAAGCTTTCGAGGTTTAGTCTTAATGCTGTATTTCTGATCTGAGGCTTCAAGTTTAGAAGAGGCGGGGAAGGTGTTCGCCCAATCGGGGTAGAACAAATTGTCACGCTGCTGGCAAGAAGACGGGCTGGGCCTAGTATCTAAGCTAGGTTACTCGGTCAAGAAAAGTTCTGAGCTTAGTCAGATGGGTTAAGAAGGGTTTGAGTCTGACCGTAAGCGCGACGTTGGCGAAGCGGGATCATGTGGCGAAGACAAGGTGGAAAGATAACGGCGCGTGTGAGTCAAATCAGGTCAAGACCAACTGAGTTGGGTCAAGCTGGGTGAGATGGGTGAAACGGGTTAAGAACTAACCGTAAGCGTGACGTTGGTAAAGCCAGAGAATACGAGGAAGACGAGGCTGAAGAAGAGGCGCCCACTAAGCTGATTGCTTTCAATGAGTCAAGAAGGTTAAGCTCGGTCAACCTAGATTAAGTAGCAGCTAACTTCAGTGGGTAGAGGCTGACCGTGAGCGTAACGTTGGTGAAGCCGGAGAACATGAGGAAGACGAGGCTGAAGAAGAGGACGCCCAGGTACAGCCCGCCGTCCGCAATGTTGTCCGGGCTCAGGGTCGTCCGCAGGAATGTCGTCGCCGAGATGATGGCCACGATAGCACACTGCAGGGGGGAAAGAGCAGGCTGTAAGATTGGATTTCAAGCTTTGTAAGTGCACCTGGCATTTGGGGGTGGAGTTTATTCGTGCAAGGTGGGCGACACCGAAAAAGAACCCGCGCTCAGATGGTCGCCAGATAGTGTCGGGGGAGGTTGACCAATGATGGCGTCACAAGGGAAGCAAAAACGGGCTAAGAGTGGGTCGATAAATAGATGACTGAAAAGGTCAACATTTTCCGTTGCCTAAACGAGTCCCGAGAGGGCGACGAGTTGTCGCCTTTCTGGGAGAAAGGATAGCAACACTTGTCTCTCAGGTGGACGTACTCTTCACGTGAAGATTCTCAAACAGACACTTGCAACAGACGAGCTTGGGAAGCGGGAAAAAAAGGCGACGTGAGCCCGCCGCCAGGCTCACCATGGTCGCCCGGAAGACCCACAGAAACGAGTTGCGCCGCACCAGAATGATCTCCCGGTGCCACAGCGCCTTATACAACTCATAGCCCTTAAGCCCGTATCGCTGCGTGGTCAACGCATGCGGGTTGCTCTTCTCTTTCGGAAAGGGCGACGCCAAAGTCTGCGCCGTGAGACGCCCGACTTCGAACTCGGCAAACGCCGCGACAAAGTCTTGGACGGACACGTGGCGGTACGGCTCGGAGCGGCACCAGTATTGCTGCAGCGAAGATCTTTGTCAAAATTTGGAGTCGTAAAGCTTGTCACAATCGGTCGACTGAGGATTTCAAGTCGTGTTGCTGATGTACTCGAACATAACTGGGCAAGTCACTTTATAGGGACAGATTTTGACAGAAGCTGCTCCTCGCACATACGCTCCTGGTGGCTTGACGAATCAGTACACTGTTAATCATCAGGTCCAATTATACCCTGCGTTGAAAAAACCCTCCAAAGGATGCATCGATCTCCTAAAGTTGCTTGAAACTCGTTGCACCGACCTGGGGCAACAGCTCTGACGCTGGTCCCTTCTTCACAAAAAAAGCTCCTGAGAACTCTACCAAGCCCTCCGTACCCAAGATTGTCAAGCGGCAGAGAGCCCGGCCCAAGTTCCCCTCGAGAAATGTTCAAAGAATCTTATCGTGTGCTATCTTTCCGGCTATTTCTTTTTGGAGGTCACTTCTTGCAGGGAGTTTACGAAGCCCTTCCTGCCCGAGATCTTGAAGCCGCACAGCTCAAAAAGATCTTCTAGAAGTTCTCGGACTCGAACTATTGTACCAACTCACCGGCTGGTCTTTCTTGGAGGTCACTTCTTGCAGGAAGTCCGCGACGCCCTTCCTGCCCGGGATCTTGAAGCCGCACAGCTCGAAGAACTCGAGGACGCGCTCACGTGGGCCGAAGTAGACCACGTGGCCCTCGGAGAGCAGGCAGATCTGCAGAACGGAGCAGCCACGTGGCGGTCAGCCAAGGGCTTCCCGCAGCGCGCCATAGCGCGCCACAAAAACGCGATTCATAATGCGCATCATCCACGAAAGCATAACGACTTGTTTTGAGTGAAGTCCGGGGAGAACAGAGTATGGGAAGTACGGAACGCCTCGCGTCTTTGAAAGCGCGAAGACCTCGGGCGGGTTTGACAGCACCCCGCGACACATGACAATATGATCCGGAACGGCTCAAGGTTTGCTCACAACATCAAACAATCTGAAAGTACAGAGCATGAGAAGGATAAGCAGCGAAAGTACGAAAGAAACTCACATCGTCGAAGAGCTTGATGACATCCAACGCCGGTTGATGGGGCGCGACACAAACATGGTCGAAAATGTTCAATCTTTTATCCACGAACGCAAAAGTCTCCGTCATTGAAAGTATCAAAACAGGAACGAGAGCACTGGAAAAGGCAGAAAAGCTCACGTCATCAAAGAGCTCGAAGACCTCGGGCGCAGGTTGCAGCAGTGCGATGCAGACGGTGGTCTCCAGGATGTGGCAGTAGCGCTGCAGGCTCTGCACGATCTCGAACGTCGTGCTACTGTCGAGGCCCGTCGAAATCTCGTCCATGAAGTGCACGTTCATCGGGCCCACCAGCATCTCGCCTGGAACAAGGGTTAGCAACCGGCTTAAGGAGTAGTTAGCACGGGAGTGATTGATTTATTGTGTTGATGTTTATGAGTGTGTGAGGCCTACAAACCCCGTCGACATGTTGTGCACGTTCATCGGCCCAACCAGCATCTCGCCTGCCCCAAGGTTGAAAAGCTGGGTCAGGAGCGCTTAACAAGGACTGGGGTGACCAGAGCTTAGAAGGTCGCCCGTAAAGAGGTTGAGCGGGCTCAAGAGCACAGCTGCCAATGCCCAACGAAGTCTCTTTCACGAAGCTCGTATTCCTCGAGCCCACGAGCTTTCGCCGGCCAGAACTTGGGGTTCCGATGGAAGTTAGGCAATGGCTAAGGGGATAACCCCCGGGTCAAGAAGAGCCTAACCAGGCTCAAGAGCAGAGCTGCGAAGGCCGTCAGCCTACTACGTGGACTAAGTCTGGACTTCTGCGGCGGTTCTCTGAAGTACGAATAAATGACAAGAATATTGAGAAGGCCTGAAACATAATACAGCAAAGCCGGAAAAAAGATCCCAAAACCTTACCCGTGGTAACCCGCTTCTTCTGCCCCCCCGAGATGCCCCGCAGCATCTCGTTACCGACCACGGTATCCGCGCACATGTCCAAACCCAGGAGCTTCAGAATGTAGTCGGTCATGATGTGGTTCGGCGTCCCGCCCAGCGCGCTCGCCTTCACGAACGCGTCGATCGCGGGGTCCGGCAGAATGCGCTGCTCCTTCTCGCGCCGCAACAACTCGCGCAAAAGCTCTGCAAAGAAGGGAAGGCAAAGACTTGGTGGGTCATACTACATTGGCCCTCAGTAACGTCTGAGGAGGCCCCTGTCTCGTCCGTAACACACGCCAACGGCCAGACTCGGCAAAACGTATATGTAGAAGCCCTTACTGTGTATACCACCAGTACTTCCGGTCTAAGTCTCAATACTCCAGTCGTTATTGAGTATTATGGAACCAAATGGGTCTATACGACCTTCGCGCACGCCAAGTGCTGTCGCCCTACGCCTTCGAAAAATGATTTGTGCCTAAAACACCTTTCAGATGTCGCTTTCGTGCACAAGAATTCGTGCACAAGAAGCTCTGACAAGATCGACGCCTTGTGTCATCACAGAAGAGCGAGGCAGAAGAAAATCCTCCGTTTAAGCAGATCTCGATGGCCCTACTGAGCTCTTGGATCAATTTCAATGTTGTACACAGCGTTTCATGACAGTTCCCAGTATACTCAAAGTTTCCGGACTGTCCGGGACGCTTCAACACGCAACCGCGTAGTCAGTACCTTCGCGGGCGCCCACGCCCTGGACGCGCGCGGAGAAGTCGAACGTTTCCCGGACGGTCAGCTCGCCGATGTGCGTGTCCGTCTGGCTGATGTAGCTCGCCGTGCGCTGCGGGACGAACTCCGCGAAAGTGTGCCCGTTGTACGTGATAGACCCAGACGTTTTGACGTTCCTGCACGGGTTAAGAATCCAGTTTAAACCCGACAAGCTTGGAAACTATCCCGGCTCCTTTTGACGTTCCTGCTCAGAATAGGAAACCGATCAATACCCGGCAGCTTTGGAAACTACTTCAGGCCGGGATAACCGGCTACGTGGAAGGGGTGAAACTTTGAAGCTCCGGTGTGGAGAAGAAGCCGGTATAATTGAAGATTTTGTTTTGCGAGCTGCTCTATCAGCATGACACTGGAGGTCTTGACATTCCTGAACGACAAAAGCAAGCCGTCCTTGTTGCAAAATAGTGTCGGAATGACAATAGGGCGTTGCTTGACCAAGAAGGGGTGTCTTTGTACGTTCCACAGAAGGACGTCTTGTTCTTCTTGCGCGGAAAGACGCAAGAATCCGACACGTAAGATTCACCCACACAGCTCTCAGCACCTTGTCGAACGCCGTTGATGTGACAGATGGCCTCACTTCTCAAGGAAAAGAGACCTTTGAAAGCATTGTCAGGCGAAAGAAGATTCGAGAGCCGCCCCTCGCGAGCCGCCCCGAGAATGCCTGGCAGTGCGGTGTTGCTGGAGCCGAGAGGGGCCTAGAAGGAGGACCGTACTCTGATACTGGTGCCCACGATCAGATTCTGAACCCGAATTTTCATAAGTGTGAAGTATTGCGCACCCGAATCGGCAAAACCAACCTCAAAAGCTGAAAGTATGCTCACCCTTTCAGCCTTCCTGAAAGCACGGTAAGCAGACTGGTCTTGCTGCAGTGTCATAAGCCCCCACCAAACTCCATGATAACTTCAAGCCAAAAAGCGCTTACCATTTAAGCCGCCCGGAAAGCGCAGTGAGGAGCGTGATTTTGCCGCAGCCGGGGGGCCTCAAACAGCAGTTCCATGAGCCCCCACAGAACGTCATGATAACTTCAAGCCAAAAAGAGCTTACC
This sequence comes from Klebsormidium nitens, assembly GCA_000708835.1. NCBI lineage: Eukaryota > Viridiplantae > Streptophyta > Klebsormidiophyceae > Klebsormidiales > Klebsormidiaceae > Klebsormidium > Klebsormidium nitens. Next base: position 151,556 of record DF237005.1, read on the forward strand.
CTTTAAGCCGCCCAGAAAGCGCAGTGAGGAGCGTAGTTTTGCCGCAACCGGGGGGTCCCAGCAGCAGCGTCATGCGCCCTGGCCGGATGACGCCGCTGACGTCTTTCAACACGGGGAACGGCTGCTTCTTGGTCAAGTGCAAACCCAGCGCGCTCAGCAGGCCCTGCAAGCATGTTAACGAGGGTGGATTTATCCTGACCGTGTTTAAAACACGAGCCCTGAGAGCCCAGTGAATGCCAAGAGGATTTTGAGTGGGGTCTAAGGATACCGGAAGAGGATTAGGCAGCGAAACGAACGGCCACGTGTTGTACGAGAGTGTTGCACAGCCGGGAGCACACTGTCACGGAGTTGACTCAATAGGGAAGCCTCTCAAGAGTCACCTAAACTTTGCTCGTTCCGTCAAGATAGATACGGGTCGCCAACTGCATGTAAACAGGGGCTGAATGATTCTCAGTCACTCAGAACGCTTTATGAAGCCCTCCGAAAAGGCCAGCACTACCGGAAGGCAAGGGGCACTCACGTCGACATAGCCTATAACGGCGTTGGGGATTGTGGGGAGCGCAGATGAGCCCATAAGCACTGTGCCTTCCACAGACAGGTTCCTGAAGCGGACCTCCACTGTCGGCTGGGGGATGCCGACCCTGAGAGGAAAAAGGAGAAAGAAGAACGGAACAAATCAGCTTTTCTGAAGAAGGGACTTCAGATCAGGATGATGCAACCTCAAATTGGAGAGCGATCCGACTGAGGACTCTCCTCATTTGAGAACCACGTAGGCTGGTTCCATCCTGAGTTTATAATTGCGACCTTATTTTCGAATGACATCAGATTCACGCGCGATGCCCGCTTCTGGTCAGTCCTACAACGAAAGCTGATTCGCTGTCAGTTTCCCTTGGATATCAAGGTCACTAGGCAAACGGTTTGTCCACGAAAATGGCAGGAGATCTTTTTGTACCACGTTTCTTGTTTGCATGTAATCTCACCTGTCGAAACGGTCCCTGAAGTTTTTGAGCCACATGTAGCCGGCGCGCTCGACAGCCAACCTTCGGAGGTCCCGATTTTTGGCAATTTCTTCAACGTCGACAGTGCGAAACCGCCCTGCAAGGCAATGAGCAAAAAAACGATCACGAAACAGTTGTTTTTGTAAGGAGAGGAACTTCCGAAACGGGCGAAATCCCTTCTTTTGCATGCCACTTCCATGCCCAACGATATAATCGGACGCTAAGCAGCAAACGTCTTCAAAACTTTGGCATATCCCAACCCGATTGAGACATGGTGAGTGTCCACAACGCATGACGTCAGCCGCAGCATACCTGTGACGTCATCCAGGGTGAGGGCCTCCCTCGTGTCGTCATACTCCTCGAGCACGGCCTTGCGCAGCCGGATGCCGGTTGGCTGCTGCTCCAATTGTGCGCGCATCAGATCTTGCTCCGATTGCTCTGCAGATGGACCCAAGGAATCTCAGACACTGTGCGTACTTACTAACTCGGTGGTCAAGTTTTGTGTATGGGTTGGGGGATCAACTGGTCAGCAGGTCGGCTCCGAACAACTACTTTGAACAGTGCGAGTTTTGTCAATACTAGCGCGGATCCCCAGGCTTCACTCCCGACATATCTCATCTTAGCTCAGAATATGGCTCGGTAAGGTGCCCAGGGACAACAGGAAGCACAGTCCATCCTCTCCACAGTGCTCAAACGTCGGTACTCCGGGACCCTCCAACTTTGCCCAACCTGGTCCCTCCACAGGTCAGATCTCTGTAAATGGGTTGCCAAAACTGTTCGGTTCTTCAAGTGGCACTTATTATGACAAAGACAAGTACAACAGCTGGTCCCTACAAACCAGCAACACTATTGAAACCATGTCTAACGCACACGAGCGCCAGAATGTCGGACATACTAACCTCTGCCCATCCTGCTGCTCATTGGCACAAAAGCGTTCTGAGCAGAGCCCCAGTCTCGCGACCCTCCATGAGCCTCTACGCCCCCGATCGACCGGGACACTGTCGGGGCCGTCTGAGACTCAATCTCAACTCCGCTATCGTCAACTTCTCTGGTAGTGTGCAGTCCATTGGAGTCCATGGCTCCAGGACTGGTCATGACACCTGAAACGACAAAAAATTGAAATTTAGAGAGCTGTAACCATCTGCGCGGTCTAGCAGCGTAATTGAGGGGGTGCTGTGGTGATCATTGATGATGGGAGACCTTAATCGTGGAGTCCTGTAAGAGGCGATTGGCTTTCTCCTCGAGAACTTTCAAGACCGATCAGGACGTGTCAAACCATGCAAGGTAGGCTTTTGAGCATGAAAAGAACAGGCGAGACAAGGGTCCTGATCAGAGTGTGCGCGTCTGCTTCATTATACTTCGCCAAAGGACTGATTCGAGGAGGTTCGAGGAGGTTCTGGGAAGCTGATAGACAGCCAGGTGATCACAATAGCCAGGCTTGAGGATAACAGAAAGAGGATGATCTGGACATCTGATCAACATACCGCTCTGTACTGGTAAAAGCCAACCCCAAAAGATCTTGGTAGAACATAGCGTCAGCCATAATGGAGCAAAAGATACTGCTTCGGGCAACAGGTGTGCCACTACGCAGATGAGAATAGGGTCCTTTTATCAGCAAAAAGACTGAACAGAAGCTGAACCTGGCACTCAACAAATCACTGATGTTTCAAGGGCATTTGCAGCCAACCAGGTCTCTCCAGAGGTAAGCGCAAGTGTGGCCAAGCATTGCTCACCAACTCGATGTTGGGCTACATACATTGGACTGAAAACCTCTAAGCAAAGCGCTGGCATTATGGATAATCCTTGGCATCAATGACTGTGCCCTGCTGACATCATAGGAGGGCATCACATGGGCACCCGATCACTTTGATGTGTAAAAAATGCTGCGACCTTACCACCACTCGCCTGACACAAAGCGTCAAGAATAGTGCCAAGCAAACAGGTGGTGTCAAGAAGCGCTTTGCCGTTTTGAGGAACACAGAGTACAAATGAAGTGCATTCCTGATCAGGCTTCCTACGAAGTCAACTATATCAAGAGCTACCTTGAAGCATGTATTCAATCAATGCAGTGAGGGCCACATATTCAAAAGACCTCAACGAGTACCAGTAAACCAAAGTCGACTGACCTGTTCTCGGCTCAATCGGAGCGCCGATTTTCTCCGAGCGCATGCGGCAATGAGTGCACAGCTTCACGCCGTTTGCTTGAGCGCAGCGAATCTACTAAGCTGCTGAGCCCCTACTGCAGCGGGCAGGTGCGAGGCCTTGAAAACTTAACCTGGTAAGTTCTGAATGCGCCCTGCAGAGGTCCTCAGACGACCAGTGAACCCCTTGGCAGAACTCCAACACGTGTAGCAAGCCCGGCAAGGACTCTTATGTTTCCAAACAGTCACTTGCCGAGAGAAGAACGTCTCTCCTGTAGGCTCTGCCAATAAGCTTGCCTACATTCTTCAACACCTAGATCTCACCTTTCTCGTAGCCCTTTGCTGTCACAGGGAAGTCCCTAAGAGCAATGAACCTGGGTTCACCCTAAACCTCAGGAGCATTTGCATTTGCAGTCAATATTTCTACAAGTGGTGACTCACCCTCTAACTTCACCAGCTCTGCAGAGGTGCTCTGAAGGGTGCGTATGGGAACCTAACCGCAAATCAGATCTGCCGATTTGGGGCGATGTGTACACGATCGCAACACGTGGCCCAGTCTGAGGTACAGTTCTCGCTGCAACTTGTCTGGCGCCTTCCGCACCGGGGCCTGCATATCAGTTCGGACGTCACGCTTGCCTCATGTGTCTGAGAGTGCTCTGACTACCGTCGATACATTGTCCTATGGTAGATGAAACTAACGTTTGACCGTTCGATAAGAGGAGCCCGGAGGTGTCCTCTACGTCAGACTTTGGCGATGAAGTCAGCTAGATTCGAAGATCGCCAGACTTGCAACGTGATTGGTCAGAATTACACGTGTATTGTGCGCCGCGACCGCGGCCGCCCCCAACTTGCCGCAGGCCAAGCAGATTCAAGCAAGTCGCCAGCAGATTCCGAATTGTGCAGTGCAGACATGACTTGTCAGAGCGTTTTGTCGGTTGGTATACGGCACTGCAGTTGATGCGAAGTGTACGAATCGCACGTTCTGAATATTGTAATCATACTATTAGCGGAGTCTGTGTCTGTTTTGGATGCACTTTCAACCATGTCGATTTTGTCAAAATATGCTCAAGAGATCCGAATTTGGCTTCCAGATCCTTGAAGTATTTTGCCTCGCCCTGTATGGATCGGTGAACCTCGATTCCTGCAACTTGACCCGTTGAGGATCTCGAGGTAAAGGCTCGTTCAGAATGTCGTTCTACAAACAATTTTTTCCGTCATGGAAGTCGACATGGATTCTTTCAGCTCACTTGTATGGAAACAGGAAGTCTCCGGGGCTTCGCTTGGCAATGAACTGAATTAGGGGCTCTCAGGTTCGGTCTGACAAGATAGTAAAATAGCCTTGGCAAAGAAGAAGTCGTAGCTGCGCAAATCAATTCAAAACTCAACCTCTTGAGAAGCTCAGGTCCGTGATGTCGAATCATCTCTAGGCGCCATTGTTATAGTCGGGGAAGATCGACCCTATCACCCTGATCTTGTTGCGCATACTCTGATAGCTCAACATGTATGTATCCCTGTACTGCATGATACACTCTTCGGATGAAATCGGAAAGCTGGATCCGTAATATAATGAAGACTCGAATGCTTAGAGTCCATGTCCGTCTCTGTTACATCAGCCCTATCAATTGCACGATGCCTTTCTCCAACAAGGTATTTGCGACTACTAAACTCCTGACCTTCAAGTTGCCGACCTGGACTGGTCCGGCCTTCAGTGCGGAACCCTGAGGCGTTGGCCACATGCTAACTCTCTCGCTCTGACACACGCACTTACGACATTTTCTAGCTCATCTAGGCTACAAATTTCCACAAGATAACATCCACCAGCAGCTAAGCCCCTGTCGGCATCATTCCTCTGAACAAACCTAGGATAACCCCGCATTTCAAAGCACGTATTCGAAACCTCCGACTTAACTTCGTATTCATGATAAAACTGTGCAAGGTCTACTGCGGCTCATTCAGTTGCGCAGCCGCCTGCATTTGTGCAGCGACCCCCCTCCGCTCGTTGTGGTGCTCGGGGTCGCCGCGCGCCTCTGCTTTGGTCACCTTGCGGGCGTCCTCGTGCGTCACGGCCTTGTCCGCAGACAGCGCCTCAGCCGCATGCTGCGGGATCAAAAACCGAGCGTCTCTTAGCAAGGCGACATTGGAATCTTTGACTTTCGGGGGAAGAAACGTTCTGGTTATGATTTGTTGACTGCAAGAACAGGCGTAGGGGACCCAAACATCCTACGAGAATTCTCTGCTGAGAGTTCTCTGCTGAGAGGACCGTGACGGATTCTTTAGGAGGAGGTAATGTAAGGTACTGCAGGAAGCAACAAGCAAGGCAACAAGGGCACAAGCACGGCGGTGGCGTGGAGAGGTTGATCGACTTGCGTATTAAGCAGACGCATTCATTGGAGGCCAACGGGGGTGATGCTATCAGAAAGGATCACAGTTCCAAAGGGTCTCAGTATTAAACTGCTCGTGACCAAACCCGATCAAGAGCCTAGGCTTACTCTCCGCCAGCAAGCGTCCTTGATTGTTACATATACACAGCTGTTTACGTCTTGTTCGATGCAACTGAGCGAAGAGAAATGAGAACAGGTTGTTCTTGCGCAAATTTGCTGCACTACGAGAATTTCGACCTTCCGTGTTTAACCATTTCCGTCTTTCACCTGTAACAGCGGTCCCAGCGTGTGCGCCTCCACGGGGGTCCCGCCCCCCTCGGACGGCCCCGGTTCATTCCCCCGGGCGGGCAGGGCTCCGAGCGGCCCCAAGATCTTCTCCTGAGACCTCTTCCTCGCTTCCTTTTGGGCGCCCTTCCGCTCGTCCCGGAGGTTCAGCGCCGCCAGCAGCTGCGCCTCCGCGCCGAGAGAGCCGCCCGTGCGGTCGCCCGTCGCGCGCGTGACCGCGGCCTGCGGAAGGGTTTACGGTTGAAACGTTGAAGTATTTAACCCGATTCTGAGAGGACTTTGGCGCCACAAACCGCGGCCTTTGTACTTTGCAAGCTCGTCCCGGAGGATCAGAGCCGCCAGCAGCTGCGCCTCCGCGCCGAGAGGGCCGCCCGTCCGGTCGCCCGTCGCACGCGTGACCGCCGCCTGCGGAAGAGTCTAAGGTTTTAGGGTTTCAACTTCGCAATAAGCTCGGATCTGGGAAGGACTTTCAAGTTTAATTGCTGCCACGAACCGCGGTTGCGACTCCGCGCCAAAGGGGTCGCCGGTTGCGCGCGTCTGACGTCGTTAGTCGCTTTGGGAAAGATAACGTGATGTCTGTCAGCAGCTGTTTCTTCAAGACGAGAGGGCCGCCGGTGCGGTAGCCCGTCGCGCGCGTGACCGCCGCCTGCAGGGGGTTTACGACTTTTAGCTCGACAAGTTTTTCAAAATAAGCTCGGTTCAGACCGACTGTAGCGCCCCCAGCAGTTTCGCGGTTTTGCGGCCGCTGTGCGGTCGCTTGCTTGCACGCGAGACGGGTTCACAGGACCAAGAATACTTGGTGTCTACCACACGCGATCTCTTTGGTGAACGTTTTTACATAATAACGCTCACGGAGGACGCGAATGCCGCTGCATCGAAGACAGAGCTCTAGACACAAAAGCTCTAAAGAACCGCAACGGTTTTTGAGGAGCCCTTGTTGAGCGTCATCCATTTCGAGGGGTTTGCCTAACGACTCAGAATCTGAGCAACGAAGCAAAAGGATGGATGTGAAATCTTGACCTTGATTCCTTTCAGAGAAGGCTCGTGAGCCGGGGTTTGGGCGCCTGACCTGGACTGCGCGCGCGTCCCCTGGGCCGATGGGCTTCTCCGCGCGCTCGTGGCCCGCCAGCTCGAGAGCTTCTCCGATCAGAACGGGGTCTTCCAAGCCTGCGAGCCGGCAAAGAGTCTCGGAAAAGCTGGGGTACTGTGAAGATTCTCAGAAGGTAATTGACAAAGGTCTCACACGTATGCACGGCTAATGCTTCTTTTGGCACGACAGTTGTGATAAACGAATCTCAAGTTCAGGGTGAAACGGCGAAGCATGACTTTTTGTTGGTATTATCCTTGCCATTCAAAAGGATCCGAATGGAAGAGTCGAAGCCGGATGCTCGTTTTGGCGGGCTTTGAGTCTCGCCTCCGGAATAATGTTTCACGTGCTCATCATTTGCTCGCCAACTCATCCACCCTACATCCATCAACGTGGCTTTAACGAACCTTTTAATCGTTTGCACTGAACCCATGTTGCCTTCAAATCTTTTGCACACAACCTTCTTACCCGGTTTGTAACCGCGCGGGTACCGCGGCTCGTCCGCGGCGACGCGCTGCGCGCGCTCGTTGAACGTCGCGGCCTCCTGCACGTGCGCGCTCACGCCGCGCGCGAGCGTCACGTGGTCGGGGTCGTTGCGCTCCTCCGCGCTCTGCACGCGCCGCGCGTCGTCGGTCGTCGCGGGCTTGTCCATCGGCAGCCGCCGCGTCGCGTTCTGCGAGGCAAGATTGACGACATGTTGTGCATGGGGCGTGAGTCAACCCAATGCGGTCCTCGCTTATTCTTACAGACTCTCTCAACTGGGAACTACAAGGGGACTCCCGTATGGTAATTACGGATGAAGCCGATATGACCGCGTCCTTGGACTTTGGAAACTCCGTTCACCTCTATTTCTGATAGAGATCCATGAGAATGACAAACAGAGCCAAATCGCCCACATGACGAACGGCTCATGTCGCCCACAAGGATCACTCGCGACGAACTTGACGCGCATACAAACATTTTAGTCCAGGCAAGCCATTAATTCCTTTGGGCCATAGCGTATCGGAATCGTCCGTTCCGTATCAAACCCACCCTCAGGATGTCGCCCAGCGTGTGGGGATTCCCTTCGTAAGCCACGGTTCCGTCCACCTTGCCTAGCTTTTTCCGCTCGTTCTCGTCCGCTGCCCTCTCCGCTTCGGCGACCAGATCGTTGCTGATCGGAACGCCGGCGGTCGCCCTCGTCACTGCGCTCTGCAAAGAGATGTTGCAAAGAAACATATCCGTGAGTTGAATGGCAGATGATGGCCACTAATTCACCAATTTCCCAACTTCTTGTGCAGGGAAGTCGTGAAGGGGCCCCGAGGCGACGGCTGCTGAATCTCGCGGTGTTTGGATTGAACATGAATCGTTCTTGTACCGGGAAAAGCAGGATTTTGGCCTCAGCAAAAGACCGTGATTCTTTTTTGGAGGCTGTTTGCCGCCAGAACGTGCCAATTAAGAGACTTCCCGGCATGAACGGGGGCGGAAGGACCGCAACTTTTGCGAATTTAATCGTCTTAGGTGTGCCGGCCTTTTCAGAAGGTTCTTTCGCATGTCATTAAGCATATTCCACCCCAATCTCAAAATAGCTCACAGGAGCCGTTGCAATTGTGGGCATTCCTGTTTGGCACAGAGATGATTTTGGACCTCCAAATTTAGCTCCAATTCTCTTCAAATTCAGCTTTGAATTCCCCACAAACTTCCAAGACGCAACTTTGGTGGTTTTGTGGAGAGTCGAACCTGGATGGCGCTCGCGTCCCCCGGGTCGACTGGCTTGTCCGCGCGCGCGCGGCCCGCCGCCTCGAGCGCCTCTCCAATTGTGACGCTGTCCTCTCCGCGCCTTTCTGTGAAGAGCGCAGAAAGTGACACAGTCGACGTTCGCCAGTCAGAGAAGGGAAATGTTCATTGATTTTTAAACGGCATTTTGGATCAAAAACCATGGGAAAAACTTCATTGTGAGGCTTGACAAACAGCGGCGGTTCATCCGGTCAATATCGTAACAATCGACAAACGAGACATTGTGATACGTGAGCGTCGTTGAAATCAAGGATCAGTCGGAAGATGCTGGACATGGAACGATCAAAGATGCGTGCGTTCAAAGTAGATGGAAAATGCTTCGATGAGCTGCTTTTCGAATCAAAAAAATGCATCAAAACCCGATATTTCGAGGCAAAAAGTCGCTTCCATCTTGTGATTGCAGAAGGCTTTACTTTGGTGTACCACTCTTCTGTAGCTGTGTTTAGAACTGGGATACTAGTTTGACTGATCATGTTCCTGGTCTGATACAACCAAAGGGCCTCAACTTGAACATCTCGCTGGAAGATCATTTCTCTCAGTGTGCAGGCATCATTGGCCCTTTGGCATTCTTCGCTGACCAACGTTTCTGTCTTCAGCGTCTGTGATTGAGACTCTGGTCATCCCTCGGACTACTTTTTCGATCCTATCAACCAGATTTGCAAGTACTCCTAACGACAAGCACATCACTTCGACACCAACTCATATTCATTTAGGCATAAGCTCTTTCGAAATCGCATTGCAAACCTTTCGTAGCGTCCGCCTCGCAGCAGATATACATTTTGGATGCATGGAGAGAAAGGTGGAACGAAAAGGTAACCTTGCACAAATGTGCGCCCACTCCCAGTCCGACCCCTCACCAAACTCTCTGTGCAGCTCCTCAGAGAGACTCGGCTCCCCCTTCCGCGGGGACCGGGGCTCTGGGGCTGCCGCGGCGCGCCCCTCGCGCCGCGCGCGCGCCCGGTGCTCCAGAAAGCGCGCGCGCGCGTCGTCCTCGTCCTGCTGACGCTCTCCTGACGCGCGCGCAGGCGCGCGTTCGCCCCTCAGCTCCCAGCAGAGCCCCTGCTCTCGAATCTCAAACTGGGCGGGGTCGTCCTGCAGGGGGCTGGCGGGATGCGCGCGCGCGGCCGCGGCCGCCTGGCGCCTCTCTTGCGACGCCTGTTCGCTAGCCATGCATGAAGCTCGTGCCTAGGGAAAGCTTTCTCTCGCCGCCTTTTGCGCTTCCCAACAAATGCTCGCTGCGTCGATCAAAGGCAAGGATGCGTAGGGAAGAAAAGAGGGGGAGAGAGGTGGCAGCTTTTGGTGAAGCGCTGAACCATGGAAATGTTGCCCCTGTTCTTCGCCGCAGCAAAGAAACGTTCGTAGGGACCTAAGGCACTTCAGCAAGATGAAGTCGCTGAGGCTCAATCACCGGCTAGCTTATACTAGTTTTCCTAGGCACAACTCCATGACGCCGTCTGAGAATCGCAGGGCACTGCTCAATGAGGTTTTTGCTTCGAGAGCCTAGTCCCATAAGGATAAAGTTTAATACCTATTAAGGATCTAAGAGCTATAAGACACGCCCGGCGAACGGGTGGGGTTGGTATGGTGGTTAGGGTGGGTTCGGGTGCGGAGCGCGTCATGTTTGTAGGTTAAGGTTTTTAGTTAGGTTGCTGCCCCGGGTTCTTCCTTATAGGTATTAGATCCTTATAGGTATTAGACTTGACGGGTATAGTCCCCAGTATTCAAGGGCCTGAAAGCTCGTCTTATGAAGCTTCATACGCGCTGACGTGTTTCAGAGCCGGCAGTCCAGTGTTGCAATTGCTTAGCACGTTTGACGCCGAAGTCTGACACATGTCACTTAAATGCATTCTGGACGCGCGCGCGCGTGCGCACGACCGTTCGATGATGAATGGTGCCTGCACACCTGTTTGAGAATTGGGACCTCCTGTCACGTGTACGCCGAGCTAAAGTCCTGTTCTTAATCATTGGATTGAAGAGATTCTCGCAAACCGCACCGAGCACGCGGCGGCGCAGCGAGCAACATTGTTAGACTTTGCTTTGTCAAGCGTAACACATTCTGTCGAACGCACGAGACGAAGTTAGGAAATAAACAACCGTTTTTCATATCGTGTACGGGCCCGGGCATATCAATCTTGGTGCAAGAGAGTGTCCAGAAGAGTTCGTGTCGAAAACATTGAACGTCGTCTGGAAAGAGAATCATCTGCCAGTCATGCGGCTTGACTTACTCGTGCTCGCTTGAAGAATACGTACCACGTTCAGATATGTTGTCTGCAACCGGCACATGATCGAAAAAGCCAACAACGAACGGCCCCTCTCATCTGCAATCAGACTCGAAGAGTTCGGATGACGTACACTGGCTGAGTTGGAATTTTCATTCGATCGTCCCTTTCGTTCATGTACAAAGATTCTCCTAGAACCAGCACTTCCTCCGGTGCTACAAGTTCCTATGAACAGGTCCGAATTGCCTCTCAATCTTATCCTCACCATCCGGCGTTGTCTCCTTGTAGCCAAACGTCACCGTCAGAGCCCTGACCGTAACCATTCCAATCGTAATCCGCTACCTCAATCACGCACAGCACCCTCCTCTAGTTTCTCACGAGAATTCACTCCAATCTTTCTCCTATCCACCCTGCGCTCTCACCGACACTAATTACCGATCACGTTCCTCTTCGCGGTTTCGGATTGTTGAAGATTCATTCAGCCTTCCAATCACACCGCGACGCGCGCGCTTCTACTGCGGCTCGTTCAGCCGCGCGGCCGCCTGCATTTGCGCGGCGACTCCCCTCCGCACGTTATGGTGCTCGGGGTCGCCGCGCGCTTCGGCGCGAGTCACCTTGCGGGCGTCCTCGCGCGTCACCACCTTGTCCGCAGACAGCGCCTCGGACGCATGCTGCGCGAGCGGGAAGAATATGACCTAATCAAGAAGCAATACAAGCGAGATCGAGGAAAATAACTGCGCGCTTTGGCCAATGAGAGGAAGATTGAACAGACTGCTCTTACGGTTGGCTCTGCGAATCAAAGCCCTGACGTCAGCAACATGAGGAAATTGGACGAGGTCTCAGGATCTGCCACCTGCGGGTGAGAAAGTTGGCAGAGGCAAGTTGCTTCCTGCTGCAAAGTGGGCATGAGTCAGGAACAAACCAATCTCTTCACGTTCGCTCTACCGCAAATTCTCACCCCGATCCTAAAACTTTGAAAGCACTCGTGTTGCAATATCGACCGTACGTGTGCCTCCTCGACCCACGAGAAGAAGATAGCCAAAGGGCTCAGCAAACAATTACGACAAGAGACTTGCGGTTAGAACACTAGCACAAACCGCCAAAACCCGCGCTCCGCTCGCCTGCAGAAGCTGCCCCAGAGTGTGCGCCTCCGGCGCGCGCGCAGCTCCCTTGCGCGGCGACCCCGGTCGAGTTTCCCGGGCGGGCTGGGGCGGCACGTGCCCCAGCTCCATCTCGTGTGCCGCCTGCGCGGCCGCGCGCTCGCGCCGCTCGCGCACCTGCTCGTCCCGGAGGTTTAGCGCCGCGAGCAGCTGCGCCTCGGCGCCCAGAGGGCCCCCCGTGCGGTCGCCCGTCGCGCGCGTGACCGCGGCCTGCCGAAGGGTTTAAGGGTTCTGTGCGTCGGGATTTGGCTTCGAAAGTTGATAAGGGCCGGCACGAGGCGTTAAATGCAAACGGTCTCTGCGCGACAGGGTTGAGTGATTCAGTGGAAATGGATCAGAGTATATCGGGTTTAAGTTCTCTCCGTAAGCGAAGGACGATATTGTCCGTTAGCAGGAGCGCGGAGTGAGAGGCGTATCAATGGATCAGAGATGAAAAGTTAAAGGCATGGCAGGATGAAAGTTTGAATACGATCAAGACGCAGAAAATAGCTCAAGAAGATGACGAACCTATTGCGACTCTTCCAGCACTAATTGAGTTCGCCCAACGCATTGCCGGGCGCTGTCAGAAGTACCAGGATTACATGGTGCTGACTAGATGGTTGACTGCACACGACGGACCTCTACATCGATCGACCCCTTCTGTACGCTTTCCGGAACTGGTGCGACATGCTGTGCCGGGTTGCAGCAGAAAAGACCCCTCGTGCAGGGTTCCCCCCTCTCATTCGTGCTTGGGGCGCAGTACAACGAGTTCTTTTCATCACTGTCAGCTTTGTGAGGTTTAATATAAACGAAACTGAAAAAGAGAAGATATCTGTTGGGATCAAGGCGGTATCTCTGCCCCACCTGAGCTGCGCGCGCGTCCCCCGGGTCGACCGGCTTGTCCGCGCGCGCGTGGCCCGCCACCTCGAGCGCCTCCCCAATCAGCACGGGGTCGTCAAGTGCTGTGAGGTAACGCATCAGAGGGCTTCAAAAGCAAAATTAGAATGGTTACATAAAAGCTTTGTTTTCGATACGCATCTAATCAACCGGCGTGCTTTTTCTTAAGATCAAGTTGCAGACCCCGGAGACCGGCCAGGTTTTCTTAGTTAAGCCAAGAAGGCGGCTTAGCCAACGAATGTCTGGTTCCTCAAAGCGTACCCGGAAAATGGCTCTTTCTAGAGAGTCCGATGGTCTGTCAAAGCGCGGTCGAGAACTCCGGACCTTAACGGCTTGGATTGTGAGCATGTTCGAAACCTATCTACGTACGCAACCAAGTTTGCGCCAACCAAAGCGCCGGAGCGCTTTGATCTGCGCTCCTTCGTTCCGTGTCTTTTCACCGGCACTCTCAAGTACGGCAGTCCCACCGAACCCAGGGAGGTACGTTCAAAAGGAGCGCGCGCACGCGCACCTGGCTTGTACCCGTGCGGGTAGCGCGGCTCGTGCGCCGCGACGCGCTCCGCGGCCTCGTTGAACGCCGCGGCCGCCTGCATGTGCGCCGCGATGCCGCGCGCGTGCGACACGTGGAACGGATCGTTGCGCTGCTCCGCGCTCTGCACGCGCCGCGCGTCTTCGCCCGTCGCGGGCTTGTCCATCGGCAGCCGCCGGGCCGCGTCCTGCAGCGACGGGTTTCTGGAAGTCGTAGAAAAGTTTTCCCAAAACTTTGAAGGTTACCCGAATTTTACCCCTTGAGTTGGAAGCTGTAAGAAATCTGCAGACTTTCCCATTTTTTGGGCTTTTTGAAATCATCATATTTCTTGCGGAGATTGGAGATCTGCGGATCTTATGGGCTCAAAACTTTAAATGCCCCTTTGCGCTACCAAGGGAAGGGGAATAACAACTTGCAAACATGATGGAGTACCTCCAGAGCCCTACCCAGTTGCAGTTAACAACTAGGAGTTGCTGACATCATGAATAAAAGTGGCAGCGATGTTTCACTAGCAACTCCAGACAATCAGGAAATCGTTGAACGGCGGCTCTAGAGCTTCGAGAGCGCACGTTGATCTCTAGCATCCGTCGCGCTTGCTTCGGTCCTGCTTTTGCTTCACTGTTGGTAGACAGATCCAAACCCAGCGTGCTCAGCAAGCCCGCGAGGTCAGCTTACACTAGTTGCCTTTTCAAAGGCTCATCCTAGGAAGAGCCCTGTGAACAGGATGCAGAAGGCGCGGAAATTCTGAGAAATGTTTTGGAAGCAGACTTTTAAGACCCACCTTGAGAACCTCCCCTAGTCTGTGGGGCGTCCCCTCGTATGTCACCGTTCCGTCCGTCTCAAAGATCAGCTTCCGCTCGTTCTCGGTCGCCGCCTTTTCTGCTTCGGCGGCCAGATCACTGCTGATCTGGACTCCCGAGGTCGCCCTTGCCACTGCGCTCTGCACCGAAGTACAGTTGGAGGCACTAAGGAGGGTTCCAGAGACATTCCAGAAGCATTTTAGAAGAGAGTTGTGAAAAAAAATTGTCCGCTGGTAACTTTCCCGTTGCTTCGAGTTGTTACGAATGTGCACAGACAATCACATCAAGGAACGGTTAGGTAAGATACCTAACTCTCGGCTGATAGAAGCCTTCTCAGCTATCCATGCTGAAAAGTTACACGCGTTCCCAGATTCCTTCTCCTCCGTCTGATCTTGAGAGGGCAAGAGTGTCTTCAACTCAGAGTCTCGCTTCTTACATGTCCTTCTGGGCGGAAACTATAAGCTAGTATAATCTCCGCGAAGCTGTCTCTGGTAAATTCACCAGACCTCGCCTCGTCAAAGAGGGCGTCGGAGGACTGGTCCTACCTCAAGCGACCAAATTGGCCCGCATCAGGGCCAGCTTAATTGGCGAAGGCAATTTTCAAGATGGGATGTGATCCATCACTTTGATTTTTCCCCCAGGACTCGAATCAAAAGTGTACCTTGAAACCTGACGCCCTTTGGATCACTTCCATATGAACAAAAAGAGATAGAGTTTAAGCTCTCTTAAGACCGCCTAACAATACTGCTTGGCCGGGGGGTTTAAGCCTGACCTGGATGGCGCTCGCGTCGCTCGCGTCGACGGGCTTGTCTCCGCGCGCGTGGCCCGCGGCCTCGAGCGCCTCTCCGATGGTGACGCTGTCCTCTCCGCGCTTGGCTGCAGAAAATAGGGAGCCGCTTATCGTGCAGATTTTGGTGGGTTCAGGAGTATTGGCAGTTTTGTTCGAATTCCTCTCGATTCTGCTCGGATGAATCTTTTCAATTTGGGGCAAAACGCGTGTCAAGACGAGCGGTTCAAAGTGTTTCTAGTGCGACAAACACGAGCTGATCCGCAACCTACATTCAGCTGGACTTTGAACCCGACAAAAATACTTCAAAGGGATCTATTTTGCGCCCCTTCTTCTGGTCAGCTATCCGCAGGAAAATTCCAGAGACAGAGAATCACGTGCTAGTCCTGATCAATAACTTTCCCTTTTTCTTTTCGCGCAAAAATAGGTGCCCATGTTTTGAAATCCTCTCATTGTTTTACCAGTGCCCATGAAAACATTCGCGCGGCAAAGTCACATCCAAAATTACTCTCTGCTTCGTTCCAAAGCTCGCTCCTGGGAAAGGGCCCAAGACAGGCTTCGCTCACTTCTTCAACTCAAAGCAATTAGTACAAACTGAAACTATCATGAACCCCTGCATACATTCGCAAAAAAAGTCGTTGCTTCCGTACTCAATCAACACTGAGCCGACCTCTTCCACGACGACCCACTTCATCCCTCTCACAACGTCCTGGACCTTTCTTCCAATCCTTGGTCAAGTATCTTGATTGCATTTCTCCAAACTACTTTTCCTGCCTGAAAACCCTCCCCTCAAGCAATTTCCCGTCACATTTTCTCTGACTACCCCAACCACATTTTCTCGGAAGCTTCTCCGCCCCCTGACAACCACCCATCAAACATATTTCAACTTCATTTGCCCACTAGCTCGGGGCTTCCCGGCTCACCGAACTCCTTGTGTAGCTCCTCGGACAGGCTGGGCCCCCTACGGGGGGACAGCGGCGCCTGCGGCTTGCCCCCCCGCCGCTTCTGCGCCCGGTGCTCCTGGAAGCGCGCGCGCGCGTCCTCGTCCGACTCGCCCACCTCAGCCTGCTGACGCCCCGCTGACGTGGCGATCGTGGGCGCGCTCTCCTCGCGTAGCTGCTCCATGCCGCCCAAAGTGTGCGCGCGCGCCTCCTTCGCCCGGGGCCCTTCCCCGTGGGATGCGAAGCTCTCGGGGAGCTGCTTGCGCCGCAGGCCCTGTTCTTGGGTGCCAATGTGCCCGGGGTCCGTCTGTTGGGGCCTTTCTGTAGCGCCCGGAGGAGTGTCGGTCTTCTGGCGCTTCTCGTCGGTCGCCTGTTGGCTCGCCATGCTTTGGTGGGTGCGAACACTTTAGAGCCGCAGTTGGATGCTTAAGGAAGGGGCGGCTTTGTAAAGCGGCTTCCTGCGCTTTAGTTGAATATGCTCGAAAGAGATCAGGCCCGACTTGCACAGGGGTTCTCCCCTCCCGTTCTCCTTTTGGAAGTCAAAAGACTCTTTCTTTGACCGGAGACACGCGGCCTTACGCCCCTCTCTCTGGTTCGCAACAGCAAGGAGCTTCAGGTTCGATCAAGCACAACCCAGCCAGTGTTGACATCTACCAAGCACGGGAAGACTTCAGGCTACCTGCCTAGATTGGACTTGCCGACTGATCAAGACAGCAAAATCTGGCAGGTCTCACGTGGGATGACATATGCAGATCTAGGGTTAGGACTGTGCTGTACACCAGGAATGATACGTCAGATGTAAGGCAAAACCATGATACCGAGTGCGTCCCAAGATCTTTAGACTGCATGAGTCGTCGACTCGTCCCGATTCGCAAGATCGAGAGGCGAATTGGCCATTGGAGAGCGCAAGCACAAGCTCGCGCCACGCGGAGCCCAGAGATCAGGTCTTTACGCGACAATCATAAGCTTCTGAGAGGATGGTCACTGAAGCTTCAATTGCACTGAAGCAGGCCTAAGTGGGCAATCAGTCTTGTCTGATTATGATTCGAAAGATGACAGTCTTCTGGGACTTTTATGTTGCAAAACAAAGATTCAGACGTTGGTCAGAAGTTTGTTCACTCCGTCAGCTGAGGATGCCAATCATGTGTGTCTATCTACAGCGTACCAGACCAGACCTCTTCTCAGTTCTAGCAAGTAGAATAAATCAATAGTCGCGACGTTATTCAAGGACGCCACACATGAACCATGACCCAGACATGACGATGTTGAGTTGCACAAAACTATGGGAGGGTCACCGATTCACGACCCGTATGATGAAGGTGTCATGCTACTTCATAATTACAGATTGCTTTCGAAAGTACCGGAAGCAGATATCGACCTGCCAACTTTGCTTTTAACTTTCATCAGCCTAGACTGGCAGCTAAGAAAATATGAGAATCCTATACCTTATCTGCCCTTCTCCAGTCACCTCTACAGCTCTCTTAACCTGACCCTGACTAAACTTGCGCTGCCTGACAGCGGCTGGAATGCCCTTTGTAGCAACGCAGCTGCCTATAAGCACCTTCTACTCGTCTTCCCGCTTTCTTAACCGCTTTCTTAACCGCTTCCTTACAATTGTCTCGTTCCTGTATTTACTTGCATGTCTCTTAAGACGCCTTTCCCTATCACTGAGCACCTTACATCTCCTCTCTAGATTTATTCTGGCTGAGACTCGACCCAACGAAAACCTGCAACAACGGCTAAATGCCGAACGGATAGGTTTGAGGCTGCTCGTCTGCCTCCTCGATCCTACTCCAAACGGACTCTTTGTCCAGGGGTTCTACCGCGCGAGTCTGGTCGATGTGAATGATCTTGTCATGCTGCTTGAAGACCTGCAGCGGGAAAGGAAGCAACCGGTGACCAACTCTCCTGCCATCACCCTGTGACGTGATCATGCTTATCTTTTTTTGAGATAAGCACTCGAGGTCTGGGAAGCGACTGCAAAAACGAGTCACGATCAACACATAAAAGTATGATTTATGATTCCAATACGTCTCCTGCAGACGTTCCAAAATGGAGGCCAGTTGGAGGGGTCTGATTGTCATTGGAAGAGCTTGTCGAACTCCATGGGAATTCAAGTATGATTCGAATAATGATTTGATTTGAAAGTCTGCAAGATCTGAAACAAGCCCACGTTTGATGGAGGAAAAGGCTCCCCTTACGTTATTCACGGCTCTCCGTGCTTACAGTTTGGAAGACAAAGCTGCGTCCAAAAAGCGCGTAACTTGAACGCAGAGATATTCGTCTTATGTAAACCTGACCGCCTATGTGGAGGGCCCCTAAAAGGGCCAATAACAGAGTTTCGTTAGCGGTAACCGCGTCTTGTGCCTGCTGCATGCTCAAAAAAACAGGTGACTCCAAGTTGATCTCAGCCGCTCATCACAAGAAAGTCGACGCTCACCTTGGCCCTGTAGTAGTTGTCACGATCCTGAGTTTCCTCTGAGTAAACGAGACCGATGGAGCGCTTCCAGAGGCAGAGCTCGCGCGGCTCGACCCACCGGCAATCGAGCAGGAAGTTTGTGGGCGACACCTGACAAGAAGAGAAGGCTTAACGGTCGCCCTGGGCCGGCCAGCTGTGATACACACGGGCCGATTTGAAGCTCAATCAAGCTTTGTTCTGTGGGGACCTCATCCCAGCTTTTATAATGCAGGGTATGTTTCTCTCAAGGAATCCGTCAACCAGGTCTCAGAAACGGTGAGGACGAATCTGTGCCAGTGCTAACAAAGACAAAAGGACCGTAAGGACTTTAAAGTATCAAAGTCAGCCACATAATGGACTCCCAAAAAGAAACCTTCCGTTCTTTAAAGTTGTTGGAATGGAAGGTCGCGTTTCCACGATCATTGAACAAAATTCAGTCTCTTGGTCCGCCGTTTGCTGACGCTACTCATGTTTCATCGTAGCCACGGTGGAAGGCCAATTTCCAAGCAAGGGAATGTCGATTGTAAGGTTTTTATCAGACCACTTAACATTTGAGATTGCCAGAAGCGACTAGAATCTGGACCCTGCAGCTCGATGCCTTGATCTTTTCCGATGGGTAGGCTCCCTCACCTCGTGCAGGATTTTTTCGAGGGTGCCTGGAAAGGGTGGCTTTAGTCGCACGCACCGCCCCGGCTCGCCCCAAGCAGAAGCCGCAGTCAGGGTTCCGGAGTATGTGCTGCGTATAGAACGGAACGGAGTGGGTGCGTTTGAAAGGATTTCTTGCCCGGAGCGCTGATTCACACTCTCAAACATAACATGGGACCAGAGAAGAGCCCTTCTTGGCTGAGATATCAGCTAGGTCAAAGGGGCATAGAAACTTAAGTTCTGCCCTGATACGTACTTGGGGGGGGCAGGATTCTCCTCCAGGTGCTGCCCCCCAAGGTAGGAAAATGCGTCCTCTTTCTTTCATGAGTTGGAACCAACGGAAGCAGTGCCTGTCAGCCGAATCACGAGCTTGTTTGTCGAAATATAAAGCTCGGTGCGAAAAAAGAAATGAACCAGAAAGGAAACAACATCGACAAAGAGAAACCTGAGAAGAAGCAAGGCGTAAGAAGGGGAAACGTGTACCTGAATCCAATACTGACTGCCTGCTCCCCGTACTTCTCCTTCACCAGCTGCCCCATGTTCGCCTGATGCCACTCCCAGGCAACCTCCGTCTCGCGCGCATCGCTGACGTGGCAGTTGTGCGCCCACACGACGGCGCGGCACACCCCCCCGCACAGCGCCTCGCAGTGCTCCTTGAGGGCTGCAGAATCGCATGGCGGCAGATGAAGGCGTGATTTGGTGTTCGAATTGTCGAATCTCTGCTCCAAGTCGTCTTTTCTGACTGATCGCAGGACAAGATTGGTTGTCAAATGCGTTTAGTCGGCAAGAAAGGATTAGTGGGACCACATCAGCTTCTCCGGGAGGCGGAATCTGCGAAGCCGCATCCCTTGAATCTTGGTGACGATTGCTTCGACAACAGGGTTTCAAGACCTTCTTCTCGTTTGATCAGAAGAACTTCACTGTGCGACCCGCTTTGAGTATCTCTCTTGGGTGCTTTCAACAATAGCCAGCACGTTTGTGACTTGCGAGAATAAACGTCTCACCTTCTAGTGAGTTGAACATGTGCCTGTCGCGAATGGTCCAGGCGTCCTCGTAAGACTCGTAAATATTGCGGTAGTAGACCTCCGCATCTTTCACCACGACGGCGTTCTGCAGCACGTCCAAGGTTGGAGGATGGAACTTCGGCATGCCGTACAGCGAGATTAGCTGCCAACCCATGGACGTAATTCACCCCTACCCTAGTTTGCCTCCAGTCGCGCTGCTTCCTGCATTTGATCCCAGAGGCAGGGCCGTGGACTTGCTGGCTGGACACGAAGTCGAGCGAGCAGGCGCGAAAGCTTTCCCGTGCGCGAGCACAGATTTGAGCACTTACCGGATTCTGGAGCTTGCAGCGAACCGTCCTTTTCTACAGGATCTAACCGTAAGACCATCAATCCGTCGTCTCAGAAAAGTTCCAGAGCTGTGAACTTTTCTGTCTCTGGGAGCAAGACAGGAAAGTACATTCCATAAGCGAGCGCTCCGTCCTTCACCTGCAACGCGAAGAAGTACTCGTCGTCCTGGCACCGGTGGCGGCCCGCGCGCACGCCCGCGGGCGGCCCCATCGCGCGCACGTCGCGCAGTAAGCACATGACGTCACGCTCGCAGCCGGGACGGCCGCCGGCCGCGGAGGCCGCGAAGCCGTACGTGTGCGGGTCGGGCGCGTACGCGGCAAGGCCGCGGCAGACCCGCCTGCAAAAGCGAACGTTAACCCGCAAAGGTTAA
Source organism: Klebsormidium nitens (assembly GCA_000708835.1). NCBI lineage: Eukaryota > Viridiplantae > Streptophyta > Klebsormidiophyceae > Klebsormidiales > Klebsormidiaceae > Klebsormidium > Klebsormidium nitens. Next base: position 172,361 of record DF237005.1, read on the forward strand.
ATATTGAAAGAAGCCACTTCAGTTTGCAGAAAAGAACGTCACTCCGCAGGAAATTGCTTGGAAACCTAGCTAGGCCTATTGAGGTTGCAGAACGTACATCGATCCGGACGATCTTAAGAGCTGTCTGATGTGAAAAGAAGATAACGCCAACCCGCAAGTGTTACACGGAACTGCTAATTCAGTTGCCTCTTGGATTGTGCAGAATATTGCGACTTGCATCGCTCAGATTTGCTGTCGGAAGCCAATCGTATCTGCAAGGGCTCATTTAAGACCCGGTCTCGGCGAATCCAGAAGAATCTGCGGGAGAGCTTCCGACCTTTCAAAAATCGAATTGCCTGACTAGATCCGAGCAACATCAACGATCGTTGGCAATTCATTGCGAAGACAATGCGTCGATACCTCACCTCGCTCGCTCCGCTGCTTTGGGGTCCTTTTTCTCTAAGTACTGGATAACTGCCTCTAGTGACTTGTATAGTCCGTGTAGGTCAACCCCGTGAATCGAGACCGCGTTTCTGCACAGAACGAGGTCAAACATTTCGAAACACAGATCCTTGAACCGCCTGTCCCATCAATGTCGAGATTAAAGGAGCAGCTCCACGTCATCATGCTGGTTGGCGGACTCGATCAGCAGAGCTGCATGTCAAGCAAATAAGTAGAAAGCGACGCATCCAGTGTAAATGGAGGAAGAAATATTGAGGCGCACGCACATGTCTTTTTGAGATCTATACATATGACCTTTGACGTCCCGTGCTTGAAAGCATTCGAGGAGAGCACTCGAGGAGTCATTCCAGGCAGGTAGTTCGACATCTCGAAGCAAACTCCCTGCCATGGAGCAGCAAATGTCTTCCACAAGACCCTTTAAGATTTCGAATTCCGTGAGAAAGTGCAAGACGACGTGCAGACGCAAAGTATGTGGAATCTTCAGAACTGGTTTCTCTGACACGCGAGCTTCACTTAAGGTCTCAAAACATAGCGTACCCTTTTGAATCCTCCTTCGAGAGCGCCTTCCTGCGCGAAGATCATATTCAATGCTTGTTTTTGTGGATGATGGGGTTCGATGAGAAGAGGCTGCACGACTTTAATTCGGAATCTTGTCGAGTGCTCAGCATCGAGGTCACAGTTCAAGTGCATGGGACAAGGAGCTCAGCAAGACTACTGAGCAACGGGAAAAGGCATTGATTTCACGGCCTCAGTCAATCAGATTCTTCACGAGTTCCGTTCGTTTCGTTCTTGGCTACTAGATCATTTCAAGCGTCGCAGAAATGAGGAGTAGGAAGCGTCCTTTGCACTCATTGATCTCTGCATCAATGTTCAACCTCCAGTGTCTGTTGTTTCCTCACTCGTTGTGCTCCCTGGCCCACTCCAGGAACTCCTCCACCACTGTGTTCCGCCACATCCACAGGGGGTATCTCTTAAACCCCGAGAGCGCCGCGGCCGCGCTGCCGTCGGCCGACGCGCCGCTGACGTAGCGATCCACGCGTGCCATGTCAACCAGATCTGCCTCGCACACCACCAGCGAGAAATCCTGAACGAGGATTCAGAAATCATTTGAAAGTCTGTTTTCAAATCCTGATACCATCCTGATAGTAGCTGACGTTCGCTTTGTGAAACATTGGATGCACGGCTCTCGAGCTGCGGGGACGAATCGAAAACCAGGTTCCCTTAACGTCCGTGGAATGCTCTGACCTCCATCACCTAATGCCCCCAAGTCAAGCACACTGCAGAATCTCCTGAAGAGAAGATTCTTTAGCGGATGAGAAGTAACACAAACGAAATCAAATCCAGCATCAGAAGAAAAGGTGTCCGATGCGAATGGATATGGGTACAGCTTTTCGTTAACAACCTTGGAAGCCGTAGAAGCTACTCAATGCTATGTCATACATCTATCAGCACCGCAAATCTGAACGTCAGTCACAGAGACTCTGAGTACCAGGTTTTCTCCCTCACCTTCTGTTCAATGAGGCGCTTGGTAATCCTGGCTCGTTCTTCATAGAATTCGTGCGTCCCGTGTGTCGCCTCCCCAATCATCACTATCTGCGCATCGCCGATCTGTCGTAGCAGCTCGTCATATCGTTTTTCTGTCCCATTAGGCAGCTCAAAAGCATGAGACCTGATTCCTTCGAGATGTAGCTTCAGACCTGCATCCTGTGTGCTTTTCCCTGATGAGGACGAGAGGTACGTTGCTTCCTCGCGGTCGATGCCTATCCTTCGGCTTCGCGTGTCGTAATACGCTGAAGTTTCACCGGCGTCCATTTTGCGTGAAGTATTGCCCAGCTTGACTTTGAAACTTAGGCTCTTTTAATGAGTTCAATCACCAGCTACAAACTGCTCGATCCGCCAAGGACCTTCTTGCTTTCGTAGCCTATTTTAGCTGAGAGCAGGGAAAGTGGTTAAGAGAAGCTTCTGCAGCCCCAGAGAAGCCTGCAGTACAGAATCTGCAGACAAAATATTGAAGCCAGGATTCCGGAATGTGGTCGGCAGCATGACCTTATCATTGGGTTTTCCGCGGATAAGATACCGAATGATTGCAACTCAGAGCTTACCGCGCTACAGGATGCTTAAATGCAAGGCATCTTTGACGTCTAGTCGCCTGAAAACGCGCGAAGGCTAAACATCTTCTGCTGACCCGCTTGTTCAGTATTCGTCTGTGCAAGCCGCCTCAACCACAGTCTACGTCTTACCTGCGCGCACCTTTGGCAGTAAAGGATATTTATTCAAACGAAGCTTGTGAAGAAAGCTGCGTACCGAGCAAGATTAGAATCTCGCAGAGCCAATCCGGTCTTTGAAGCCTCGACCCTAACCCGAATCTACATCCGTTTGCTTCCCGCATCAGCAACCTGGTCTCAACTCGAATGAGCTTTATTTGGTTTGACCAACTTTTGGTACTTATGTTAAAAAGCATAAGGACTTGCTTTGGACTCCTGCAGTTCCCAGAGGGCATCTGTCCCCTGTCTGTCCCTGAGCTGAAGCTACACTGTTTGACTTTCATGTGGCGGTCAATCCACCGCTAGCTGCTTTTTAACGCCTTCTCTTCACCAGTGCTCAGAACAAATTGCAATCGACCGCCAGCCAGGCTGGCTCAGCCCAAGCGGGCGATATCTAGGTGACGTGGACTCACTAAGCAGGCGACGTGTCCTGCGTAAGGTCCCGATGAGAAGCTGCACGTGGGTGCACGCGCATTGGAAGAAAGATGGATAAAGATATGCAAATCCGATATGCTGATTAGATACTTTTGCTTCGGCTTGTGAACAATTTCCATGGGACCGCGCGCAGATGAAAATTGAACACTCATCGTCGGAGCATTACCCGATCCTTCAAATCACCTGTCTTGGTGCAATCGAAGTTTCGATGCATCTTCGTGCATGCCAGGGAACGGGGTAATCTGCTTCTAAGCTTCTGATGTCTTCCCGGCAGATACGAGGCCACATGCATCGACAAAATTGGTCATTGCTGGGATCCCGCAAGCCAACCAGATTTTCGATGGCCCTTGCTGCAATAAAGCTGCGACTATCGCACAGTGGCCACTCTTTCGTAGAGATCGACTTTGAGGATGCTGAGTGCGTCGCCCATACCAAAGGGTTTTTAGGCATGCCCTGGGCCCGCACCATGATGGGAGAGACTGGGAACAGCTCATCGCACCAGATCCAATAGAAGAATTGGGTGCGATAAAGCTTAGGCGCTGATCTGTCATAGACTTACCGCGTTCATGTACGGATCTGAAGAGTTGGGTGATGTTATCCGACCTGCATGACCATCATACTTCAAAGCTTATAGTAAATGAGAGTTCGTGTCCCTCATTTAGAAAAATGGATGCGACGTGACTTGATTAGAGTTTGGTCTAGCAAGTGATCAACCGTCGCACGCGTGAATTTTCGAAAGTTACATGATCGAGCCAGCTGACAGTGACCGTCAAATTCTAGTAATTAAGGGCAGCTTTCAACAACTCTAGCTGCATCGCAATTGATCAGGAATATCCGAAACGTCATGTTTTACATGACGTGAGCTAGGCGTAGATGGTCATGCCAAATAATACGCGGGGGAAAGCGGCTTGCGAGCTAGGGGCCTGCATCTGGGAAATCCAGGATTACCTGGATCATTTAGCAAATTGCATGCAATGTCTATGCTAAGATTGCAGTGCATGTGCTCCGCAACAATGGTTGCATGCATATATATTAGTATGCAGCCATATCACATGCATGGATGCGCAGGCCCATGTGAAGCAACAATTGTGCTCAAGCATATTGCCTATTATGACGCTACGCCACATCACCACTTGCAAATGACACATGCAGATATGGCAACCAATATGTGACGCTGACACGAAATGGGACCCCAGGATTTTGCAGCAGGCTCCTGCGAACTACAGGCATATATCAGCTCTTGCCCGTTTGGAATCCGCTTATCGGCAATCTGAACTTAACTATCTGATTTGGAGACTACAAATTGGGCTGCCAGTTACAAAAGCCGTATAAATTTTCCGATCGTCGAGAGAACATGACGCGCGCGGAGAAGATGAAAAAGAAGACAAGTAAAGGCAAGGCATAAGGTGGGACATCGACACGTTGATGTGTCCAACTCCTAAGCGTAACAACCTAGGCGCCTCTGCATACGTACCTAATATTTACAGCTCGGCCACGAGTAGAGGGCTTAGGAAAGTCCCACCACCGCTGCACAAACTGGCTCAGCTGATCGGCCCATTCTGGCTAGTAGGACTACCCTCTTGAAACTCGTGAAACGACAGAAAGCGAACGGGAGGAACGTAGCTCAACTCTTCGACTCTGTTTGTGACTTGTGCGCATCACCCATCTTTCCACTTACCCCCGGCTTCATGCAGTTTTTCCCAAGGCCAGCAAGAATCCCGTTCCGACTCCCATTCAACCCCTCTAGCGTCTTAGCCTCGAGTTCCAGAATCTGCATTCTAAGCGCTGCCTTCCGCGCATGACTCAAATCGTCTCCTGCTACGGGCGACTTCGGCCCCGGCTCGTCCGCCAGACGACTCATGCTCGCAACCTTGTAACCCATGGCCCCGAGGTCGCTCGTCGACATAGACAAGCCACGTGTTGCGCTCAGGTCGCTGTGCGAGCCCCGCCGTGCAACCGGAACCGCCACCACTGGGGGCACGCTCACATCCGCCGCGGCGTTGCCCTCGCTCGAGACAGACGTCCTCCGATATGCCGCTGCCGCCTGCTGCTCCTTCGACATCCCGCTGACGTCATCCACCGTGCCCCGGGGCCGGAGGCCCGACCCGAAGTCTATCGAGCTGTCGCTCTCGCGCCGCGAGTGGTCCCCGCTGCGCAGCTCCGACGCAGAGTCGCGCCGGGGGAGCGTCCGCTCGAGCGGCCCGCTGAACGCGTGCCGGTCCGGCCGGTACGGCCGCTCTGACACGCCCGGCCCCTCCATTGCCACGCTGCCCTCTTTTTTAATCCCGGCCTCGAGCCGGCCCGAGTGGCCCGCCTCTTCCCGCCGGATCGCAGCCTCCGCCCGCTTCGGCTCCTCTTCTCTCCGCCCCTCCTCCTTTCTCAAAGTATCTTCCCTGCGGATCCCGCTCTCCGCCCTCTTTGGCACATCCACCGCCGCCGACCGAACCGGTACTTCTCTCTCTTCCCGTCTGACGCCCGGCGCGGGCGGGTTGAGGCTGTCTTCGCGCCGGAAACTGCCCTCGTGCCGCCCGGAGTGCCCCGGACCGTCCCCGCCCTCTCTCCGCATGCTAGCGGGATCCTCCTTGCGCGTGCCTGGAGGCCGTTCCTCACGCCGGGGAGGGGGCTCGTCCAGCGAGTCCCGCCGGGCCAGTGAACCTGGAGGAGGTGCAGCATCTTCAGACCTGACTTGCAATGCTTGTTGGCAGCAGGGAACCACTCTCTCGTACCAATAGAACAAGAAAGCACTTTCATGGGGGCGGCCGCTGGTGGCGCACGCTAATCAATAGAAATCACAAGCAGCTGCAGAAGAAGCAGATGTAACCTTCGCTAACGAGTACAGGACTGTGCCACTGCAAAGAAACGCCGCTGAATGAGCTTCCCAAAGAGCCGAGAAAGGCACATACATTTCACACAATGAGACAGCTCAGGCATAGATATTCTTAGGTGCAGTGCAGACACTTAGCTGCAGTAAACCTCTGCAAAGAAAAGCAAGCAGAGCACTCCCGGAGCCCCACCTGAGAGCGTGCTTCCCAACTTCCTCCCCTCCTCCTCCTTGGCCACCACCCTTTTCACCACCTCCAACACCGGCCGCCTACTCGGGCCGCCCGCCACTGCCTCGGGCGCCCGGGGGGTGACCCCGGGGCTGGGCCCTGCGGTGGCACCTGCCGCGCGCGGCGGCTTCTCAGCCCCTGTGGTGCTGCCAGCAACCACGCCAGAGACAGGGCCCTCACGCTTGATGGGCTGCTCAGGCTCGCGCCTGGGGGCGGGGGCGGGGTGGGGCGAGAACTGGGCCCTGTTCTCCTGGACCATTTGCTCCAGGGCCGCGGTGGGGTCGTCGGGAGCGGGCCGGGCGGCGGCCTTGCTGACGGCATCCTGACCCTCCTGCCTTGCCGCCTCCAGCCCAACCTGGAAGAGGAAGAGGGGCAAGGTTGTAAACTTTCGAAGGGCGACAAGAAGGAATAAGTGACTGAAAAGGTGACTTCATGAAGGGAGTACAGCAGATATGTAAGACGCTTCCTGCTTCTCCTGGTGCCAAACTACTTGCGTGCACCACAACATGCAAGTGCTCTCTATGCACAATCAGTGGACCGAGAATCACCAATCAAGCAATCAGGCGGTCAAGCCCCGGACAAGTCTCTACGCTGGCTAGGACTAACATAACTGTACTTGCCCCATTGTCTCTGTTATGATGATTTAAAGAAGTCAGCTCTCGAAAGCGCTAAAAACACGGCCAATCCTACGATGTACCATCTGGATCTATCCTCAGAGTTCGGGGTAGAGACGGCCATCCACAGAGAAGCATCACGGAAATTCCGCGCATGAAACCTTTATGAAGCCATGTCCAATGCACTCGTTGACAATTCGTTGGAGCAAATGACTAGCAAGAGGCTCTATTCAAATTACCTGGGCCCAGAACCAGGAACTCTCTCCTCCGACCAAGGGCACTCCTAGCTGGCCACAGGAACACAAAAACTCCTCAGAAGACCCGTTAAGTATAGCTGCTCTCAATCAATTCAAGCACACGACGCAGAACAAATGGACTACTTCAGACTCACAGCTCGGCTGAATACTCTGCTTTTGAGGCAAGAATCTCAGAAACCTTCTAGGTGCTTCTTTGTAAAGGATCAAGACTTCGACTGACCACCAACAGCTTTGCCCAAAGCCCACCTTGATCCTGTGCAGGCTCGCCGCAGTGTCCCGGATGACTGCCTTGGCCATCTCCGGGTTAGCGTCCTTGGGGAACACCTCGGTGTCGTCTAGCAGCGGTCCACTCGAGCTGCGCCTGAATCCTGGCACGTGCTGAAGCACCGACTCTGGGGGCGGTGTCTGAGCGCGGGCGGGGTAATTTCCCTCCAGGTTGATGCCGCCCAAGCTGGATCCGCGAGAGACAGCGTGGAGCATCTGGCGGCGGCTGTCGGGGGAGGAGGCGTGAGAGGGGATCTGGGAGTCCTGCCCCTGCAGGTCGCCCTTGCTGCCAGCCCTGGAGAGTGGAGAAAGGAGGCTCGGTTGTGGCCAGCAAAGCCAACCAGAAAAACGGAAGAGCATTATGATCGTCCACATCTAAAATCCTGCATTTCTGAAGAGCTTGATATGAGCAGAACAATCTTGCTAACCCAAAGGTTGCCAAGAGCACTCCCTGAACAGAGCTCGACATCTGATCTCAAATTGACCCTTGCTCAACATGTAAGTAGCCCTTTTTTGACGACTGCCAGCAGAGGCAGATTGCGTCTTAATGACCAAATGCCTGCCTAAAATTACATACTTGATTTAGAAATGATGCCTGCCAGCAGAGGCAGATTGCGCCTGAACCACCAAACGCCTGCCTAAAACTACGTACTAAATTTGGAAGCGTATGCTTTTCAAGCTACCAATCTGCTCCTTCTCCATTCATAGATACCAGGACACAAGAGTAGTCCTGAAAAGCGCCTCATCACTTGTGCGTCTGCCTATGCCTCTAACAACCAAGCTTCAGAAGGCCCCGATGACCTTTTAAGCACCGCCAAAAGGCCCCTCATCGAAGACCAGAAGTGCATGAGCAGGCATCCCTGAGATTGTGAAGAGGCACCCCACTTATCTGTGCTTCAGGTGAGCAATTTACTTGAAGAATCCCCTCAAGACTGGAACTTGACCCAACTAAGCACAGCTTCTCACCTCTTGTGCTTCTGCTTGATCAACTTCAGCGCCTCCTCGTGCTTCTTCTGCATCTCCCTCAGCTGCTCCGCGTGGATCCGGGACAGCTCCTCCATCTCCTTCCTTGTGTCCTCATCCCCCTCATCATCATCCTCCTCCTCTCCCGCATTCTCCCCCACCTTTAGCGACGGCAGCTCTAGCGGCCCCTTCCTCAAGCTCCCCCTGGCACTGCCCCCCTCCTCCTGCCAGCCTGCCTTCTCCCGGGCACTCACAATGTCTCGCCAGGTGTCGTGCGCATACGGCACGCGCCCCTCCGCGCGCCTCGACTCCACCCACGTGTTGAACGTCTCGCTGGCTGGCTTGCCCTCGAGATCCTCGCTGGACGCCATGCTGGACGTCCGGCTGACCGAGTTTTTGACTGCTGCTGCGTACGACCGCGACGAGTCGTCGCCGCTGCCCCGACGGGGGGAGGGCGTCCCGCTCTTCCCCACAGGACTTGCGCGGCCGCGGGGGATAGGGTGGGGCGAGGTTTGCCTGCTCCGGAGGGGGGATGAGGGGTGGCTCTCAACAGGAGATGGCTGCCCGCTGCGCTCAGGAGAGTGGTTGAGGCGCAGGCCTGGGCTGAGCCTGCCCCCCCCGGCCAGCTCCAACTCATCGCCGCTGCCAACCCCCTGCTGCGCCCTGCGCAGATCATCGTCTGAGAGACCCAGTCTGCTCACGGGGCGAGAGCCTGCGCCTGCCCCCCTGCGGGCACCCTCGTCCAGATCCACAGAGCCCTGCCTGCTGGCATTTCTGCTGCTTGGGCCCTCCGCACGGCGGGTGCGCTCCGGGGAGGGCTGCTTGCGTTCCATTTTCTCTGGCTGCAGGGCTTCCTGCTGCTCTAGTTTGCGCGCGCGTGCGGCCTCAGCCGACGGTTCAGCCGGGGCGGGTTTCTTTGACTGGAGGCTCGCGCCCCGCTCAGATCTGCTGACGGAGCGCCTTTCGTCCTCCTCCTCGGACCTGTCTAGTTTTCTTGTCGCCTTCCTCCCCCGCCCACCCTCGAACCCCTCCTCCCCACTCACATGCTCTAAGTTTCGACCAGCTGGCGTCTGCGTGGGGGACTTGAGAGACTCCTCTTCTTCGAAGGAGTCACTCGAGTCACTCGAGAAGCCGTCCCCGTATGGGTAGTTGGCCCGCAGCTCCTCAAATCGGCTGTGCGTGTTCTCGTTCTCCTCCCGGTACCGCGGGCTGTGGTAACCATGCGGCGATGACAGCCCCGGAGATCTGGACAGCTCGTGCGCCCGGTCCATGAGCGCAGAACCCTCTGATGAGGCATACGAGAGCGGCTCAAACTCGTTGTGCAGGGGCACGCTGGAGGGTTCCGCTACGTAGCTGGCATTGGACTCCCCACGCCTGAGCATCCGCTTATCCCCCGGTTCTAGTTCTTTGTAGTTGGGAACCAGGTTCTCCACCTCAGCATCGATCATGCTGGCAATGGTCTCCACGTCCTGCTCCGACAGGTCCAGCTCGGTAACCATCTCCCGGGCAACGCTCTGAGCCGTGTCCATCTCGACATCGAAAGGGAACTGGATGTTCCGAACATGGCCTGCAGAGAAGTTGCCCCATAGGTTGATAGGCTGTTTGCAAGGTTATCGAACATGGCGCCAAGGCAAAGATACACTAGAGGAGGCAATTCAGCAAGATATACTGATGGATAGACAAACGGCTAGCAAGCAGCAAACGAAGAAGCTGTCATTTCCATAGATCTGTGGTCTTTCTTTCATGGCGGCATGATATATAAGTAACATGGCAGCAAATCAGAAGGAAGGCAGTGAGCAGAAGCATAGAATCCTTGCGAAAGACCCAAGATCAATGGCCAAGGTAACCTTCACACACAACAAAGTCCTAGACTTGTAACAAAATCCTTGATAGTGGGGACCACAAGGACAACAGCAACATGCAACTGTATGCATAAGCAGAGGAGCCATGTAAACAGTCGACAATGCAGAGAACATCAAACCAATGACACCCTGAGGTAAGCATGCCGCTCGTCTGCTTACCTTCTTGATCTGCAATTCTCAACCGCAGGAAGAGCGTATCATCGTCTCGGATCTTTCCCTTCACCCTGAAGTCCCTGGTGGTGCTGGAATGCGGCTGCTCCTCGACGGACTTGTCATCGCCCTCGCTGTCCTCAACCACATCTTTGTCCCTCCCATCCCCCTCCTCGCTAAGGTCATCCCTTGGCTCTGAAGGGCTGACAGACCCATTCTCATCCCCTTCGCCTTTCTCCCTGCCCTTCAAAGACTGGCCCGACTGGAGAGAGTCCTCCGACGACGAATGCACATGCTGACTTGCCACGCTCCCCTCGCCCTTCTTGCTGACCTTTCCCCCGTACATTGACCCGCTCCCTCCCACTGACTGGTCCTGAGGGGAGACCTTGGCACTGCTGCTGTTGCTGTCCAGCTTCCCAGGCTCGTCCTCCTGCTCGAACCCGCTCCGAGGAATCTCCACCACCCTGAGCTGTGGCTCTTCATCCGCCCGCGAGACCCGCGCCCTGCGCTCTCCCACCTCACTGAACGAGTTCCTGCTCATCCTTCCCGCGTCCACATCAGAGAGGGACTCTGATCTGGAAAGAGGCAGCAAGGCATCATTCGGCTCCCCATCGGGTTTGTCGACTTGCAGAAACGGGTCCATCAGAAGCTCCCGTGCCGGCAGCCTGTGGCTCACGGGCTCCAAGCACTTCTCCACAAACTGGCGCACCTCCTGATCCTTCACTTTCTCCAAAGAAGCAGGCTTCTTTCCCTGGATTAAACACAGGGATATGATTCAGCTCTTGACTACAGTCAGCTATCAACTACCAATCCGCTCTCCACTCGCAATGCCGCTCTCAGCTGCAATGTAGAAGACCTGGCACTGGAATTGAGATACATCCCAGAAAGGCAGTCTTTGCGCTGGTTCAAGCAAGCAGTCCCAATTTGATTTGGAACACATTGTTTGTTGCACTGCTTAAGATCAAGCAAGGACACTGGTGCTTGCCGCGCATATGCAAGGCCTGTGCGCGTGCTTACCGCCATGACCTTCTTGTAGATCTGAGCAGCATTTATGCATTCGCTGTACGGGTACTCGAAGGTCACCATCTCGAGCAAGCACATGCCGAAGGAGTAGATATCCACAAGCTCGTTGTATTCCTCCTCATACAGCTCAGGGGCCATGAACTCTGGAGTACCTGTGATAGTGAACATGCCAAACTCAACCTCCAAAAGAAGACAACTGTCAAAGATGACCGTTGTTTGTCTCTGCGACAACACCAACTAAGCTTACAGAGCTTTTGGACGTCAGATCTTTCAAACATGCCGACCAAAAAGAAGCTAGGAGGACACTGAAGTGCATTGACCCATCCTTGAGAACTCACCAATGACACTATGCGCAGCGTGGGCCTGTCGCAAAATGGCCGCCAACCCGAGGTCCCCAATCTTCACTTCACCCTGATTCCCGTTCACAAAGATGTTATCGCACTTGAGATCCCTGTGTATGATGGGGGGATCATGGCTATGCAGATAGAGCAGGCCCCTCAGGATCTGCCTGGACCAGCTCTTGACTGCCTTCATGTCAACATGCTTGTGCTTCTTGCGGTATCTGCAAGAGATGAATAGTCTTTCTCAGCAAGCAGTTAATCTTCTGGTGTGCAGACAAGCTCTTGAGCTTCTGCGCAGATCATGTGCAAAAGACATCCAACATGTATGAAGGAAACCAAGACCACTTGCAGCATGCAATTGACCCGAGCTGGACAAGCATTACCAGGCACAAAAGAGTGAGTGCAGAACACTTCCACCCCTGCATGCTCATCAACCTTGCACTTTTTGCACTTGGGGAGGTTGAACTTACTGGCGCAGTGTGCCTGACGTGAAAATCTCGGTGATGAAGTTCACGTTCTTGGTTTTTGTGTCCACCCAGGAGTGATAGAACTTGATGATGTTCTTGTGCTTCAGAGTCTTCAGAAGGTGAACTTCCGAGTACAAGCGTTCCAGATCATCTGGATTCTGGAGGACGTCCTGTACTTTCACCTGATTCCAGGCAACTTCAATACCTTCCACTTCATCGAAAGCTCTGTAGACTGTCTTGAAGGCTCCTTTGCCCAGCACCTCGTCATACTGCAAATGAAAGGCACAGTAAGGACCTAAGACATTGGGCAAGGGAGCCCCTCAGCTGAGCCATTGCACCTATATTTTCAACGAAAGTAAGAGCAATCTGTGGACGCCCCAACCAGCTGCAGATGTCGAAACTGGAGAGTCGAGTACACTAAGAGAATCCTATGAAACTGCTATGAAAGTGCTGAGCAGGCTCTGACTCCGTTGAGACAACAGGGAATGACAGAAACCATGGGAGTGGGGACAACACTTACCCGACCATAACGACCGGACGGGTCCATCTCCACATATTTTTCCTTGTCATCATCAGCATCAGGGGGCTCAACAGGAGTCCCCCCTTCCCCTTCTGCTGGCACCTCAGCCATATTGCTGGAGCCTTTGGTAACTGCTCCTCAACCAGGATCAAGATGAGGACCTACAACGGTGCACAGCTAATGAAACCCGCCAACTACAGGCTTTTCCAAGCATAATACTGTGTTCTTCTGCTTCCATCCTTCGCCCACAACAGTGCTACCCCGCTGATTGAATCCAGACCTGCACAGCGAGGAGCTTTGCAGTCCCAGCTAAGTGGAATAATGAACCTGCTCCGTGCTCGGTCAGATGAAAGCCTCTTACAGAGTCCTCAGCTGCATGGAAGCGCACCCACGCGACAACGTCCACTACCCATCCAACACCCTCACCTAAACTTCTCCCCCAGTCCCTGCCAATGCTAAAGGGGAAGCAGAATCACAGTCTTCTATGGCTAGTAACCTTCCACTTGTAACAGGAGTCCACATATCCAGGACACCACAGCGCCAAAGCCAATCAGATTCAGGGGCGAGGGCTTCCAAGGGTACTTTTCGCCCTTTCTAGCTCGACCTTCTTCTTCTTGGCCTCGAGCAACCTGGGCTTGTGGCTGTTGCAGCTTTTGTCCCTCCCGGTACAAGGCGCCGGCTACCGGGATTCCCGCCCGGAGTGGTCGATTACCAGTTGGTACACTAACGTGGGTACCATACCCACTCAGATCACCCGGGCACTGGACCAGGTGATCACCTGATCGATCCTGGAGCAACTTGAATGCAAATCTAGGGCCGAAAAGCTTACGTATCGAACCTTACACAGGGATTGGGTTGTACATCGCAGCCGTTCCATCTTCGAACAGTCGCGGTTATCTGCATGCCCCGGTCAGCATTTTGTAGACTTGGCCGTCGGTCCATGGGCAGCATGCCCTGGGGCCTGGAGGTCAAAAGGGACCGCTGTTCACGCTCCCCGGTGATAAACTCCCCGAGGCTCTCGCTCGAAGGGTTCCCCCCGGGGTCATGGGCCCGTGCTTCCACCGGTGATCACGGAGACGCTCTCTTTCAATCTGCGAACTAGAGCGAGAACCGCCTTGGAGATATGTCTGATGTGGATATGGGACTTTATCCTAACCGTCCAATGTCTTTGATCGACTGTCCTAAATGCCGAAATGGATTGCGGGCAGCTAGACTCATCTCTGTACTAACAAGTAGACTGTGGTGCCTGCACATGCCATTGAATTCATGAAGGCTGGCAAGGCTGGCGCTCACGAGGCATTTGTGCTACGCAATCCCTTGGCATCGTCCTGGCCCCTCCATGTCCTCGCCTTTGGCATTTCTCCAGGCTTGACCTCCTGCAAAATGTGAAGTCCAATTGGCGCTTCTTTTGATTTTTCTGAGGAGCAGTAAATGCAGAAAACACTTCAGAGCTTCAGATGAACTGGCGGCATTTTGATGGTCAAGGTGGTGACATTGAGCTGCAAGTACGTTGTTTGTCCGCAATTCAATCCTGATGAGCAGCTTGTGGGTGCAGATGACTGTGCACAGGAGTTGGCGTCTTCTGCAAAATGCCCACTGAGTGCACTCCCATTGCAATGTTTCCCCAGCTGTAGAGTTCGACATACGAGCAACTCTGATTATGGAAGGAAAGGCACTCTACCCTCTGTTTCATTGTCAGCCCCCGCGGAAGAAAGCAAAAGTCGAGAAAGAGAGACATTATACCACCACGAATAATGCAGACGACAAAGCCAAGGAGCGGCAGTCCGATCCAAAAAGCACAAGCAGCTTGGAATACACCGATGTCAGAAGCAGAGTGCAAACCACAGTTCCAGGTGTGTCAGCTCAGACTGTTGCTGATGCAGCTCAATCTGGTTTTGCACCTTCAGTATCCACCCCCGCAGGCGACAGAGATCAGTTACAGCAACATGCTGACAGTAACCTGCCGTCAGAAGTCCTGCCAGGGTCTGTGGGAACAAGGAAAGCAAATGCTGCCCCTCTCACAGTTGCCACAGGGGCCCTTGCCACGTTGATGGAAGCAGGGAGAACGCGGTTGTCGCGCCAACGATTTCAGTAAGTAGTCCTCATCACTACTTATTGACATTCTAATATCTGAGGAAAGTCTGATGGGGGTCCCACTGGAAACTCGTGGTCGAAGGGTTTAAAGAACAGGGCCAAAGTAGGTATAGTGTACTTGCATCGTTATGCTTAATCAGATTTTTAAATCAAACCTTTTTCTATCGGTTCAGTCCCTATGAAGATATGTTACTGCGTACCTTTGGATTTCAAAGTCTAGGATTTCAAAGTCTAGAGAGGGTGACGTATCACCAATTCAACCACTCACAGAGCCGTCATTGATGAATCATTATCATCACAGGTTGACTCCTACTGACGTCATTGATGTATCATCATCATCATCAGGAGGGGTTGAATCCTACTGAAATTGGTGTAGCAAGCAAGGACGAAGATGAAAAGTATGCAATGCTCTGGCCATCATGAACTTCTTTTGGATCTCATCAAACTGGTCATAACTTCGTACTTTCCCCTTTGCAGCCTTGACCTCCGTGAAGACGGCACCTACACATCAAGTTGGCAGAAGGAGACTCTGGCTTGCAAGGGAAACTCTGTCTGGAAAGCCGAGATAAAATTCAAAGATGGGTCAGGCAACAATGAGATCACCCTAACGGTGTCAACAGGGCAGCCAAGCTCCACAAAGGAACAGTCTCTCTGTTGGGAATGTCCACAGATGCTTAGCAACATCGACCAAGAGCGAAGGCCGAAGCTGTCCGCATCTGTAAGCAGACTTCAAGTGCTCCACGTCTCATTTATCAGTGTTCTCGACGGTTGAACAAGAATGATCGCTCTTCTCTTGATAGGCAGCTCGTTGGTTTCTTGCATTTCCATTTAAAGCGAGAATCACCTGTTGAAGTCCCCTCCTTAACGGCTTGCTCTTGTCCCTGATCGAGCTTGCTTCTCAAGACATTTGTTTGAATTACCGAGAAAAAGATGTCGTTTACAGGAGAGATCAGACAAGCAAGAAGCCTTTGGGTTCTTGCTCAGGAAATGTTTGGCCTGTCTTCTTGACTAACCCCAACAGCTTTCAAACTGGAATTGATATACGAACATTCCTCATTCCCACCTAGCGCTAAATTACTGCACCTGGTCGCGATATATGCCCATTTCCCTGATTATTGTGCATCCGATTGGTATTGAAAGCACCAATGAACCGCCAGTACAGGGCGGAGGTAGCTTGTCCAAAACCTTTGTCGAAAATTTTCAACCATAATTGGCGTTACATCTTTCCAGTTGCTCAAGAGCGCTGTCCAGAAGAATGTCCGATTGTGCCGGTCAAGCCCAGCAGTGAGGGCATCTTTGCACCTCATGAAGGTAAGTGTGATCAGAACCTTCATAGTCAACGTGTCTGTGCATATCTCTCAGATTGATCAGAGGTTACTCAGCTCTTCTGTTATCCTTCTCAGTTCATCCGAAGTCGAGTTCCAACTTGAATCTGGTTGTATTCCAATCACAAGGCACAATAGACATACACACGCGAGAAAGTTTATGAAGTTTGCGCATCTCTTGACAGGATGGTGTTGCTGAGCCGAAACACCTCTCTCTTTCGACCTTCTCTTCACAACCTTCCCTTGTGCTTCGAGCGAACTTCTGTTAAGAGTTCATTTGCTCGAACCCTGAACTCTTCAAACTTCTGCGACCTTGTTGTTCAGGAGACCTATCCCGAAGCTCTAGCGAGTCTCAAATCTCCTTTCATGCAAGCTGTCCTTTCCAATTCTCCTTGTTTCGGCTCGCATATGCGGGTCAGAAGTAACTGTGCTCCACAATAACCGACTCGCGAACTTCTTGGGCAACATCCAACTCCTGAAGGGGATAACTCCTGACATTTTCACACGCTCGCTTCTGTTCCAAACTGCTCGGAATAAGACATGACGTCACTTGTTTGCAGGATAGCTGGTCAGAGTTCCTGCGGCGAGCCACAATCATTGCGTTAGAAGACGCCATTCTGCATCCGGACCTTCCGTTTCTTGTGTGGCTAACGGCTGCGGTTGCGAAGGTAGACTCTCATCTGCGCACTTGTTTCTTTTGCCGGAAGCTTTCTGTCAGTCGGGGGTTGACCTTTTTCCGGCTGAATTCGACGTCCGCATCATATGGATTGCTGAGGTCATCTCTTCCATAGCGGGCCGTCACTCCGCCAAAACTTTTCGACGATCGGATGCCGTCAGCTGCCTTCCTTATTTCTTCTTCTTCGCATGACC
The DNA here is from genome assembly GCA_000708835.1 of Klebsormidium nitens. Lineage (NCBI taxonomy): Eukaryota > Viridiplantae > Streptophyta > Klebsormidiophyceae > Klebsormidiales > Klebsormidiaceae > Klebsormidium > Klebsormidium nitens. The sequence continues at coordinate 189,301 of DF237005.1, forward strand.
TTTTCAATGCATTTTCTTGCAGGGGTACCAGCCTTCGAAGTTGCATGCAGCAGGTAAATTCAATGCACGCTTGTGCTGATTTGCTTTCACTTACTAGGACAAAGGGCTCCGTCGTGCTCTTTTCTCTATCAACCTTGCCCTCGTCCTTGTACGTGGACTCATGCGTGTATTTAAAAACATGGACATGCAAAGGGTACTCACTTGCGATGCAACGCGCTAGGGGTCGTTCCGAAAAAGATGTGCAGACCTTTCATTCAGCTTCTAACTTGCTCGTCTGATAATTTAACCTGGGTAACAAGTTCCTCTTACCTGCAGTCTGTCTTCGAATTGTGCACGAGATGGCTGCCGTGAAATGTCGCGATCCTCTCTCCGATGCTGACGAAGCAGGTATGCCGCCATCTGGATAGGCACACCTGCGTGTGTCAGGGTTTTCAAGGCGGCAAATTGCCTGATACGTTACCTCAGACGGCTCAATCCTCGGCTTGGATTCACGATACGAAGGGAGCGACTAACAATCACTGTTCACAAAGGTCGGAACTTTCGTGTCCAAAACAAGGCCAGCTCGGTATCTGCATTTGCAAGAAAGGAAAGGGAGTCGAAGTAGGTCACAGAGGGACACGGCTGATGGAATCTTTGTTCCGCTTTGCAGATACACACTGTCCTACCATGAGTGACATCTCTCAGCACGTGTCAGCTCAAGAGGCGACAGTTCTGAAGTACGAGATCCCTTCCTTCTACACATTCGTCTCGGTTTCGGCCCCCCACTAAAGCAGTGCTCGCCAACATTTTGATGTCAATACCGATTGTGACGAGGCTGCCGATTGCTATCATTACGTCATGTTGAACGACTGGGTGATCAAATAATCCACGAGACCTCAGCTTCACAACTCTGTGCTCACGGCTCTTTACAAGAAGAACCGCGACCCTGGTCAATCTCTGCATTACGAAACTTCTGTCAAGAATGGAATGAGCATTCCGACCGGAGCAGTCGCCGGCTGTTTGTTGCAGGGCGCTCCTTCTGCGCGCGAGCTGTGGGGGCATGGCGGGCGACGTGCGAATGCTCAGATGGTGAGCCTCTCAAAGCCTGTTATCCCGTGCCCATCTTGATCCTTGTTCGGACCTTTTTAACCCCTTTCCGTAGTCCAACGTGATGATTCCGAACGATTTTAATTAGAATAATTCTCCGACATTCCGACCAGAAAAGCGGATTCGTTTATGCTGATTCCGACAACATTCCGAATGCCATATGTTCCCACTAAGAAGGGAGTTTGAAGGCTGATTTTGGCCGTTTTGGCGCTTCCGAGGACCATCCCAGAGTTACTTAACCTTTCCGAATTGCCACTTTTCGAATGGAAAATCTGATTTTCTGATCATCCGAATGCAAAGAATTATTTATTTATTCGGAATCATTACCTTGGACTACGGCCATCTCACCATTGAGACTCTCAAGAAAGGTCTTTGTTTGGACCTTTTGAACCCCTTTATCCGTTTCAACATCGAATGTGAAGAAACCGGATCGTACACTGCGTGCGCAGAGCCGCTGTGGGCCGGGCAGTGAGAAAACAGCAGGAAAAGCCCTCCACTAACATTAATTGGACGCAACTTAGATGGTGCTTTTCGTTCACGTCACAGAACATCCTGGTTTTGGTCCGCTTCTCTCTGATCTGAATGCTCAGCTGTTCGAAACACGCATCCAGGTATCACTGACCGGCCTTGTCCGCGCGATCGGCCTTCCTGAGTCAGCGTCCGGCGTCCACGTCTAGATGAACCTGCAATATCTTTTAGATCATATCTGCTGCCAGCTAGGTCGAACTTTCACGCAGTAATTTCTAAAACGTCCGCTTACGTTTTCTCGCAGCTACGTGCGCGTCTGGCTCAAGCGCTTCTCCGGCGCTTCCCCTCCTCCGCCCCCCCTCGCCAACTTCTGCTCCGGGCCGGCTGACGTCACCTCCCCCTCGTCTGATGTCAGCCTGGACTGGGGAAACTGGCTGCGCCGGTTGTACGCCCAGACACCGAGACCCCCGCAGGTGCTGGACACGTGTACCAGTGGGGCGCTGCCAGCTGTCGTAGACGTGGCGGCCATGTCGCGCATCATGCTGTCGGACGTGCCGCCGAGCGCGGCTGACTGTGAGTCTCTGATCGTGGCAAGTTGCTGGGTTTGTTTCAATCGGAGCCCAACCTTTGCATCCCAGGCGGCAAGACGCGGAACTGGACTGGCAACGGTCTTTGGAGTGTGTGTGCCGCGAGTGTTTCATGAGTGCAAGCCCGTTTCTACACCCCAGCTGCTGTCCTTAGTTTCGTAATGGAGGGCTCCCTTGTGCTTTTGCGTCTATCGAAGACCATCAACAAGGTCTTGCAAGATCTTGGCGGATGTACCAGACCCTGATTCCGAATGCCCATGGTAGAACAAGTCTTTCGTTGACTAAGTCATGATTAGTGGTTAGCTCACGATTCATTATAGGGACAAGACAGGTTACGCAACCCAACGAAGAAATTGTCTGTCGCTTGCTCTCTCTCTTCCTGTCTGCTCTGAAGCATTGTGCCCCTTGCATTCGTGTGGGCTACGATTGTACTTGTGTCTTGTGCAGACAATCTGTACCACTGCGATCACGGGTTTGTCCTCGTCACCTATCTGGGACTTTACAAGACGCATGTGCACCCAGACTCAAACGGATGCTCTCTCTTTGCAGTCCATTGCTCGAACGTCATCGAAGACGTCCTGAAGGTAAGCTCGACTCGCCAACACCGCTCGTCGATCCATCACATATGGAAGACCTCGTGTGGGATCGAACTAGGTGTCGGTCAAGCAGTATCTTCGTGCCTACCGACGGTCGCTCAGTAAGTTTTTCAGCTCAGGGGATGAGCTTTACTCCTCTGCCCCTAAGAGTAGAACGCTTCTTATTTGCGGGATGCTATTGTCAATCTCTCAGCGCATCAGAGGGATCCTTAAGTGGCCGGACTAAGCACTGTCCATATCGCCCATTCTTACCGGATCCTTCATTTGCCAGATCTTGCTATTGCGCTCGATGGTTCTCTGAGACGCTTCTTTGAAACCAATCCCGATCGTGTCTGCAGGACACGCCTGCGGGACGCCAAGTGGAGGCCACGTGTCGCGAGGAGGCGGTGGACGCGAAGGCCGTCTTCCGGTCGGCCATGTGGCACTTTCGGAGCAGGTACTTGCCGTCCCAGACCTGGAAACCGTCCAGGCTATTGCGGAGCTCAAAACTGGCTGTTCGCATAGCGTGTTCTAGATTATGAAGTCAATTGTACCCGTGACGAAAATCCAACAAAGAGCACTTTCAGCGATTGTGGACTCGTCTTGGTGCGGTTTAAGGGAGTGCTACGTTCCGGCGGAATGGGCCTCCTGTGGTTCTGAGCACCAAGTGACCGGAAAGCGCTTGAGGGTTCCAGTGGATCGAGTCCGATTTTGTGGGAGGTCTTATATACAATTGTGCTCGGGAAAGAAGCCACCATCACTCTCCTTACGCTGTATCAGCAATCTTTGCTCCGCTTTGTGGTCGAAAATGCTCAAGGGCGGATACTCTCTGGGAGCTTTACTTTTGCCGAAATGTCGTAAGGTCCACCGCTGACTCTCCGCTCGCTTGTGCAGCAAGAACTTGAAAAAGACGCTCGATGGGGAGACAAGCACGGACGTAAGTCGACTGTCCTTAGCACTCGTGATACGGAGAGCGTCTGTCATGATGTGTGATCTGGCTCCTTGCAATGCATTTCGGCCGCACTATGTTTGGCTACTACGGTCGCTCCTTACGAATCAATTGATTGCGCGCTTCATGAGACGCAAGGAAACAGAGATGCTGCTGCCTGCGAAATCCTGTTCAAGGGACCAGGTATAAGGAAAGCGATGTCGATGGGGTCTGATACGTCGTTGTTGCTTATTGCAGACCGAGGACGGCTCTCAAGCGGCCAGAATTTGGTCTGCGCTTTCAGCGGAAGCTCAAAAATATTCGTTAAACCTGATCAAGCGAAGATTTGGTGTGTGGACTTAGAGACACAACTTATCTTGACGGTCACGCACTTCGCATATCGAAGCTATGCACAGCCTCTTCCGGCGGTTGCCTTGCTTGCAGCCGGCTGAAAGTCCGCTAGGCTCGGCACGCTCGCGACACATGATGAAAGTGCAATTCCGGCAACGAAAGTTTTGCATTTTGTCAACGATGGACGGTGCGGATCAGCGATAAAATCCATCAGCCTGAGTGTAGCAACCAATTTTCGATCTCGAGAGGGCAGTTCGGTGGCAACTGGACTGTCAGTGTTTCGAGGCTCATGCATTGAAAGGAAGATTGGTGTCTTCTATTATGAAGGGTGATATGAAAGGCCGATATGTAAAAGGTTGCGCAGCTAGGAGCCGGCGGCGGAGGCCATCATTCAGTGCTCGACGAGTTACTTTTAGGCGGCTGCCACGCTTTAGAAATTGAATAGCTGTTCAATGCACGGGACTGCATTTATAGAATAAGTGTGCCTTGCATGATGGAGGTTTATACGGATAAATCATCATACTTAATAGCAACGCATGCGTGGCATTTGTTCACTAATTTGTATTATGGCCGGCTGCATGGAACCTAAGGCTCGAGCAGCCAACGTACCAAGAGGACATAGGGGTTATCACTTTCGGCCTAGTAGCATGTAGCTCGGGCCGCCCATATTTGACTCCGACGCGAGCACATCTGCAGGACAGAGGCGTATGAAGTGACTGATCAGAAGGATCAATCATGCACGATTGCATGTCTGCGCTGAACTTAGACCCATGGTCGAGCTAGCACTGGTCAAGCACTAAGAGCCTCAAGCCAATACGTTCAGCATATACGAGCAAGCGTACGAAAATGCATGCCATGTTATTGGACACAATCGGACAGCACGAGGAGCTGTTGAGCTCCAAATGTATGGCGGCGACATTATTAGCAAGCTTCGATTCGCATGGCACTGTCAATCAGTCGGGCCCGACTTGGTCCACCCCGCCATGTCTTCTCGTGTAATCCTCTCGATTCAAGGGCGCGACCTCTGAGCTCGCGGCCTCAGAGAGCAGCCCCTCGCGCGCCCTAGGACTTCCTAGCTGCATATGGGCTATGTCTTCCCGCGGCATTGGCCCAAACTGATCCCCCGTCAGATCATCGACCGACGACCTGGGCAGCAGAATATCGCCCCCCTGCTCGCTATCCGGATGCACGTACGTGATCTCGCTGTCCTTCCGAAGCGCGAGGTACAGCAAACAAACCTGTCGGGACAGTTTGTGATTGTTAGCAGGCGTGCCAATTTTAAAATGACGGCAACTCTTGTGCACAACACAAGGCTACCAGCAAGGGATCCCCCTTACTGGCGCTTGCACATTTTAGCATTTGTCTCCGATTTGAGACACGCACCCCCGGAACGTTGTCAGGCCGGAGTCTCTAGAGGGCTGTCAGAAGTTGTTTGACTTTGTTTGCAAGAATAGCCTGGACGTCGGCAAAAGGTCGTTACCATTGTTGCGAGAATTGCACAAAGCGAAGCGGAGAGCATCTCAGGCAGCAGAGGGGTATTTGACGGGGTTTGCATTGCCTCTAGCTCAGGAGCATCCACTTGATACCCTCACCCCGGACAACGCACACTGACAATCACTTTACCAAACAGATAACGAGCTGAAATAACGTGCAATGAAGCACCAGCAATAACGCGCAATGACGTCCCAGCGAGAAGGTCGTGGTCCAAGCAACCGCAACCGACCAGAACCCCAAACATCATTCGGCCAAAGCGCAGCCTGTCGAATAAATCGAGTTAACTTGAGAATAATGCCACCAACCATCTTCGACCGAGACCCCATAATGCGAGATTCCGGATTCGTAGGGGAAGACTCACCAGGTACACAAACATTGACGCAAACATGACGATAGCGACAAGGACGACGAGTCCGGCCGGGAGATCGGACTCCCGCAGGTAATCGATGCCGAGGCTTCCTAGGAAGTAGCAGTTCACGCCGATGACGAAGAAGCCGATGAGCCAAGTCGCCAGCGTGATCTGCAAAGGAGTCCGTTTGCAGGGGTATTGAAACGTTCCGGATTGTCGATCTTTCGATGTTGAGGTCGAACCCTTGCCAGTTTCAGTTTACGCAGGCGACAACAGCCACGTGGGCAGCCCCTTGCACAGAGACTGATCCGCACTGACTCTCCTGGATTTTAACTTGCATCGCCACAAGTGCCGGGATGCAACGACTCACCACTCTTTGTAATGCAGAAGTACCACTTAAGTGAAAAGTAAAAGGCAGTCGGCTGCAGGGGATGCCAGAAAACATGCTCCACCAGCTCGCAAGCGGCCAGTGTCCCTGAGAATTTCTGGATTTCTGGATATGAGTATGACTTCAGATTCATGGAGCGACCGCGCTGAAGAATGCGACACCCAGGAAGCAAAACCAGCAAAACAGCGCTTGTAGATGCAACCGACGGGGTCGAGACTCGAAGCAGACGTGTACAGCCGGGGTGGGTCAAAGATATTAAAAGAGAGGAGACATGCTTTCAGAATGTTGGATACACCACGTCGGAGTGCGGACTCAACGAGGGCGTCGGAGGACCGGTCTTACCTCAAGCGACCAATTTGCCGCCCATCAGGGCCAGCGTGGTCGCCGGAGGCAAAATCCAAGACTCAGGACTTAGATGCACGAGTGTACCTTGATCTCTGACGCCCTCTCTAAGAACGACGCATGAAAGATTGGTCGCTCACCACCCAATGATTTGTGAAGGGCCCCATTTTGACGGGGCTGCTGGTAAACTTGAGGAGGGGCAGCAGGGCGAACGGCAGCTCGAACGAGAGGATCATCTGCAACAACAGCTTTTAGGGATTTGAGTTCGGAAACTCTAGGATTTCGAGCTGTACGGTTGTAGGGCTTCGGAAGTTTCGGTTTATAATTAAAGCCCTTTGATATGCTTGATTCGAAAGAGGGGCTCTGGTAATAACCATTCCTTGAGCCGAAAGCTTCTGCATGGATGGATCGGGTAAATGCAGCATCTTCCAAACAACCCGCGAGGTTTTAATGGACAGCTTGGCAAAGACTAGTCATCTGCTACCATTTGTGGTTAACTGAATCAGTCGTCTAGCAGGTTGCCCCGACGAAGCTGTCAACATCATCTCCGAAAGGCGTCAATACTTGCAGTCGTCGATACGCTGGCAGCTCTGCTTTAGGAGGGACGCATGCTGGTGCTCCGAAGCGGAGAGCACTGCAAAGCTCGACGTAGCAACAAAAAACAACTGCCCGCCGTCCGTATATTGCTGCCAGAAGGTGGGGCGAACCCGGTCAAAACCAACCGCCCAGATATCGCACTGATCATTTCGAATGATGAAAGACGTTCTGCAATCCAAACACGGCAAAGAGCGGCAACCGCCAAACGACTGGGCTGAGCTTGCGCATCTCCACGGAAACGCGCAGCTCCATCTGGAAGCGACTGCCCATCAATCGCATAGAGTCAGCAGGACAGCACAAAGAGCCCTGCACTCAGAGCGACCCCGTGGACGGAGACAAGCGGCCGAACAATACTTGATCGGGTTCCTATGGAGAATCTTAACATCCGGGAAAGGTGTGTTGAGCACGGAGGACCTTACCAATGAGAAATCTCCTTTAATCTCTGCTGAGAAGCTCACCGACCGGAAAGAATTTTCTAAGTTCGTACGGAGGACCTGACCGGCGGGAAATTTCGCTGAATTCGTACGAAAGATCTTACCGAGGAGATGATAATGAGATCGCCTGCGCCGCTGCTCCCGCCAATCATGGCGACCGCGAGGCTCGGTACGATAGCCACCGCCCGCGTAAGGAGGTTCCGGAGCCACGGCTTGAACCGAAGCTCCAAGAAGCCCTGCAGAAAACAAGGTTAGGGACAGGTTGCGGAAGTGAGAAGTTTGTGATTGTGGATTCAGGGACAAAAAGACTCAGTCTGGCGGGCACGATGGCCACCGCGCGCGCTAGGAGCTTCAGGAGCCACGGCTTGAACCGAGGCTCCAGAAAGTCCTGTAGAAAGCAAGGTTAGCGACAGAGTCTGCAAAATTGAGAAATTTACTTTTGTGGGTTAGGGACGAAACGATATGATTGGCGGCACAATGGCCACCGCCCGCGCGAGGAGGTTCCGGAGACACAGCTTAAACCAAAACTTCAGAAAGCCCTGCCAGGGGGATGAACTCTGTGGTGAAAGGTTCTTCCAAGAAGTTGTCCGGAAAGTATCTTTTTCTGCGAATACGAGTGCAAGGGTCTAGCGAGCACTTCGATTACAATTCCTAAAGGCAGGAAGGCGAAAAAGCTTGAACCTGTACGACCGTAAAGACGAGGAAGAAGGACGGGAGGTCCACAAGGGATGTGAGGCGGAGCGTAATCTCTTTGGAGCTTTGATCCTGGGTGTAGATTTGCAACTACATTCGGGCGGTAAGACCGTCGCTTGGTACAGAACAAGAACGAAAACGCTGTCAGAGGTGGAACTCAGGGTTTGCTGCAAAGCGATGTTCTGGCTGTTGTTCTGCTTTTGTTCTGGGTCTAGCTCTGACCATGATCCGAGCAGATTTCAGGAAGACAAAACAACACCTCAAGGCACCGTACTGCTACCCATACGAGCTCAAATGCTCGCTGACGTCAGCATGGGAGAGAAATCTTACCTGCATGACGTACTGCCCCGCGTACGTCCCGGTGATGGTGGAGCTCTGGCCGGACGCGAGCAGCGCAACCGCAAAGAGCTCGCGGCTCCATTTGCCGAGCACGTTCTGCACAGAGAAGTTGGGGGTTGCTTTTACTTTCGCTTCGCGTTGTTCCCTAGGTCACGGTGTTTACGATATCCTTGTTCTCAAAGTAGGAGAAGGGCGAGCACTAAGAACAGGCGCTTGAGGGATGTCACGAGCAGGGCGACCGCAAAGAGCTCGCGGCGCCATTTGCCGAGCACGTTTTGCGCAGGAAGGACGACGGGAAGAGACTCTCATTTTCTCTCAATCTAGTTCCTGCGCATCAGTGCAAAAGCACGGGAACGCTTTGGTAAGTGATCACAACGGAAGGGACCGCTCGCGGCTTCTTTCGCCCAGCACGGTTTATGCAAAAAGGCAGGAAATACGGTTCTTCTCTCCCGCTTCTAGTAGTTTCCACATCAAGGTGTTTGACATCTCCTCGTTATTGAATCAGGAGAAAGAGGAGCACAACTGACAAAAGACGCTTGAAGATTGTCACGAACAAAGCCACCGCAACCGGCTCTCAGCTCCGTTTGCCAATCGCATTCTGCAGGAAAAGGCGGGATCGAGAACACTTTCCTCTCGCTCTCAGGTTCCGTACTTCCTCGCTTAGTTGCAAGAATTAGAAAGGGACTGGAAACTGCTTAACGGAGGGATTCTAGCGAACAGCCCGCTGCTTCACTTGTTAAGACCTTGTCAACTCCTTTTCCCTGGACAAGAGAGGGACAGATAGCCACGAGGCAGAAATTCCAGCATAAGCGTCCCGTCAGGATAGTCTACAATGCTTACTTGTAGAAGGAAAGGTGTCCGGTCGAGGTCGATGTTTTGGCAGTTGTCGAGGTCACTGGGCGACAGGTTGGGTCGGCTGCAGACCGCCCCGGCGACGGCGATCACGCTGACGTTGATGGCGAAGGCCAGGAAGAGCGCGAAGGAGCATTCAATAAAGTTGAAGCGGCACCCGTCCTGCAAGGGGAAAGTGAAAGCTTCGATTCGAGATGACTGATGGGTAGAATGGTAAGGGTGAGGAATGAGGGACCTTCTTTGAAGAGAGTGAGGGGTAATGATAATAAGGGGGGAAAATGATAGATTTGCCAGCCTAGGACGGCGAAGACAGTTTTGGGGGGGGAGGGAGACGGGTGCATAACGGGCAATCTTCGGGGTTTGTGTTTTGAGATTAGTGGGTTAGAAGCTTACTATTCTTAACGCTCCGTATTCCTGGATCAAAGACTTACTGCAAGTTGACCGGTACATCGAGTTCAGTGCTCCAAGTAGGTTGTAAGACGTCCTAAAAGGCGTCTGAAAGAGCCCGAAACGATTGCGACATGCTATCAAAAGATTATGACCTTCTTGCACAAGATGTCACGTGGACCGAATAAGTGCGTCCGTCGTTAGGGTTGGGCTATGCTCGCACTCCAAGCTGTGCAAGGACCTGTGAGAGGGGGCGCCTTCAGGAATTGACCACGGAAAACATTGGACAAAAGGGAAACGGACCTGAGAAAGCACGATCTGAGACAAGCAAAAGCAAGAGCGGAAGACGAAGCTTAGGAGATGAAAAATCCTCCAGGGACTTCAGAAGCCACCAATATGTAGAAGGGCTCAAGGAGCTTGATGGAAGACAAGCAGAAGCACGCCGAGAGACGCAAATGGGAAGCTTGAGCTTATGAAAGAGCGAAGATTCGAGAATTTTGGAAGAACTAGGTTGACAATGAGCCCTGACCTTGATGCCCCGGGCTGTGCGCGGAACTTTTCGAGTCAGAACGAGCGCGGAGTGCAGGTACAGGTTATGCCTGCAACGGAATGAGCGGAACAAGTCAACTCGGCACGCTTTAATTTCTCAGAAAGATGAGACGCGCTACTGTCTGAGAACGTAACGAGCGTGACGCTTTGCATTTTCAAACAAACAACATGGAATAGCGTTTGAAGCGAACTTTGCCTAGTAGACCGAAAAATAAGCAGAAAGCGGCGGCTCGTCCCTGGATGTTCTCAGACTTGGAGAAACAACTTAAAGTAGTAGTCCTTCCCGTCTGCAAATCTTATCCGGCTCTTACCTATGAGAACCCTTTTCTCCTCAAGCAGGCGTGCACTTGGAGAAAAGGCTGGGACCTCAACAAATGCTGCCCTCGAGAAACTACCGTATCAGTGAATAATTTCGGCACCTTCGACGCCGAGTAATTAACTTAAGAACCGTTTGAAACTTTCGGTAGACCAAGGGTTACCTGCTAGAAAGTACCGTTATCGATCTTCATCGCGTCCTGATGATGATTACCACGGCAAACAACTGTATGGATTTTTGCGGAAAATAAACACCGGTTCAGTCTTGAAACTTCGTCACTCACGGCATGACGACTGCCCCCAGCAGCGACACCGCGATGGCCGTAGCGTGCGACCCGTTCAGCCGGGGCACGAACATGCCCTCCAACACTTCGGCGGCGCGCGGGCGCGCAAAGTAGAGCTCGAAGAAGAAGCACGACGCGATCATGAAGACCAGGACCGAGATGAAGATCTCCAGCTTGCGGACCTGCGGCGGACGGCCAATAAAGTGAGCGTCCACAAAGTCCGAAAGCTCGCCGTCGGATCTAAGAAACGGAAGTGGCGAAACTCCATCATGAGAGGGAGCCTCGGCGGAGTCGCTTTGCGCACGGAGTAGCAAAAGTTACTTCTTGTGGGGGTTAGGACAGGAGGATCTGACGATCTTCGTAGCAGGCCGCTTTGTCAAGCCCAATTGCTGTCTTCAGGGTTGCGGGTTTCCAAAACATTAGGTATTGGAGAAGGACATCCGTCAAAGCGTTCAGGGAGCCTCCGTGGCGTCTCGATGCTTTCACACGGCTGAGAAAAGAGGACGCTAATCCACAATCTGCTTCGCTCTTCAAGCAGAAAGCCTTTCTCCTGGAAGAGACTTCTCTTAGACACATTGAACGACTCACCCCGTAATTTTGCAGCGCGAGCAAGATGAGCGTGCTGAACCCCGTGAGGATGACACCAATCCAAAGTGGGATGCCAAAGAGCATCTGGAGAGCAAACGCGGTGCCAATAACTGGGGAGGAGCAGAGAAACAGGTTAGCTCTCTCTTCTCATTTTGTTGCTTTGGTTTTCGACACTCTACAAGTCACGAAGCAACAAGTAAAGGACTCGGAGTTTGACGAATCTCCAGTTGCAACAGAAATCAAATTTCTGCGGTGAAGAAAGCGGCCTGATGGGTTTGAATGGGACGCCGAAGTTCAGCTGAGACATCTGACCTTTTGCAGCCAAACAATTTGCATGGTGAACTCAGGGTTACCTTCTGGAATGTCGCTAGCCACAATTGCCAGCTCGGCAATGATCCAGAGCGCGTGGTTGACTCGCTTCGGGTACTCTGCTCGGCAGTGCTCCGAGAGATGCTTCCCTGCAAGGTTGTGATCAGAATGATCAGTGGTATGCAACGTGAAAAATTACAAAAACAGACAAAGCACTGAAAAAAGATGCTTTCCTCCAAGATTTCAAGCAGGATGATCCGTAAGAGGGTGGACTTTAAAAATCCACACAAATATGCAGAAGCATTGAGAAACGTTGGCGCACAGCTCCCTTGCCGCCTCTGAGGGCCGACTGCGTTCGAGTGCGATATGAGCGACTTTCAAGTTTGACCCACGGGCGCATTGGATCCTACAAATGTACAGATCCGGGCACTATACGGGCTCAGGGGAGAGTCAGGTGACTCCGCATCCCCCAAAAGGGAACGTGAAGTCAGTGGCGGAGTTACATCTTATTAGCAGGCTAATTACTCGCACAGAATCTCAAGTCACAAGCGAAAACGGATCACATCCTTCCTTCCGCGCAAGTCGAGCAGCTTTTTGCGGCAGGAAATTCCAATATGCTGGTCACAAATACGTCCCGCCGTTTGTCAGATTGACGCACCTGTCACCACCCCTAGGTTCGCCGCTAGCGATTGTATGATGAGCCCCGCAATGGAAGCCAGCAGCAGCACCCAGAGTAACTGCGCCCAGAAACGCATGGTATTTCACGCACGAATCAGATGAAAGGTGTTTTGCAGATTGTAATACGGCCAGCGGATCAGGCAAAGGGAGAGGATTATCGGCTTTGTGAGAAGTCAGCTGACCAGTGCCCTTACGGTCTTTCAACGACTTCTGAAGAGCCTTAGTATCGGCGCAATTGAATACCTTTGGAAGGATTCTTTTGCTTACGGGCTGTGAAACGATATGGACGAGATGGGGATCAATCGTGAGTGCTCTTCCTACAAACAACCCCAATCCGGGGGTGCTCTGGTTTCGTGTGTCTTTACCAACAATGCTTGTTGTGATTGGCCTGAGAACGAATGGTTGCGCACTGCTTTGCGCTAGTTGACAACCTGAAAGTTTATCCTTACGCAAATTTGGGATACACAAAAGACGACCTCTATCATACAGAGCAGTACAGAGGTTCATAGGTGCACAATTGGGACAAGCTAAGTCGCTATGCAGATTGGGCATTGCCTTAAAGTAGTAAAGGAAAAAACCGGATAAGAGCGCCACTAATCAGTTCTCAGGGGCCACTTGCCTCGTACTTGAAGTCAGCTCCAGCTTTCAGGTCGCTCTCAACTGCACAGCGTGAAGGCAGCTTATGTTCTGGTTCTGTTCCATCTATGCTGACGTCAATTCTCACAGAAACAGCACATTTCCGGCTCCGAAGATGGAATCAAGTTTCTCTTTCACTCGGGCTTAAACTCACAGATTGCTCATCAAGACTGGAGCTTCCAAGAAATCCCGGAATGTGAAGCAACGTCGATAGGGCCAGGACTGTAAGCTAGGTCGAATCTCTTTCCGTGAACAAAGCCACAATATCTGCCAAATTAGCCAAAGAAGAGAGTGAACAAACAGAGGGACTTTGGCTGACTGCATGACACGGCACCAACATCGAACATCTGCTTGTCCAGCGAGAAGACCACCAGGGAAGCATCCATGATTTCGTCAGGGGCGCCCAAATCGCCAGAGTTACACATTCAAAAACTATGGGGTGAGAGGCCTCGATAATTAGGTTAGGAGCTAAACTAACATCTGATGACACGCTTCCGGCGTCTTGCCCAAGACCTCGCAGGGCTCAAAGTCGACGGCAAACCAAACCAAGGCAAACTAGGAAGTGAGTTTAGACAGGTTGACTTAGGTGGGTTAGACTTACAGTTTCCTGGATCAATGTAAGCGATGGCCACCAAAAAGCCCGGCCCCAGGTACGCTAGCAGTTTCCGGAACCCCCGTTTCTGCAAGACAAAGAGGCAAGCCGAGTAGGATCAACCTGCGACATTTCCTGTGTACCAAGGGGCCAAAAAGGAATCAAAAAGGAGGGCAAAGGAGGGAGGAGGGTGCAGACTGGAGGACAACGGGGCTTCCAAACCTGAACTAGAATGTGGAAATCATATAATTTGTAACTTTCAACATACAGATAAGGGTGACGCCAATAGTACGTAATCAAGATGGGCCGATTTAAACGAGTTAAACTCTCAGTCTTTGCGGCAGGGCGAGCACCTGGCGCACGCAATTTCTGATTGTATGTTTCCCACCACTCCAATCATTACTGAGGACTCCATCCTACGGTGACCCTGAATGATTTAATCATGTACATAAACAGTTGCCCTGAACCTTGCAACCTACCCTGGGAACTCCCCGTTCCCCCAGGTTAGAGACAGCTGCGATTGACGTCCAAAAAGGTGGTAGTCACAGACAGATGATAGCCACATTGGTTCCTGTTTGTTACAACAAATATGTCCAACTCTCTCAGTTCAAAGGGTGGTGGTCATGATGTGAGCTTGAGTGAAAAGTGAATAATATCGAGCAGATTACAGCCACGTTGTCATAACAAGTATAACCACTTTCCCCACAGCAAACGCTCTGCTTGCACTCACATCCGGCACGTGGATCTGCTTCTGAGCTGGCCCTTCCTCCTCCTCCGCCCCGCGCCTCGCCGATTGTGACGTCATCGCCAGCACGTCCGCTGTAAGCGCGTCAGAGCTGGACCAACTGCCATTGTCTGAGTCTGAACCGTCCAACAACCTCTTCTTTCCTTGAACGTCTTGCACCTTGGGAGCCATTCTTAGGTTAGGACAACGAGCAGGCAAATGCCAGCATTGAGCTCAAGAGACCTTATCCCCAAAGTCTGTTGATCATTGAATTTGACACAAGAGTTCTGGGCTGGCTTTGTGCGGAAGTTCAGTATGCTTCTTGAACCACGCCAACAAGCTAGAACTTTCCAGATCACAAAGATCGCGAGCAATTTGACGGAGGTGGTACACTCCTCTCGGCCCTGTAAACCTCAATCGAGCGCCTGGCCTTCGCAAACAAAAAATACTCGATGCCTGCCTCCTGCTCGAGTATCCTTGCAAGCGTTTATGAAGATACTATAACTTAGTCTATAACCGCCACCATCTCCTCCCCAAACTCATGCCAATGGTTGATGTCTGATCTTGAGCTGGCCCTTCCAAGTTCAGATCACTGTTGATCAGTTTTCAAAGAGTACGGTAGATACCACAGCATATTGCGGCAGACTGTTGATAAATGTGGATAGAAAACTGCGCAGCATATCCTTACCCGAGGTGGAACATTAAATCCTTTAATAATACAGGACGCATTTCTCCTGCGAAGCAGAAATCGCGGAATTCGTAATGGCCACAATACTTTGTCTGTATACGAGGGATAAAATTGCTACATATTACCTTCCGATCACGAGAGCAATACCTCGGTATTGAATTCAGTTTGCTAGCTAGGTAGGTGCTTGCCTTTGCCATTGGCATTGGCTTCAATGCAGATAGACAGGTCCAGGTCCTCCATTCCCCTACCGCCACACCTAGTCACACTTTCTTTCACTCTCAGAAGAAACATGCTGAGCAGCTGAGAGCTGGATTCCTGGAGGCTCTCAAGTAAAAGCTTCATTGCACCTTGTTGTATGTCAAGTGTGCGGTGACTTATCACCTACACCAGCGGTCAAAAAGAAAATCCAAAAAGGCATCTTCAGAAGGGCTAATACGCAAAGGGCACGTCCATGGCCCTGGAGGTACAAAGGCCTGTGCCCCACCCCATCTATCTAAATGTGTATGATCTGACTCCGGCGAATGGGTACTTCTACTGGCTGGGCCTGGGCATCTATCACAGCGGTCTGGAAGGTGAGTAGGTTTCACAGCTGAGCTTACTTCTTATCAACTTCTTTGTCTCAATAAGCATTCGTGAGGACCTTTGAACCAAATTCGTTCCATGAAAGCCCATATTCAAGAGAAGTTGACCCGCTGGTTTGTGCTCTGCTTCAAAGAACCCTATTTTTTGTTTAGGGATGTCTGAAACAATTTAGAGTTCCTTGGGGGAGAGAGCGGAGGGTGTGGCTGAGGGGAGTCGTTTTGCAGACTATGATTGCTAAGAATAAAACCGTCTGCCTTCAAACCACATCCCAAGTGTGCAGGTTAAACTCTACAGATGATCAGGCGGCCAAGTGCTTTGTTTTCAACAAGGCCCAATCAGCGCAAGAGTAGATTACTTGATACTTCAGAAAAGCTTTGCTTCTTGAGTTTAATTGAGCTTCAGGATGACTTTACGGGGTTCGTTTTTCTTTCTATGAACTGGGGGAGTGGCGTGTATTTCACTTCACTGCCTCTATCAAGAATCAACAAGGCCTGGTTTGCAGTAAAGCAATCACAGATTGAAACTGCCCCCCAGCTTAGGTTCACGGGACAGACCACACGTGTGGCGTCGGAACTTAGCCGTGCCCAATTTATTTTCAAAGTATCAATTTTCAATGGTCGAAGCCAACTGTGTTGACCCTAAAAGCTGAGGTCCAAAAGCAGGTTTTTACTCCCCCCTGTGAAGCATCTTCCCCTTGTGTAGTGGCCAACTTAAAAGGGGGCGTCACTGTGTGTGGTGATGTTATCAGTTTGTAACCAGGTTTTGCACTTTCTGGATCGATCCTCCTCGTTCCTAGGATTGGTTTCATTCTTTACTTACCCATTTGACATCCGCCCGCAGCCCACTACGTTGATAGGGGTGCGTAAAACTCCCAACTGAACAGCTTGTTTCCCCATTCAAGTCAAATACGCTACCAGGGTTAAGAAGCGGGTTATCCTAACCTAGATTATTCCTTGCACAGCACATGGGACAGAGTACGCATACGGGGCGCACGACTACCCCACAAGCGGCGTGTTTGAGGTTGAGCCCAAAAATACCCCCGGGTTTGTATTTCGGGAAAGTATTGAGATGGGCACAACGAGCATGACACCCCGTGAGTTTCGGGGGTTCATCGAGGCGGCGGCGGACGAGTACACGGGGGATAGCTACCACTTGATAGTAAAGAACTGTAACCATTTCACAGATGACATGTGTTACCGGATGACGGGGAGGCGGATACCTGGGTGGATCAATCGGTTGGCGCATATAGGTGAGGGTCTCAAGTAACTGAACTCGGTGAGCGGCAATATGCTCTGGAGTCGTCTTGATGCATTGACTGGAAAGGAGGTTCCTTTCACTTCAATTTGGGTAGGCTTTACTGGTCCCAGAAGAATTTCTTGGACCGTTCAGAAGTACCTTCGAGAATTGACTAGTGCGCACAACTGTCCTAAGAACTCAAATCCATTTACTCGGTAAACAATCAACGAACTTGCTCTGATAGGCCATAGTACTTTGTCGTCTTCCTTCGAAGGACGATGGCTGTGAGATTGTTCCACGTTGTCAAAGGAAGACAGCACCACAGCTTTGACGTTTTTCTGGAACCGTTTGCGCCTGCGATTCTTGTTATGAAAGTATTTACCTGGTCCCGAGCAGGTGACAAGCGCCCGCATTCTTGCGGGGCGAGTTCGGTCTTTCCCTTGCATGAAACAAACCCTTCGGTCTTGGTCTTAATTTGGCTCTACGAATCACGCCCTTTGACTCGCAGACAAAAGGATGATCGGACCCTCCAGGTGGGTCTTCCTGGACCAAACTTCCAAGCGTTTGTTCCCCCCTTTTTCCAGGCTGGATCTTCAACTGCCTGCTCCCCGAGAGCCTCCAGGTCACCGCCGCGCAGCAAGAGTACCGCCCCGTCCAACAAAACACGTACACCAAACTCCCAAAACCCCAGGCGCAACGACCGCGGCCGCCCCCCGAAACGGCCCCTGCCTGGGCCGTCCCGAGCGCCCGGGAGGGATCCCCCGGCGATGACGTCAGCGGCGCAACGTCAGCGGCGCCCATGTCGGTTCCCGGCCTGAGGCGGGCGCAGGCGGGGTTGTTGGACCCGAGCCTACCGCAGCTGCCGTCTTTGTTGAGCTACCGGTGGAAAATGGACGCAGGTGCGGTTTCGTAGCCTTGGCGTGTTCTTGATTATTTTTTGTTGTGCTTTTACCCCTCTTTTCTGAACGGGGACGTTCGATCTGATTTCGTCACGATGTTCCCTCCAGCCGTCCTTACGACTGGAATACCTGTGGAATATGGGCGCAAGCGGCTGCCATGCATCTTATCTTTTCTTTTCCTCGTACCTCCGTGTCTTGTTTTCATTGCTCGTTATCCTTTTCGTCGTCTTTCGCCCTGTCCTTGTTTTGATAATTTTGACCTTGTTGTCCGCATTACTTGGGCTCTACTGTTCCTATCTCCAACGCTCATACGTAATGTAGGACTGACGATCTCCCTTTACTGCAGACGGTCTTCGGCCTCAGTCAGTCAACCGTCCGAGTGACAGCGAACGGTTACTTCCTACAGATGCGAGTGTGCCACAGAAGGACAGAATACTTGACACAAGGCGGTTACGAGACGGTGGAACTTGACCCCAGCTTGTGTGCTCGACTGAGTTTGTGATTGTGTTGTATTTGGTCAATGCATGGCTAGATATGCAACTGTAATGAAGTGCACTGACTATCAACGTTCCCGTTAATAGTACAGGCTTCGGATTGTGCATAAGTCAAAGCTTGCGGTGATGATCGAAGTTGCAGTGCGTGTATATCATCATGTTGAGTGCACTGATCGATGTTATATGCAGCAACTCGATGTTGCCTTCCAATCTACCAACGCCCTAGGCGTCATTAATAGCCATGTTGAGCACGGCCGCCAATCGTTGTCAATGCAGTTTGTTCAATCATGGCTGATTCACCCTTCTTTATTGCATGGTCGCATGCTTTGTACGTTAAGAGATAAGGATATATCCCTGCTCGGCGCGCGCTAGAATATAGCTTGCGCGGCGTGTGTGTATATGGCTGAGGATCTGTGCACCCCCATCAAAATTCATGCACAGCGTACTGTAGGGGGATCGAGTAAATTGCAAAAGGACGATAGTCACTTCCTTTCCTGCTTTGTACCAATGCATGTCAGGCAGCTAGGCGATGAGATCTTGAACTTGCCATCATAAGAACGCGATACAAGTTCGAACTCAATACACACGAGGGAAAACGATATGGTGCATGGACCCATACCAACACAAATCTCTGGCTCTGCGCCACAAAAAAAGCACGATTCGCAGGTCAGGTTAGAAATACATGTGGATTATTCTAGTCCTTCGACTCAGCACTCGAGTTGCTGATCCCGATCCGAACCACAAACTACCAACAACATGCACACCCCTTCGTTATTAGAACAGTCTTCATAATGAGCTGTCACAGCATCCCGATCCGCCAAAACTAGTACCTACCCTGCAGACTGCAATCACCAGCATACGATGGTACCTTCCACTACCTCATTCCTCATGCAGCACACCCAGCGACAGTCCCCTCCCAGTCGCCAGCAACACCTAATAACGGTAGTAGGCGGGCTTGAAGGGGCCGGACTTGGGCACGTTGATGTACGCGGACTGCGTGTCGCTGAGGACCGTCAGCTTGGCGCCCAGCTTCTCGAGGTGGAGCGCGGCGACCTTCTCGTCCAGGTGCTTGGGCAGCACGTACACCTTCTTCTCGTACTTGCCGGAGGTGCGCTCGTTCCACAGCTCCAGCTGGGCGATGACCTGGGGGCAAGAGACGAGGGGCATTGAGTGTCACGTGGCACAGCGTTTCCGACAGCATGAAAAGGATCTGGATAGGACATCGTCGGATATTGGGACATATGACGGCCAGCGCAGCAAAGCTGCTAAAAATTCTAAACAAGGCCCCTGAAGACTCTGTAATCCGCTAGTGGACTGCAACAACAATTTTCTGAGCACAAAACGGAAGTCATACAATATACTCCCTAGACCAACGGGGTTGCTCGACTTTCTAGAGTTGACGGATCTGTTTGTAGACAGGACAAAGCGCCCTGATCTCCTTTTCGTGTGTCACTTCGATAGTCAAGTGGGGAACAAGAACCCCGAGCATCCCAACTGCTCGAGCAATCTCAGAAAGAGAACGAAACAACAAGTCTACACAGTACGCTTTTCTGTAGATGTCCGAACAGATCCTTACCTGGTTGGTGAAGGAGCAGGACATGACGAAGCTGGGGTGGCCAGTGGCACAGCCCAGGTTCATGAGGCGCCCCTCGGCGAGCACGATGACTCCACGCCCGGTCTCGGGGAACACAAAGCGGTCGGTCTGCGGCTTGACGGTGGTGCGCTTGACGCCGGGGTAGCCCTCGAGGCCGGCCATGTCGATCTCGTTGTCGAAATGGCCAATGTTGCACACGATCGCGTTGTTCTTCATGCGCACCATGTCCTTGACCATGATGATGTCGCGGTTGCCAGTGGTCGTGACGAAGATGTCGGCGACCTCGACAATGTCGTCCATGGTCAGGACCTGGAGGAGCGCCAGAGAAAACGCGTTGAGCTCCGAAGGCAAGGCCAACGGAAGGGACGGCGTTGAAAACCGTGGTGAAGTCGAAACTGGAGGGCCAGGAAGGTTCTCAGGAGACTCCACAATCAGCAGATGGAGGAAAGGCGTGAGGAACAGCGTGACCTTGCGGCAACAAGGTTGGGGAGAAAAATCAGCCCGCTTTTGACTGGAGTCGGCAGTTGATACTGGGATATGGGGCAGGCAGGCAAGGCGGGGTGCTAGACGGCTCTGAAAACATTTCGCTTTGGGGTACTCAACAATGTAGTAGTTGAAAAGTACATTTTCAATCACTACTGGAGAAGAAGTTTAGTAGGTTCTTTGTCATTGATGATCATGGAACTGCTTGAACGGGAAGGGCTGGTACAGTTTGGGGTCCACCAGATGGGTCAGACAAGTTGCTATTGCAGTTGCAAACCGAAGTGAGGGCAAATGCTACCAGGGTTGGATAAAAGGCTGCCTTGAACTCTAGTGCAAGGTTTGTTTGAGAGCCAGATACGATCTAATGTTCGGCTCAGTGAGAAGCTGAGCGTTCGACAGGTATGCTTTGACAAGGAGTGAAACAGGACATGTAACCAGCTGAGAAAACAAAGGCATGAGTGGCAGTGGAATCAAGGATGCCGCTCGAGTCCTGTGAAACCGTCACATCCATAATGCACACTGGACACACGCGAGTGGTGGATATAAACTTGCTTAGACACTCTAGCTTAATGTGTGCAATCAAGCTGTTTGTAGGTGCTCCTGTTTGCTAAGTGGTGTGTTTCAGACTTCTCTGATGACCAGGGAATGTTGTGGTGGCTTCAATCTACTCTGAGCCAACCAAAGGCACCCAAGAAGGACAGACATACAGCTAGGTAGATCTGGACTGAGTGCGGGCTCAGCAAGACAACAAGCGGCAGATCTAGATAGTGGTGATCGCGACCCTCTCTGCTTTCGCACGCAGAATCTTCGACAGAAGTGGCTCAATCACAGCACACGCAGAGAACTGAGATGGAATACAACTTCAGCAAACTGACCAACTCTCTTGAGTTCTCAGGCAGAACCACCCCCGACAAAGAAGGACAAGACCTCAAAGTCCATGTAAGACAGTTTTGAGGGTGCATAATGCAACAAACATCATCACAAGAGCAAAAGACGAACCTCCTTGCAGCAGTCCTGGTCCAGATCATCAAATCGTATCGAGACTCTGCAGATCCACATGAAGAATCATGTTCAACTGCAAGTGCTCTAAAACACTGGTCCAGCCTCAATGCAGAAACTTCCACCACGCGCCTCCGTAGCTCAATACTCTCTTGAGTATGTGATCTCACCTGGAGTCCCTCCATGGTTGCTTGCAGCGCGCAGATGGGGTCGATCTCCGTGACAATGACGCGAGCGCCTGCAGCCTTCAGCGCAGCAGCGCAACCCTTGCCGACGTCACCGTATCCGAACACGACGGCGGTCTTGCCAGCAATCATGACATCAGTGGCCCTCATGAGACCGTCAGGGAGGGAGTGACGGCAGCCGTACAGGTTGTCAAACTGCAGCAAGGGTCCATAGGTTCTGGGGTGATCAACAAATGAGAGAAAGAAATGACAGTAGCATACTGCTGAAAGAAAGTTCGGGCGAGCAGAACGTCCAGATCTAAAGCCTCCTTCGCACAATGTGAGATCTGTCACAAACCTGCCAACTTTGAAAGATCTCTTAGAAACTTTGTGTGCAATGCATACCTTTGAGCACCATCAAACTTGCAAACTTTGGAAAGATCTGTCTGTGTGCATTGCATACCTTTGAGCGCCATCAAAGCACACTATCAAAAGTTCAGAGGTTACTGCGTCTTTGCCGGGCGATCTATGATTGCAGACAAACCCTAAACAGCTGAGATCCAAGCTACAAAGTTTGTGCATCAACTACGCCTCCAGTAAGGAATGCGCTAAAGAAAGCAAGATCGATCAGGAATACCAGGATCAGGAGGGTCTATTTCACTTTGTGTTTTACATGTATCCTTGCCTTACAGCACTGTTGCAAAAGCAAGAAACAAATCCAGACCAATCCGTTACCAGCAACATTTATCCTGCAAGCTTCTCTTAGACTTAAGCAGCAACAGTGGCGAAACGGCGAGCTGGCCACCAGTAGACGGGAAAGATCCAGTGAAAGGATCCTGGCAGATCCGGCAAAAGGAGCATTGTCATGGGCAAACAGTTTGCAAGGAAGTGCTTGGCAAGCTGTCTGCATCGCGCATTTGCGAGATGGAAGCTGCAAACTGAGTGCATTATGCATCTAAACCAACCTGAGGGTAGATCTGAGAAACTTGGACATCAATATTGTATACTGGCGAGCAGATCTTCAATATCCCACCTTGCACTTGGTCACAGAGTCGTTAACGTTGATTCCAGGGAACAAGAGTGTCCCTGCCACCTCCATCTCGTACAGCCTCTTCACGCCGGTGGTCGTCTCCTCCGACACGCCAACCAGATTCTCAGCCATCTTGTGCCACCTGTTGGGGCTCTTCTTGAGTCCATCAGCAATGATGGTTAGCACAATCTGAAACTCGGGGTTGTCAGTGGACTTGGGGTCGGGGATGGTGCCATTCTCCGCAAATGCCTTCTCGGCCTTGACCCCCTCATGGATGAGGAGCGTAGCGTCACCCCCGTCATCGACGATGATGTTCGGGCCGGAGTCCTCACCCCAGTCAAGCGCCCTCTCCGTGCACCACCAGTACTCCCACAGGGTCTCGCCCTTCCAGGCAAACACTGCCGCAGAGTCACGAGCAATTGCGGCGGCTGCGTGATCCTGAGTGGAGAAGATGTTGCAGGAGCACCATCTGACTTCCGCCCCCAGAGCGGTCAGAGTCTCGATCAGGACAGCGGTCTGGATGGTCATGTGCAGAGATCCGGTGATCCTTGCACCCTTGAGCGGCTGGGAAGGACCGAACTCAGTCCTAGCAGCCATCAACCCCGGCATCTCGACCTCGGCAATCTCGATCTCGACGCGACCAAAGTCGGCCTGGGACATGTCCTTGACCTTGTACTCCCGGCCGGAGCTCAGCTTCTCAACGGACAACTCCGTCTTCTCGGCCATGGCTGCGAATCTGCTCGATCTACAAAGGGAGAATGCGCCTCAGGAGAGGCGGAAGAAAGATGGTGAAGGGAGAAAAGACAAGAAATGTGAGCTTTCCCTGGAACTTTGAGCACCCTTTGTATAATGCTCCCTAGCTGTGATCCGCTAAGTTGGCGGGCCCAAGCTACTGATGTCAGTGACGTCGCTGCAAAAGTGACGCTGCATTGCTCTGGATATTTTCCACTTTCCGTTTGACCGAATTACGATCCAACTTTCTTCGACGATAATTGTTTCGCCGGAGTTTGTATACCCATCGAATTGCCCCGGGTCGAAACTGAATCTTTTCGGCATCGAGCTTTGGTGGGCGCTTCTGCGAGAGATCTGCGAGGGGCGGTGTAGAGGAAGCCAGCATTGCGCATGGGGCGATAACGAGGGCGTTGCAATCACTCTACCTCTGAGTCTACCGTCAATTAACGGGCAAGGCGCCCTGCATAGCTTATGGGGAATGGTGATCCCTTGAGCTTTGTTTGAGCTCCTCATCCAAAACTCGAAGCTTGTCTTCTCGACATTCAATGGTGCCAGTCATCAGCAATGCGGACCATTGCCATATTAAATTCCTTGTAGACGTAATGGAGTGTGTTTGAGGATCATAGTTTTGCCGTTATGCTCATTAAGCCTTGTACCTCTTCCGTCTGCCGCTTTCGTTGCAGCCCTTTTGTCTTCTCTGCGCTGCGCACATACGTCACCAACTCTTGCAATGCAGAAATTCTGAGAATTAGGGTTCAGACCGAGGATAGTGCCCCCCCTGAAGCCCCACAGCTGTCAAAGAGGCAAGCGAAGAAGCGCCGCCAGCTGTTGCTCAGAATGCAGATCTATCCACCCTCAGGGGACACCGTCTCGGAGTTCATGCGGCAGAAGTATGAGCGTGAAGCACGTCGATACTGGGATCTCTTCTACAAACGCAACGAGGGCCGCTTCTTCAAGGACCGCCACTACCTGCACAAGGAGTGGGGGCACCTTCTGGGCGCTACCACCGCCGCTGATGTCAGCGCTGATATCACTGCTGATGTCAGTAATGCTGACAGCGCTGAGGCAGCATTGAGGGGTGGTGGTGCGGCGGAGAGTGGCGCCCTTTTGACTGCTCCGAAAGAGGACGTTCACAACCACGGGAAAGTAGATTCTGGCAATGGGGAAAAAACTAGAATGGAGAGCAGAGGGGGCTCGCATTCCTCAGTTGCGGTTTTGGCGGACGATAAGAGGGTGGTGCTGGAGGTTGGGTGCGGGGCAGGAAACACGGTGTACCCCTTGCTGCAAGAGAACCCGGCAGCCTTCATATATGCGTGCGATTTCTCAGCGCGGGCGGTGGAGCTAGTGAAGGTAAGCTGGTTGGTCGGCAGACTAAGTTAGGGTTCCAAACCCTAAATGTGAAATAGATCGCTTCTGATCGTGCCTGTTTGTTACTTGAGCGGTCAGTATTGCAATGTAATGTGGGCCATACTTTAGGTCACTATGATGCAAAAGTGTTCGAAATTGGGGCCCTCCTCGAAGATATGCACATCTCTCATTTCCCTGGGTGTAGTGTGACCTTTTCAGAACTAGTTACCTAACTACTGGTAGTCCTGAGGCCTTTGATGGACTTCAATCACTTTTCTTATCTGTGTGCAACCCCCAAAAGGAACCTCGAAAACGCATTTGATTTATGGATCCCGTAATGCACGCCTGACTGTTCTCACATTGATCACGTGCCAAGCTCTTGCAATCTGGATTAAGTAGCTCGACCGGACCCTGCAGGCGCACCCGTCATATGATGCGCAGCGGGTGCACGCCTTCGTCTGCGACATCACGGAGGATGACCTCAGCAAGGAGGTCCCCGCGCAAAGCGCTGACATTGTCTCAATGGTGAGACCACTTCCTGGCAGCATCAAGCAAACGCATTCTGTTGTATGCTCAGTATCGTCAAAACATAGTCCCTCGCGTGCGGCCACAATAGTTGCGAGTCTTAAACGAGTTTTAGCCCTTCCAGGTTCCTCAAAAGAGTCGAGTTTCTTGGTTGCAGCTAGATACACGGTTTTCTTCCTGTCCCCAGATCTTTGTCCTCTCTGCAATATCCCCCGAGAAAATGCCGGCGGCGCTGCTCAACGTCGCCCATGTTCTGAAGCCTGGGGGACACGTTCTCCTTCGGGACTATGCAGAAGGGGATTTGGCACAGGTGGGTCTACTGTTTGTCTTTCGGACTTCTCAGCGATGCATGGCTGATTGCAGTGGAGTTGATGTACAGATTGCTGCGTTTGATTGTTCTGACCCGGGCCTCTCAAAAGTTAGTTTGTGAACCGTTATTAACCCAACCGCTTGCCAACGAGCATACACTATCGATACCCTCATTATTGAGTATCTGTTGGGTGTTGGTAACCAATCCTCCTGCTTAAGTTTGCAAGCAAGGAGACTAATTTACGTGGGGGTTTCTTCACAGTTTGGTGCATTGTGTTGGCTTGATGTGTCGACATTAGCTGCACAGTGCGTGATGAACACTCTGCTGGAAAGAAGCATATTCATGGCACGTACTTTCTCCACTCTCCGCAGGAGCGGTTGACTGGAAAAGTCCAAAAGCTGGCGGACAACTTTTACGTTCGGGGGGATGGCACGGTAAGCTTGGTTACCCCCCCAACTTTGGGTGTCTGGTTCTGCAACAGAGTTTTTGTCCCTCTGTGTCGCTTAGACGCTTCAGGATAGGCAGCGGCTCTAATTTATCCACTCTAGATGACTTTTTGGGTCAGCAAATCCAAGTTGTTGGGTCGAGCTTGAGTATCTCGGTGTTGGTTGACAATTATCACCCGATTGCGATGACGAATCTGATGTTTTGTTGTGCATACCAACCTGTTCAACTGTTACACGATCTGGATATGTAGCCCAAAGGAAACTTGTAGAAAAGGAGGGTAAGGCCGCTCAAGAGACTCTGCTTGCAGACTATGACCTGAAACACGGATCTCACTCGCTCATTTGCATTCCGGCGCACTCATCTTTCTCACAATCTCCATTCTGAGTTGTTTTCTTTCTCTGCTGTAGAGGGCTTATTACTTCAGCGAGGAGGCCCTGTTGACACTGTTTCGAGGCGCGGGCCTAGAGTGCACGGATATAAGGGTGCACGAACGGGAGCTCGAGAACAGGGCCCGCAAAGTTGTCATGAACAGGTGCGCACGAAGCTTCGTTCTTCTTGTAGCAAGAGGCCTTCATTCTTGCACTTGTTGCAGACGATAGAGGGAGCAGAGCAGCGGCAGAGGTTGTGATAAGACGCGAGGGGACTTGCACATCAGAGATGCTAGCAACGTCCCTTGAAAAATAACCAGTGAAATTTAGAAGGTACAAACGAGGACTGGGCTCGTGGTACGCATGGCAGCTGAGAAAGGTGTTTGGCCATTGGACAGCTGATGCTTGCTATGACATCAAAGATCATGAACCACGAGAGGATTGAACCAGGAAGAAGGCGATAAGCGACGTAGTGGGGCTGGTGCTCCTCGCATGAACCAGCGGTGTCGCCATCTTTGAACCAGTGGATTGCTGACAAGATTCTCAGAACCTTGTTTTGTCCAAGCTTGGTGATGTCCACGCCTGGGCCCAACATACCCCAGAATGACTAATTTGGTGCATCTTTCCTGCAGGCGATGGATCCAGGGAACGTTTCAAAAGGCGGGCGGTAACATCCCCTCCACAGCGTTACCGCTCGACCCGCGAGATGGCGTGTCTCGGCAGCTAGAAACGTGTACTATCGACTCCGAAAAACCGCTACCCGCCAATCGTCCAAACACGACTCTGCCACACAGCACCGCGCTCGCTTTTATCGACTTAGAAGGGTCCTCCAGAAAGCAACCGCTAGCCACGAACGGAGTACCGGGCAACCAAGCGAGCAGTGCCGTAGGAGACGGAACAGAACGGAACGGAATTGTGCACCTTGAGTCAGACGGGGAGTTTGCGCACGCGCAGTCGACTTCGTCTCTGACCTTGACCGGGCTCAGTTCAGGCGGAGACAACGGTGAAACGGAGCGGAAGGGGGAAGCACTGTCGGAAACGGAAGCCGGAACCGGACTTCGCTCGGAGGGGGAGTCGCGTGCAACTGAAGACGACGGGGGGCCCTCGCTGGGTGAGCTGTTCAGCACCCCCCTGGAGTACGAGGTGATTGGCCGTGCCTTTGTTGAAGTTCGAGTCAATTGGTTTGAACGGAAGAAGGTTTGTTTTGTGCTTGTCCATGCGCTAAGGGGCCCCGTTTGGTAGTTCCTGGTGCTGAAGGACCCCCATCTACCTGTTCTTGTAAATCGTGCATACAAGAGGCGTTCCGTGCTTTTTCGTGTGCTAAGGGGCCCCGCTCGACAAGTCCTGGTTTTGCGGGATTGCCCTCCTTACTTCGGAGCTGAAATCGAGGGGCGCTTTGCTCTGAAAAGTTTATGCTGGATTCGCATCCTTTTTTCAATCTTTTTCAAACCGAGCCCAACCCGGCCCCAAACGGGGCCTGGTTCGCTGCGCCGCTGTTTTCAGAACATTCTCTCTCCACCCCCGATTTTCCTTGGCACCTTGATCCCGCCCTTCTTCCAATGCTCACGGCGCTTAAAGTTTTTGAAGGCCCCGTTTCTGAACCCCACGCCCCGCCTTGCAGTTGCGTGAGCTGGCGGTGGCGGGCAGGACCTTCCGGTACAGGGCCCTTTCGAACGAGCACCAGCACACGCAGCCCAGCACGGGGCTACTTCTGTGGGATTCTGCGCGGGTTCTGGCCGAGTTTCTTGCAGCCCATCCTCAGATAATCGCTGGAAGGTGAGGTATTTTGAGTGCGGGAGACGTGTCCAAAAGACTTCCCTGTGAATTTCCTTCAGAATTCCACGTGGGTTCTGGCCGAAGTTCTTGGAGCGCAGCCTGAGATTGTAACTCGGAGGTGAGGGCAGCCATTCGAGCACGAGTGCGGGACACGTGTTCACTTGAGTGACCTACGCCAGTCGCAGTGAGACAAAAGCGAGGAGAGTCAGACAACTGCGCTGGACCCTGAACTCGGGCCCGAAAATCAGACCCTCAGACCGATGGGGTGGTTTTGAGGAGACCTAATGTATTACTGATGTTCTTTGGGACTCTCAAACGCAACAGCAGACAAAACCTCAGAAGCAAGTTGTGTGATGCCATGCTAATGTGATGCTCTTGAAGAGGACCTGTGCGATGCCATGCTAATACGCAACTGCTCATGGCCGGCAGAGAAAGGGAAAGTGAGGAGCACGTAGTGACTCAATTGACAGATCATTAAGGTTTTTGTAACTGGTAAGAAACGGTAACACACTTAGACACAAACTTCTCAGAAGGCGCCCGTGTTTCTGCAGGCACGTTCTGGAAGTGGGGTGCGGCGGGATCGCGCTCCCTTCTACCCTCTCAGCCGAGCGGACCGGCGGAGTCGTGGCCACGGACGGCGACGCTGCGGCAATGGAGCTGTTGGACGCCAACATAACGCTGAATGCGGACGCCTTTGAGCTCTCCAAACTCAGAGCCGAGCGCCTGAGGTAGGTCTATTTTGTGGCCTTTGCTCGTCCTCTCCTCTTTCGCCCGAAACCCCGAGGCCAAAAGTCAAATGGATTGAAGGAAGTCTAGAAGCATAAAGTGGGCGCTTCTACAACTGGCCTGTTTGGGCGGCTGTCCTTTTTCGGACATCCACTATATGAAGACTTTGAACTCTTGACAAACATTGGTCGATTCATTGTCGTCTCGGGTTTTCTAATTGACGAAGCATTTCCATCTATCACTGCCGGAGGGTCCTATACTCTTGAGGCCGGTCCGGTGGTAACTGGACCTTTCTACCGTTCGGATGCATGTTATTGAGCCTTTCGTATTACGCTTGTCTTTGCTGCGCTCCAAAAAGCCTTGCTGCCATTAAGGGGAAAAGGAGTGACAATTTTGTTCGCAATTTTACGGCAAGCAGAGCTACCTGCTTGTCCTATGATGCGCGCTGATGTCGCTGAAGAAGCCGAGCGTCTGGAACATGAAGCAAGAAAGTCATGTGAATCCTCGCAGGTGGGGTCATTCTGAAGACATTGCTCGAGTCCGCGGTCTCGCTGGGCCCCACGGGTATGACGTCATCATCGGGGCTGACGTCGTGTACGTCAAGGAAGCGGTGCCGCTCCTCTTCCAAACCGCAGCCGCGCTCCTGGCGAGGGATCCCTCACAGGAAACGGCCCCGGATGCGGACGTCATGCTGACGCCGCCACTGCTGCTGCTGTGCCACGTGATCCGGCGGGTGGCAGAGGGGGACATTTTGGAGGCTGCAAGACAAGCCGGGTTTGAACACCACAGGTTTGTTGAGTCTCCAGAAGGACGGGGTGCCCCTGGAGCGATCAGATTGCTCGCTTTACGAAGGACTCCTTGTGTCACTCAGTCGATCGCGACCTGACCTCAATCCTTGACGCACAGGTTAGTGCATAACAGGGTCTGAGGATACGGACTTAGCTCAGCGAGGTGCAGATCATTGATTTTGAATGATGTGATGATTAAAAGATGAAGCGAGAATCTTCAATTATCTGGACGTCGTGCCCGAGAACAGGACGGTCCAACATTGATGAAGTGCTGTAATGCATCCAGCTGCAATTTAATTGGACAGTGGCCTGCCGTGGAAGGCCTGTTCATATTCGACAAGTTCCTTTGAAGGATCTGGCCGCCTGAGTCCTTGGATTATGCTGATTCGATTGAGACGTTAGGTTGCGCGTCGACCGAAAACCTCCGAGGTCATCCCAGGTTTTTCAGCCAATCAGAGGCCTGCTTTCCATAAATCTGGGTTTGTAAGAGGTTTGCAACACTGAAGTGATTGTGTCGTCTACATTTATCATATTCGCATCTTTTCTGCTCAAAGAAGCCTTGTCGGCAATTGCTACTTCACATGGCCATTGCCCACTTGCTTTGGCTTGAGCATTTTGGTGCAGAATTGGGTGAAATAGGGCGCACAGATGTGAAGGGTTTGCTGCAAACCTCTGCCGAAACAAAGGTTTTCTGAACCACGTGGTCTGACAACAGAAGAGGGGGGGGTGGTAGGTTTTCGGTCGACGCGCAACCTTAGCTGGTGCAATGGTGAGGCTGAGGGGCTTGTTTGTACTATATGCGTGCATGTAGGTTTCGTCACGGTAGTCCGATTATTGCTGCAATATATAAACCCTCAGTGAGGGGCGCATGCTAAATCGTGTGATATAGTAAGCTTGGCGCATTATACATGCACATGTTGAATTAATTTATGGTGCACAGCAGATGCATGCAGCGTATTCAGCGCATGGCGGCCCCGGCCCGCGGTTTCTTGCATGCTTGGTAAACGTCCTAGCTAGGTTCATATACGTCCGGCTAGTTGCAGCCTCCCTTGCATGCCAGCTACGGTACGTAGCTGAATAGCACTGACCGTCTGTCGTAAATCTCTTCTTGGTGGAAGGAGTGTCCTTTCACACAACCATTCGTATTGTTGCATTCCGTCGAACCAGCCATACGCAATTTTTGAGATGGTGGAACATCTCATGTGCAATAACTGTTGCTTCAAACCTCATGCGCGTGCCTTCTGATCAATCTTGCGACGTTAGGTTGAGCAAGCTAGAGAAGAACCGTACAGGGACGACTTAACTTACGCTAAGTTGTCCTAGTCAGCTACCTCACCTTCTCGTCAACGTTCTTATCAAGCGTCCTATCAAACTCCAGGAACGAGCAGAAGTACGGCTACTTACAACTTACATCCTGTTCGATCGAGCATTCCAACGGCGTACTTGAGATTCTTCTCCCCCTGATGTCTCACTCCCAGTCATAATCACCACACAGGCTGTACTCTTACAGTGGCTAACGATATGGATCCCTGCTAAGTTAGCTCCTCACTCTCCTCCACTCCATGATCCGTATTCCACTTCCAAAAGCCACAGGTTTCGATCACTCCTCCATCTCTGCAATGCTTCCAATGATTTTCATAATTACGATAAGCTCCAGATTCTATCTTCGCAATTGCTATAAGACAGGAACATCGTCTCCTTCAATCGAGTGCCGGAAGTGGCACCTGTGTCCGTACGGACATTTGTATCCGTTGGCGACCAGTCGACAGATCTCCGTCTTGAACTTGGGGTGTCGCAGTACAGGGCGCAGCTCCTCGATGCCGTGGGCAAACTGGGTCAAAGATATAGAACGCTGAGAAATTTTCAAAGGGAGGTTAAGGAAAGAAGAGGTGATGGAATCTAGAGAGATATAGCGGTGTAAATAGAAGGCCTACACATTTGTAAACCTTCCAACTCTTTGGGCATTCGTGGAGGGGACCTAATTCGTGGAGGGTGTCCGACTGGGAGTATGAAATATATTCCCTTAGGAATCGGGTTTGCATCCAGGGCTTGTAAGAAACCAAGCCCGAGAGGCATCTGTAAGCAGATTGAATACAACCTGGAAGGATTTCGTCACGGATCGTTGGAAACAGCAAGGAAAGTTGCGGTGCGTGACAGGTTTTGAAGAAGCAAGTAACTTTCGAAATATCAACAGAAAAGAAGAAGTGCTCAAAAGCAAAGGCTTGAAAACTTCCTGATTCATCTTTCGGACACAGTCGAAACGGAGAAAAAGCTTGAAAATCTGCTAGCAGGAAGGCCAGTTATAATTTTCACGCACAAGTCAGCCAACCACGATGCACGACTTCAGGTGTCTTGGAGCACCGGCTAAAGTGTTCTAAACTGATTGCGCGACGGATGGTAACGTTCGCTAAAAATACGAACGGAACGAGAACTCAGGGGCGGTGTATTGCAAAAGTGCCGATTCCAAACGCTCGAAGAAAGGGTTTTTTTCTTACCTGGCACTTCGGTCCATACGGGCACTGCCCTTGCTCTTCCCATTTGTTGCACAGCTCCGTCTTGTAGTAGCCCTGCGCACAAGCATGACGTCACACCGGCGGCGTCTCTGTCGTCATCAAACGTGGTAAAGATGCACGAAGCAGCTTTGCATCCTTTTGAGCTCTGTTCAAAACCAAAGCCTTTCTTCTGAGATCTCCAACCTGTGCGTCAGGCCTAAAAGATCGATCGCGTGATTCCTCAGTATCTAGGTTGTGCGCTTCTCGAAAGCTTCAAAGCAGAGCGTAAAAAGAAAATTGCGAGGCAGCACCTGAGGTACGATGACCATGTCCTCCAGTTCGATGACGTCATTTCTCCTACCGGGCGGCGTCCCTGGAGGCTGCACACAGTGCTGGTCCATCAGAATTTGTGTTCCTCATTACTGAACTTCGGCTATACTTTCCGTGGTTTGTGAAATTCCTTGCAGTCGCGCAGGCACAGGGAGGAGGCAGTCTGATTGTCCAAGGTGATAAAAAGTTGAAGAAGCAGTTTTTTGAAGGCACTAACATTCTGCGCCTTCGTTCGTGGCAACTCTCTTTTGAGCACATCATGGAACAGTCTTCGCAACTCCCGTGCCTCCGCTTGACACGACCGCCTGTCCAAACACCTGCTGTAAAAGCAAACCCGCGACGAAAATGCGAAAATGTAAGAGGTCGTACCGGGTGGCTGGCGGCCTTTTTGCGCGCTTCGCCAGCGTCGTGGTCGTCCTCCTCGCGCGCGCGCTTCACCCCGCGCTCCTGCTCCTCTTTGACCGCGCGCAGGGTAGACTCGCGGACGTTGATGCTCTTGGGAAGAAGGGCGGGCACGTGCGCTGCCAAAGAAATGCCACCTGCCGTCGGCAAGCTGTCCAGATTTCGGAGGCCCAAGCCGAAATAAGGAAGATTGCCCATGGATTCTGAGAGCGTGGGCATGATCAAAAGACAACGTGGCACGTGATACTGAGGAAAAGAGCGCGCAAGCGTCGTTCAAGAGGACCACAGATAAAACTCGAACGCCGAAGCTCGGAAGCCCTCTCAGGGTTTTAGGCTAGCGTTGACATTCTAAGGCTCAGCGATATTGGAAGGGGTGCTTGGAAGAAGATTCAGATAAGGAAAATCTGGTTGGCATCCAGGGTTCTAGGAAAGGGTTTCTTCCAATGATTCGCTCTTGGCTTTCAACGATATTTAATTGTAACAGACTTATTGAGGCGAAGACTTCGGTTCTACATTCCGAAGAGCACAAAGAGAGGAGAATAGAGGTCAGTATTCTGTCGGCAGATTTTATGCACCTAAGGCCTCAAGAGATTGGCAACACAGACAGAGCACTTGCCGGAATGATCTGTCTCGCGCCTTTCGTCGGGCCCTCTCCGGCTGTCCGTGACATGGATGCGCCGTCCGTCCCCGTTCTGTGGGCTGACGCGCCCCGCTCTTTCCTCCCTATCTCTCCTCCCCTCACCGTCAAACGGCCGTTCGCCCTGGATCCTTCTCTCTTCGCCGCTGCCCAGACCGCGGACCGCCCGGACGTCCGTCAGCCTGTCCTTGACACTCGCCCTCTCCCGACCGCCGTCCTTGCCCTGCGGATCACCTTCGTGAGCGGCGACACCTTCTCCGTTGGTGTCAATTGGGCGCTTGACGAGACCCTCCGCCTTTCCCCCGGCGAGGCCCCCTGGCAACGGGGCAGCGCCCGCGCTCGCTTTCCCGGGTCCGCGGGCGGGCCCCGTTTTGCCGCCTGGCGCTCCGTTCTCCGTGCCGCGGCCAGCCGCCGCGCTTGATGGCGGGGCCTCGCCCGTTCTCAGGTACTTGATCGCTTCCAGCCGCCGCCGCGCCTTCAGGATCCAGCCGTCTAGCTCCACCTTCTGAGCGGCGAGCTCCGAGGTCTTGGTTGCGATCTCCTGGTCTTTGCGCGCACACTGGGAGGACAGGTCGGCGTGCGCGGACTCCAAGTTGACAAGCAATCTGCAATTGACATCAGGAGAGTGTTCAGACCTTTTTAGAGGCTTCTTGTTGTAATCTTGTCCTGTATGTAAATCTGTGTGTACCTACGTTTGATGATTTTAATTGATAACGTCATATTACGAGAGGATCAGAGACAATGGAGATTCTGATCGAAAGATGGAACCTAGCTTTTGATAAGAGGTATCAGCGTCCATCTGGTTGAAAAAAGGGGAAAAAGCTGCGCAGCAACTGCTGTTCGAGAGAGTTGTACACCAATCTGGAAAAGTTCTCTCAATAAAACGAACAGTCCAAAGCGACAATGTGTGGAATGTGTGTTTTCAGAATCAGTCACCTCGATAGAGACACTAAGAAAACTCTTTGGGTATCAGATTGTACACACGTGATGCCTAACAACACCCATTTTTGACACTTAATTTTGATCGAGAACATCCAATATTTTTTTCTGAGACCATAGATGCTCACAACAAGTCTTCGACAGGTAAGCTCACTTCTTCAACGTGAAAGCCTCCTCTCGACTCTCCTCCAACTTGTTCGTGGCTTGGTTGTACTTCTCCGCAAGCTGCCTGAACTGCTCCCCCAGCACAGCTAGCGAGCTTTCCAAAAGCTCGACGCGCTTGGGAACGGCGCCACTCGACGGTCCGTGCTGAGGCGGAGGCGTGCGACGAGCTTGAGGGCACTTCAAAGGGGAAGCATGGTTAGAAGTTTGTTTTCAAAACCAGGGGTGTCAGATTGATTGTGTCATCAGCAAGACTGTTGATATACAGCCTTTTTGTTAGCCTGAGATAGGTCACGTTCCGGTGAACCCGTTGAAAAGGCTACGAGTCTCCAGAAATGCGCTACTCGACAAGTATCAGGCAGACTCATGCGCATCCTCTTCGACTGCTCCAACTATCAGGACAAGGGATGAATTGCAAGGTCTTACTGAATGTTTTGGAAAGTTTAAAAACACGTTGCTCAAAATCTTTACGAACTAGGGTTGCTGATTTAAGCTTCTTTTACTGTCCCCAGAGAGTTTTATTCCTAAACCTTGAATCTATGGACCCCCTAACCTGAATTTACTTGCAAAGAGAAGACATGACTACGCACCATTTTCCAGTATTCTGCAGATTTGAGCGCTTACCTGATGGAGATGCTCCTGCAGTCTCACTTCTGTCTGAAGCTTTAAATTCATGCAGCGAACTAACTCTGCCTGCATGGCAGAAACCTGCAACTCTTTCTCGCCCAGCCTTGCCAGCAGTTCTGCTGTTGACAGCTTCCCTTCAGTTGCTCTCAAGCTAAGATGAGCATCCTTGTTACTATCCTTCAGTCCACGAATACGAAATTGAGTTTCTTCATGAACCCCACAACCCGTTGGGGTCCTGTTCTCCTTTGCAGGATCGTGTTGCGGAGTCTGCAACCCGACTATGTCATCGCGAAAGATGCCAGGGCTGATAGAGAGGAAGTTTTCTGTTGTCAATCGGTGAAAGTCAGACAATCTCCTGTCTTCTACAAAATGCCTAGAACCTTGCTCTTCACAACCCCTGCCCCAGCTGCCTTCCTTTCGTAGAATATTAGGGCTCTTCTGGAGGACCGATGAAGGGGGCGTTCTGAAGAGTTTTGGAGAATCATCCACAAGCTGAGGAGAAGGATGGCCCGAAACGATTGTTATTCCAGCCGCCATGATACCTGCAGGACTTGCTGCTTCTGAAAAGTTCAAAGGACTGAGCCTCGCTCTAGGTCCTATTGTTTCATTGTCTGTCTTGGCAAGCTGCTGGTATGCTCGTAGAGAACTGATTTCTCAACGCTGCTACCTAGCTTTGCAGTCCGATATTCCTGCGCCATGCAAATTGAAGGCTTTTTAGTTTCTTCGAAGGACCCAAACTTGTACCCGTGCGCTGGAAAAAAATGCCTCGAGTACTTTCCAGTCCATGCACCTTTAGGCACAGGTATAGCAATGGCGACCTTCTCCGCAGTCAACCTCCTGGTCCATGCAGCTTCAATCTCTACTTCCTCAAACGAAGGCTGTCTGCGGTCTGCTCGGATAGAAACCGGATTCCTAATCTGCAAAATCCACGGCCTTTTGATGTAAGACTTGAAGCATAAGGTCACCAGAGCGCTCAACCCAGAAAACCCATGGGCGGCGCCATCTTCATATTCCTGGGACGAAGACGTGATTGGAAGGGACAGATTACTGGAACCAACCAGAAACTCCTGTTGACCTTTCCTGATTTCAATCCAGAAGTGCGTCGACAGACGTGCAGGAAACCCATCTTTCCACCTGACGGGACACTGCTGAGTCACAGCTTTGGTGATGAAGTTCTTTGAGATTCAAATCGCCAGTCCCGCAGCTCTGACGATGCGCTTTTCCAATCTTATGTCAAGCTTGACGATCACCGCGCCATTCATGGACGATGCGAGCAGACTGAGACAGACTGGGAGGCTTACGTTGGAATAAGGCACGAAGCCCCGAGTCACGTACGGCAGCAACCCCAAAGCAGGTTTGCGCAATCCAGTGTTCCTCGCTTTGTGATCGGGCACATATGTACAATTATCAAAAGCTGCATGCCAGCAATCAGACCTGCGAAATTTGAAAACCATTCGTTTAATCGGCTTTCTGTGTTCAATTATGGCATGCTGTACTAGTCACACTTCCACTGCTTCCAAAGCTGGAAGGCACATTCTTGCAAGGAAGCTACTCAGTCGATTCTGGAATAGAATGGGTGGTTTTAGTGACTGTCAAAGCCTTGACAACGTTGTACGTAGAATTTACATTTGGCTCATGTTACACATGCTGTAGTGAACATATCAAATTGTCTCGAAAGACCTGACAGATTGCAGCTCTTTGCTTGTCGTACTAAAGCCGCGCGGGCAAGCAGATATAGAAGACATGGTGCAGTAGCACTATCGTACTGACGTACTCTTGGGGACAACGAATTCCGGCCTTCTGAAGGCTCAAAGCTATCCTTCGACCGCGCTCGAACGGCCATCAAAGTCATCAACAAGCTTTCATGTTTAAAGCCTTTCCTTCTCGGATTCTCAGACTACGTTATCTGAATGAGACGCATACAATTAGACGCTATCTTCGCCACTACGGATCCCAAGCATCGTCCTCGCTCCGTGATCCTACGCCGATATCAAGAGACCAATAGGCCGGACCCTTCGCGCTGATCTGCGTAACTCTCTTCCTGGCAGCTATGCACTGTCCGAGAAACCTGAAGATGTTACTCGAGATGGTGCCGACTGCATAGTCCGCCATCGAAGCGGCCGTGTACAGCTCGGCAACGAAGTGGTCCTGGAGGTCCTTTTTGACTTCGACCGAGGGTATCGAAGCGTGGCCGTACGTTTCAATGGCACTCCTGTTGACTCCCGGATCGTACAGGATGGGCAGATCTTCTCGGAGGCCGTTCCCCATTCTGTCTTTCAGCAGCTGATCGATAGCTCGCTGAGTGTCGCTCAGGACGAACACGCCTCCGAACTTCAAATCGACCTCGTTCTCGATCTCCGTCACAGCGCTTCCGTAGTCTGCTAGCTCTCGGTAATTGTGGCCGTGAGACAGCCAGTAAGGGTCCTGGACGAGACCCGTGAAAGCGTTTAATCAAGGGCCTCACATTTTTTGCCGCCTTAACTATGTCCAGAATCATCATTTTCGATTATCATCAAGGATGAACATCGTAAATCTACTGTAAAGAGAACGATCTTCTGTGCAATTTAGAACTCCTAGAATATCTTCAAGTTTTTCTTCGACAAGTACGAGGTCGGCATGACGGGGCTACGTTTTGTCTCACCTCTGTCATCTTGTCTGTTCTTCGGACTTGAAGCACGGCAATAGGGGTTTTCCATAATGGCAAGCTTTCCAGGATCGCTAATGTAGGCTCCTCTCTCGAAGGCCTCAACAGCCATTTGCTCACGATCGCAAAGAGCAAAAATATCTTGTGCTTTCCCTCCGCGTCGCTTGGATTGCCGCCTGCAGCAATGCTTAGATTGCCGCTGGAGGCGAAAAGGTCGAAAAGTCCTTCTGGGTAGACGTCGTCTGGATCATCTGCGTTCACCAAGTTGGATGTTACAGGAATCTCTTCACGATGCTTTCACGAACCTTTTGGGCCAACTTGAGATCCAATTTCAGAAGAAGATATTGTATCAACAACAATGACTGGAAGCTTTGAAACATTTCTAGCACGCTGAATCAAGTAAAGAAAGCAGTTTTTATTCTGGACGCATTAGGCACTGTTCACAAAGTGCAGGTCGCAAGCAGCATGTTTGAGCGGCTCACTTGCGACTCTTTGCATCTCACCTGTGTAACCTGAAAGGGGCTCAATGAACATGATGTCCTCCTCTTTCAGCGGTTCGATCTGAGACGTTAGCCGATCTTCAAAAGAAAGGCTGTAGTTCCAAGCAACCTTCTGGAAGGACCCGAGTTCTTGATATTTCGCGGGGAGTTGATCAAAAGAGCAGCTGGTGACGTTGAGAAAGCAGGATATTGACTTCCGCTTCTCGGGACAGCCAAGCCACGTAGACGTCTTCCATTTCTCTGTTGCTGATTCAGGTCTTGGGACTGGTATCACCGTTCGATTTAGTTTGAGACCCAGCAAAAGTGCCCTCGTAAAAGCTTGGAAGTTCCAGCAGAGTCCTGCAAAAATACATGCACAGAGAAACAGTCAACACAAGTGAGCGGATTAGGAGCATGTAACAGGATGTGATGGGACACTGGGGTCATATGAAGCAAGAAGCTACTGGTCCCTAAGTTGGCTTCAGTAGCAAGAAGATTGATATTGTGCTTTATTGATTTGCAGTGTCGTGCTTTGTGATTACATGCAATTAATTCACAATGTAATCAAAAAGCATCTATCTGAAATATGTATGAACACATCATCCTTCTTTTGCTGAGCTTTAAGGCAGCAATGCAGAAACTTTGAGAAATAACTCGAAGTTGCTTTAGCCAGAAAGCTTGCCTGACACATCCATCTCCACAAACAGTTTTTGTGTCGCAGCGCAGGATTTGGGGTACTGAAGTTCTGTTAACATGCTGAGGACTGTCCTTTCAAGTCCTTCGGTCCATTTGAGAGACCCGTTTGTGATCAAGAGGGAGTCTAAGGGTGTTTCAAAGTGTTCTGCTCTCTGCGAGAAGAGTCTTAGCTTATCAGTTTCGCTTTGCTCTGGTCCTGATCCTTTCGAAGATTCGTCCTGAACAGAGAATTCATCCTCCAAACTCATGCTGTAGTCCGGCTCAGAAGCATTAGATCCATAAGTTCTATGCTCTTCTGTTCGTCTGTTCAAGACCTGTAGCAGCGTAGCATTGTTAGCTTTGCTCGCAATCACTTTGTTTCCTTGTCGTAGGTCGTGCTGAAAGACCGCCATGGCCAACAGGACACAAAGAGCCAGAACCATGGCCGTCCACGAAGGCTTTCCAGGAACTGCCATGAGTGCAACTTCAGTTATGAAGGCACCACAATCGTTTCAAAAGTTACAGCACAAGCTCGCGAGAAGTGCGACCTTCTTGCAGATCAGCGGATCTTAAGCTGCTATTGTTTGCGAGCAAGCGAACGGCGCTAGCAGCTGCGCATGCATTCTGGTGGTAGCAGCATCAATGGCCAAGGAAAATCTGCCGGAAAACCAACAGTTGCATTAGTCTCTCACACCTTAGAGCTCGGGTAGGAAGGTGGCGCAAAGCTTTGGCTGCAGTTCCTCTCAGCTTAAACTGCCGCTCGCAGCTCACAGGTTACAGGAAGAACTTGCTTGCGCTATTGATCGACCCCAAGCTAAGCCTCGTCTTGACGAGGAAAGAAACCTGCCGGGAATCAGCATGCCACCCGGGGCATCATGACCGGGCCTCGATGGCTTCTTGGTGCAGACAGTGCTCGGTTATAGCATACCCTGCCACCAGGGTTAGCATGCATGTAACCCGGTCAACCGGGGCTCGTTTGGAGTGGCGTGGGGAGTTTTGCCGGTTTATCCACGTTTCAACTCACGTGCGGAATTTCAAGCAGCAGACTGACTCGCGAGGAATCATATTTGGCTGGCAGTGGAACTGGCATCACCGGGTGGAGAGCTGGATGTTACTCTCATGATTGCACTTTGACTGCAGTCGTAAAGCTGATGGCATGTCGACTCCACGATAACCTAGCAGATGTGAAGGGACGCTGCTCTGACCAATCCCTGCATAGATTGTAGATCAGAAGTAATGGAACGGCGGCAATACCACGCGCAAGCTCACGGCTGAGTCAACTTCAAACAACTATGTGACTGTGCACCGGGAAAAGTGGCAGGCGGACTCAGTTCGCCACCAAGGCCCGTGCAGCTTTTGGAACGTGCACGAGGGATTGGCTTTACAATTCCTGATATTTCAATCCCCGTACTTTAAGTATGCAAATGGCATCTATTATTTGATCCAATGATGCATTCCGCTTGCGCGCCTGTGCGAATGTACTTGCGCTAGAACGGTGTGGTATGCTTTCAAATTATCAGACGAGCTCAAGGAAAACGAATTTGCGTTATCGTTGAACGGGAACATCAAATGTGGCCCCGTTCAGCTTGCTGGGGAAAGATGTCGAAAGATCAGCTTGGGGTTGGAGCCATGACCGGGTTGAGCCACAAGCAAAGTGCACTTCAATGTCCATCAAGAGATCCAGTTCATCGTAGCCGTCAAAACACTGGCTGCTCATTTTGGCATTCACGGCTTGTCGTACTTCGTCACATACACGTGCAACCCACGTCTAAACGCCTCAATGTTAAATAGCGAGCCTATTAAGAGAGCCTACGCATCACCGATACGGTGCCCGAACATATCTGGTCAGTACAGTTCTTCCTTGTTGTAAGCGCCATTCAACGCTCCTTTGTCGCGCCTTTTCAGGTTCACCTGAGAAGGACAAAATCCAACGTGGTGAGGGATTCCTGCATACCAAAATAATTTAGAAGAGGGTCTTTTTGGTCGAGCGTGTTTGTTTCTGAACCAAAACGTGATCAGCAAAAGAAAAGAAGACCCAGCTGTAGTCCCTAGAAAAGATCCATATGGCCTTTGCAACGATGACCCAAGTCGAATGAGAAGAGCGCCGGGAAAACAGACCTCATCCTGCATTGATCGTCGCACCCTTCTGGGGGGCCATCTATTGCTGGCAACATGTCCCATCCTCGAGCCTCATACTGACCACTAGGAAAACGAAGAGACTTCAATGTGCAGATTCACCTGGGCAATTGTCCAAGAGACCCTGTTGCCACGGGCTAATCTGTTCCTAACCCATGATTGGTTGTACTTTACCAGATTCCGAAAACGAGTGCCTGGTAAACTGCACCTATCAAGCACTAAACATGATTGGTTAATGGAGGATTTTCTCCGTAAGGGGAACAAAGTCACCTGCAGCAGAGTGTGCTCCGCCACGCCAATGCGCACCTCCATTTGCTTCAGCTCACTCTGCAAAAAAGGACATCGAACGTGAGACACTTACGACCGTAGCCCCTTACTATAGTAGCCGGGTAGTGGATCCTTGCAGAACGCTGGGGCTTGAATCGACGCCAAGCGACGTAATCCTGGTGTGAAAGTTGAGAAAGATGGCAAAAAATATACCAAGAAATAATCTGGCTAGCCAGTGCGTCTAGGCAGGGAGGCAGTGCACCGAAAACGACCGCGGCTGAGCCATGGTTGCATTGTGCGACATCAGGATCCGTTCTCAAAGCTCCTGTCCGCAGTGCTAACGAAATGAGAATTTGAACGCAAGTACGTGTCAAAGAAAGAATGTCTGCTGCTCGTATGTGATTGGAGATCGATGCAGGCTCGAGGTTTACAGATCGGTCTCAAAGGGTCGTCCTGCCTGGCCTTTTTCCTTTACGAGGAACACAAACCACGGCATATGGGCGGAGGCGGTCTGATTGAAAGAACCTTATCTCGATCAGGCGCACCTGCCGGCCGTAGAATGCCAGCGGCTGAAAGATAACAAACCCCGGCTTTTACGATGTCAGAACGAGGCATCCAACAGTTGGGGCCGGCTTTGTCCAACTTACTTTCAAGGCTTCAATGGCTTTCTTGATCTTGACCAGCGGCGAGCTGTCCGAGATGTCGTTTCCTCGCTCGTCCATCGTTTGCTGCACGTGGAAAGTCAAGGTTTAGCGGCAAGGACACGTGGCAAGACTTGCGAGCGGATTCGACTACAATGCTGCTCGGCATCTCGCGCACAAACTCTCGCCCCTAAGAGGCAACGGGCGTTTTAGATACCAGTTTCAGAACCTTTGAACCAATCTGCTCGCAACTCTCACAAGGCCTAGCCACCTGCTCTCCAGGCGCTCTCAAAGGTCCGCGACCTTGGCGATGCTGTCTCTTTCTTGAAGCACTTTAAAAACCCTGGCGCACACCCAAGAACCACACAACGACAAACCCCTCGACACTTTGTTATATTTGACCCGTCGTTTCTGGCCCGCCAGAATGCATGGGTCACCTTGAAGCTCTCAAGGCGCTTTAAGATGTGCGCGAGCTCGCCCTTGATTTCTGTCTCGTTGAAGGCAGGGCACTTGGCGCAAACCTAAAAGCCCGCACTCTTTCACTGCCGGCCTGCCAGACTCATGTCAGTCTCTTAACTTGATGCTTCCGAGGCGCTCCGAGATGTGCGCGAGCTCCTCCGTGATCTTGGCGATGCCGTATCACTCGAAGCGGAATACCTGGCGCAAACCCTAGAACCGGAAAGCCGAAAACCCCTCAGAACCTTGCCATTTGCACCCCGCCAAAATCCAAAGCTTACCTTGATGCTCTCTAGGCGCTCCGAGATGTGCGCGAGCTCGTCCGTGAGCTTGGCGATGCTGTCCATGCTCTTGTTGTACGCCTCCTGCTTCTCGGACAGCACGTCGCGCTTCGTCCGGTAGTCCTGCGTCTGTAAGCGCGACACGTGTCCGCATTCAGCACTATATTTGTCAGCTTCTCGTGTTATCAGAGCGCATAAGCTTGGTTGGACTCAACGAAACGGCAAAGGCTTTCTGCGCTGGATTTATTGAGCCAGTGCCGAAGATAAGCGGACGGACAAAAACCCTCTTGTTTTTTTACTGTTCTCCAACGATTTCGCATCGCGCGCGCAGAAGGTTTCAACCACGCATAGGACAGGCGTTCGGGATCTGCAAAGAGTTTTTCAGAGTACGGCAGGCTTACAGAATCGAACAAAATTTTGGTGGGCATCAGACTGGCAGAGAACTTTTAGGGGGATCCCTCGCTCACCAGCTCGACAAACTGGCTGTTGATGTACTTTTCTCGCGTGCTCAGCTTCTCGAGCGCGGCCGCGACCTCCGACTCAACCCTGCCGGAGGGTTAAGCAGATCAAACAAGGACACGTGATAGTCGGGAAAGAGTTCGCAAAGATAATCCTTTTGACATAGTCTCTCAGTTCACTGAGGTGCTGTTCGATATTCGCCTAAGAAGGGGCGTGCGCTGACGCATGTGTTATGGGCAGAAATGCGATGACGTGATCACAAGGCTTGAAGAGCCTCTTCTGCTGGCACTTAAACGTCCAAAAGCGACATCAGCAGAAAGGGCCGTGCAAATTCGCGGCGACGGGAAGTCCGCATTGCCTCTCGCATTGTCGCCCTCTGCGGCTCTGTCCGGCCATGCTCTGCATAACCGAGCTTCCCTTGCTTTCATGCATAACTCAAGCGCTGTCGTTTTCCTGTGAGTGCAGGGTTCTCACTTGTCTAGTTGTCCTTTACCCTCCGGCAGTGACTTGGCAATCTCGCCGTGCTGCTGGGACGCCTGCTCGAGATGCGTCCGCCAGTCCTTCACGTCCGCGACCTGAGCGCCCGCAAAAAGAGGTTAAGCGTTGTTATGCATGATGAGGTGGAGGTCGATTGATACATCGTCAAGAAATCTTCGAAGTCGTGCTCTTTATGCTACGGTACCAATGTCCCTCCAAATCAAGGTAAAAGTATCCAACTCTAACGGGAGCACTTCGGGACGGGACAGCGGGCCTTTTCATCAATAGCAGGTGAACAGTTGACCGTCAAAGTATACGTAATAATCCGTTTCTGGTAGTGCTGGATACCCTCAGGCAGCGAATTTCCTGATAATCGTAAGATGTGACAAGCTTGCATCTTGAAAACCCCGTCTCTTCTTTACGTGAAGTCCCGAATTTGTCCGGGGACGCTGAGATCAGTCAGCCGTAACCTGAGCTTCTACTTTCTGTCACTATAACCCTGACAAACCCGAAGGCCTCCGAAGGCTCAAACCCTGAAATGCAGAAACACTGAAGTGGTTCTCGAACCCTCACCACAGTCAGCCGGAGCTGTGGCCCGACGCGTTCGAGCTCCAGCTTCCATTCCGCGGGATCGACTTTCGATTCGAGGGGCGCTTGCCTGCGGGAGGCAGGAACAATCAGTCGTCGATTGCGCCTGTAGTCTGGACAGACCCAGCTCAAAAGCCGACGCTCGAGCATTTGGGAAGGTCAGAGTATTTAGAAGCCCGAAACGAGCTCTGTCTGATGTTGGTTCGTGCAACGACAGATGTCCAATCCCGAGATCAATAAGCGAAACTGGGGTTAAAGGAGCTTCGTCTGGAAGCTGGTAGAACGAGAAACTCCCTCTCCATCTTCATCAGCAGAAGGTTGGCTGGCCGAGAAAAGA
Organism: Klebsormidium nitens; assembly: GCA_000708835.1. NCBI lineage: Eukaryota > Viridiplantae > Streptophyta > Klebsormidiophyceae > Klebsormidiales > Klebsormidiaceae > Klebsormidium > Klebsormidium nitens. The sequence continues at coordinate 234,063 of DF237005.1, forward strand.
AAAGCTCCCTCGAAATGTGATGAGATCAACAACCACAAGGTGCCAAAATCTCGGGGCTGTTGATGATTTCCTTGCTGCTGAGAGAGGACGATGGAGTGCGAATCGCCAGTGGGAACCTGACAGCTTTTCCGAAACACTCACAGTGCAATGCTGGGGCCCGCCCCCGTGTCACGTGACGTCACTCCGACGAGTGCGTCATCATCGTCGTCCAGATCCGGCATCATTGCCTGAACAGGGGAGTGGATCCTTATTATGAGAACTGCTTTCAAAGGGATTGCTCTTTATCAAAGGAGCGTTGAGAGTGGCTGTCTAAGATTGGGCTGGTAATGAGAGGTCAAAAGTAGTATAGGTATATCCGTTCGACCGAGACAGAGACATTAGCTTAGGTGTGGCGGCTCAGCGATACAAGCATTGACTATCGCTTGATGCATGACAAGCTTGCGTGGTGCTTGCAGCGAGCTTCGCCTTTTGACGAGCCCAGTTCTATCGACAGGGCCACGTGGCGGGATCCAGTTGGTTTACCTCGTCTAAGATGTCGTCCTCGTCCCCCTCCTCGTCGGCTTCTGCTTCTTCCGGATAACTGAACCAAACGATGCAGTAAACTTCTGGTATCTACTCTCCACATGTCTCGACGAGTCTTGACAATTGAAAAAGATTATGAAAGGTAAATTGGTGATCTTTCCACGCTGGAAAAGCGGCTTCCAGAGGGTACACTCAGTCGCTGAAATATCAGATCCTCACAACCTGCAAAAGGTTTTGGATGATGCAATTCTGCGATACACTTGAACCTCGCATTCCTAACGTGGGTTTTTGGACCCCGTAATGAGTTCTTCATAAAAGGCCCCAAAACGGCAAGTACGGTTCTGTGGTAAGATTCAAAAACATTGCAGTCTGATCAGCTAATTTGTCATTGCAGATAAATCGGCTGCGAAAGATATGTATGGAAACGATGTTGAAACTCCGACTTGAGTCGGCATGTTGCCTGAGGGACCGTTTCACCGTTCTTCAGCAATACATCACTTCACCAACCTGATAGCAGATACAACACCGTTGTACGAGAAACCGTAGCAAAGTCAAAAAGGCCGATGTCCATTATCGAAGAAAAAACAAGCAGTGACACGCACTCCTCGTCAGCAACACAATTGCAAGAAAAGGAACCGGACAGAAACCAGAAAAATCCGGCGGAAGAAGTTCCTTTTTTACACAGCCCACCTTTCGGACTTGTAGACGGGCGCTCGGAAAACGAACTTCTGCTTCTCGAGCGCCAGGCTGGCGAGTCCGTCCAACACGCCACACACCGCGTCGCCGTAGCCCTGCGCCCCGCAAAGTTTGCAGATCATTAATCCTGGCGGGTTTGGACATCTTTTCAAATCTGGATTGCAAAGTCCTACTTGAAACGAGCTCCAGACCTACAGTATCTCAGAGGCCTATCTCTGGAAGCCGCATGTGCCGGCCCAAAGGCGTTACTTATGCTGTAAAAGGTCATGCACGGAACGGCCCAGAGTTGCGCGCAGAGAGTTACGATAGGGTTAGGATGAGGGGTGCGCCGCCAAAAAGCGCGGTGAGATGGTCAGCAGAGGTCAAACTGAGAAGGGCGCCGATGGATAGTCAAGCCTTGGCTGCGGCTTGGTCTCTGGTCTGATTCGGCCCAGTGTCCAGATCTTTTCGCAGGCGCATCATCTGCTTGCTCCGTGGTTCGGCCAGGAGGGCGACGGCTTGAAGATGGAACCTTTCAGAACGGCGGTCCCACCGATTTTGAACTTCATCATGAGGCTCAGAGTCTATAAACTAAGAAGCTGATTGCAGCAGCAACCTATGAAAGTGGAGGCTGTGGGTCCCAGAGGAGTTCTCAACTCACCTGCTTGAGCTTTGCGGGTGGAAAGCTGGGAGGGGCGAAGCCCAGGTTTTGGAGCTCCATCACTGTACAAATGGTCAAGGAGTGTACCAACAAATAAAGCGCCATTCTAGTTACTCTCTGGCAGCGAGCATAATCTCCCAACAGCCAGAAGTGGCTAGATGATATTACGGTTTGGGGCATCGGCTCTATCTTGAACAGGGAGCAAACCGAAGCCTTTTAAAAGCAAGACTGGGTTTACGGAAGTATGCATCAGAAAGGTTTCAGACGCGGACTATATGGACCCGGTTCTAACGGCCGGGTTGGACGTCCGCACAAGTCTCAAGACACATTCTGAGCGTCGCGAACGGAAGCCAAGGCTGATATCACGTATCAGCTTCCGATCACAACAAAAGCAACATTCGTTGTCAAGCGTTCGATCGTGGCTTTCATGGACAAAAAACATGGGAAATGGTAATAAGATCCCTTTTTGAGCAGGCGCAGCATCAGGGTTTCATTGGCGGCCAATGGGGATACGGATATTGGTACACGTGGCGTTTGGGTCGTCGAACTGGCCGGGCTCCTTGAAGCGCCTTCCCGAGAGCGAGAGGAGAAACGTCACCTGCGGGACAAGCCTACCAAAAGCTGACGTCATAATGGACGATCCACTCGAAATTTGACTCTGTGGTGGCTGAACGATATACGGTACGACATGTGATTACCTATCGACTGGTTTTGACCTCAACGGACATCACGAGATAACAAATCTGTTCATGTGATCAGATTTCGACCTGCAACAGATGTCGCAAGACGAAAATTCTCTTGACGTAAACAGGATTCTGCGGCAGAAGCTTTACAACGGTCGGGTGCCATTTCCAAGCACGGGAGGGGCGATCTGCGCACTGATCGGGGAGCTCGGAGCACTTGCACGAAAACATGGATCTTACCAGGCTTGTGAAGTAGAAGAGCTGTTCGTTTGCGTTGTTGGACGGGTATGCAAAGTACGTTCGCGCGAGGGGCGGCCATGGAGGTCGCCTGTAGAATTAAAATAAGCGATCAGTGCCGAGCTTTGTCCAACAAAGTTTCGGGTTATCGAACAACTCACAAGTTTGCCAACTGGTCTGACTTGGTCAACAGATTGAATGTTCTGCAGCACATTCGCAGCCTTAGATGAGGCCAGTGATCGAAGCAGTGGGACTTTCAAAGCAGAAGGCGTTTGCAGCATCCGTTGCTCAAAGCAGAAACTAAACGACAGAAATCTCACGCTGAAACTTTTGGCCTTCGAGGAGAATCTTATCATATGACGAGCAACATGCAAACGGATCAAGAAGGTGTGCGATGTCTGGCACGTGCTGCGGGAACCTTTCTTTACTGTGAGTTGCTCGCTCTTGGATCCTATTCCCTATCAGTTCCACGAGTTGCGCGCGCATTGCATCACTTTGTGGGGACAGCCTTATCCTTTGACCATCCAACAGTGCAGGAGTTAGGGATCCGCTTTCTTCCAGCATTGACAACCACCCGTTTCAAGCAGACGCGCCTCACCTCCGTTTGCAGAACTCCTTCTCATAGTTGAGCAGCTTCAGCTTTTCGACAATGAACTCCACCAAAACGTCCGCAGGCGCCTCCGGCTGCAGTTGCATTTCGCAGGGCTCAGAAGAGAAACATTTGAAGTCTCTTCTTGTTCCAATATGCACTTGCGAATTGCTGTACAACTAGCCGCGTCCAAGCTTCAGAGAAGGGCTTTGAGGTCTGACTCTGCACGGGGTATTGAATCGCAGCACTTTGCATCCACATTGATCAATTTTCAGCCAGACCGCATGATTCCAATCACGAACATGCATTTAACGAACTGCCAACGACCCTGCTAGTAATTTGCAGTGTACGGAAGGCATTTCTAACCTGTTACTTCAAAGCAGAAGCATGATATGCACCAAGCTGTATACCAAATTGCTCGCAAGCTCCATCTAAATAGCTTACAATGGTCTTCTTATTACCCCCATGGACAGAAAAGTAAAAGAAATGCAGACTCTCACCTCAACAGACCTGCCGGAGGGGGCAGCCCGACCCGGCGCCCCTGTCTCGGGGCCCATTGTTGCGTCCCCATCCAGATCGCCCCCTGAGTCACTATACTGCCGGCTCCGACTCTGCACAAATAACGAACGCTGGTCAGGAAACTGAGTCCACTGTTGCTTTGGACTCGATAACCTTTTCATGGTCTAGGGCTTCCCGACAGACTTTTGCTTTGCTGAAATGATTGTTGCCCAATCTGTCCAGACGGCTTCATGAAAAACCTGACTGTATCAGCAGAACGAAGAACCTGCAATCATCGTTTTCGGAGATGCAGCATCTGTAGGGCTGTAGGTTGGCCTCCGACAGGTAGCTCCACCCACATGTTGCTTGCATCGATCTACTCAGACGCTTGCCGATCCATCAATCCAATCTGGCTGGGACCAAAAGGTTATAGCAATCACTTCAAAAAGATGCTGTGCAATTGAATGCTCCACACCACCTCAGCAATTGACAGCTGAGCGAGTCTTGAGGTAGCTCCCATCTACATATTGCATTAAGTAACTGGAAGCCTTGGCAATCCATCAATCCACTCTGGCAGGGGTCAAGAGATTACCACCAATCACTCAAGAAGATGCCGGCATTTTGAGAATGTTTAAAGCTACTTCAGCAATCAAAAGCTGAATTTGTATTGAATATGCTACTACTGATTAGTGATTCGAGCCTGATTGCAGTGCCTAATGCCCATCTTGACAACTGGTGACTTGGAGCAGCCCTGGCAGTCTTTGAGAAGAGATCAAGCGGTCAGAGAGATCAGTAAAAGCACAATGAAGGCTGTGCAGTGAGATTGAAAGCTCTGCATTTGAACACGCAGAGTGTACAGCAATCTGTGCCCACGTCTTGTACCAATCAAGTGGTAAAAAGTCTGTTAATAGAAACGGGCCCCAAAGATTCTGCACTGAGTTGCTGAATGTCAGGCTCTCTGTGCTCGCTATCCCGCAATGTTCAATGGTTTTCTTGCAGCTGGGAACCGTTTCAACAACTCTTTTCAGCCCTACTCATCATCACAAGGGTGCGTTTACCTGGCTTACTTTCCCTGTCTAAGCTCAATTTCCAGGAAGGAACCACATTAATGATTGTCTCCAGCTCCTAAAGAAAAGCTTGACCTGAGAAATCTCCAAGAACGATTTTTTTCTTACCATAGACCTGCGCGCATGGGAAGCCATTCGGTCGTGCTTGGGGGCAGAATTATCCCTTGGGCCCCAACTAATATAATCAAGCAACCTTGCTTCTTCCACTTTTCTAGCACCTGAAATGTGCAGATTTGGCTGGCGAGCCCCTTAGTTCTCCAGCCTCCATGGACTTTGAAAGCTCAGACTTCAGCTCCTTCGCTTTGCCCGTTGTCACTGACAATGTCAGTTGAGCAGGCTGACCCTGTCACTCGAGTAAGCACAAAGCAAAGCAGGGCATCGGACACTTCATTCACACCGGCCCCTTCCATCGGACGGTTTTAAGCAATCAAAGTAATCACGCGCGCGCATAATTTCGATCATCCCGCGAGGCTCAGGCTCATCAAGGCCAGAGTACCCCTGTCTAGTGAAGTGTACCCCTTTCTAGTGACGTGATCAGCACCTTTTGAAACCTTGACTAGAGACGATTGCAGGGGAAAACTTTGCGCAGAGTCCTCGTCCCTGCAGGTCACAGATACACGCCTCAGGTGACCTCAGATAGGCCTCAGCTTGAGCTCCTTTGCTGAAGTACTAAGGGCGCTATATCGAAGACAGTCTGCATTTGCTGCAGTGTCTTTTTTGTATTCACTGTGGTGGGATTACAAAGCTTCAGTCCTCTCTTGCATCTGTACACCCTAGATTATTATTGGGCCGGGCATTGGCGCCCGCATCAGCCATGGGGCTGTCCTCCTTTGCTGTGCTGGAGAAGGCGCGCGAGCAGCTCCAGTTGCAAGGGGCGAGGGGGATCGAGGTACGCAGAACCGACGTGTTCTTCTGGATCTTACAAGCTCGTCTGACTGCTTGATTCTTGGAATGCTGCCGTGAACATTTCACGAGGTGCCTGGAAAGAGGAGTCAACAAATATACAAGGATGAGCTATTTCCACTTGCTGACATCGGATGTAAGAAGGCCTCCATGTCGAAACGCTGGGCTTGAGAAGCGGCTCAACCTTTTCTGTCTCTGACAAGATGCGCGCCCGCAAATATGCTACTAGACAGCATAATGGCTTTGGGTGCTTGCAATTGAAGATCCAAAACTACCCAATGTCTGTTGGTCATATGAGTTAACACGAATGAAAGCAAGGGGCAGCTTGAGAGCCTCTTCCTTTGGGCGGTCCTACTTGTCGGGCGGATTTCAATTGTCCACTTCAACGAGCTTGCATGAAGGAAAGCCAGGTGTTTGACTTCTGTAAAATGTCGGGTTGGTTGAGCTTCAAGAAGTCCACTCCCTCTGCGGCATGAGAGACGCCATCTTATCTACCACAAGTAACAGAGGACTTTTATGTAAGAGCTGTTGATTGACGAGCTTTTGGCAGGTTGATTTCAACCGAAGCGTCGCAACTTTCTGAGTCAAGAAGGGGATGATAGTTGCGCTCCCTGCTTTCACAAATCTTCTCCGTGCTTATAAGCTGTACAGCTTTGAAAGTCGAAAAGTGGCTGAAGCCCAGCAATGAAGCATTCTGAGAGTGCAAGCAACCCGCTCATCCATTATCGAATTTAGACGCGAGCTCTCCTGCGTCATTAGAAGGCATTTCGACCGCTTCTTTTACCCCCATGATTGTTTTGTGCGCAGGGCATATCCCGTGCCTACCGGCTGTGTGATGGGTCGGGTTACATAGCCTATGATGCATTCCAGGATGCCGCCCGTTTTATGGGCCTTGACCTACAAAACGAGGTGAGCATGGTCAAGACTGCATCTATTTGAATCATGTCCATGCAGATTGACTTTCTGTAGGATGACAATCTCACTTCTTTTTCCCTGCAAACTATCCGCAATGACGTCACGAAAGGCTGGGCATTACCAGACCACCTATATGCCAGGTCAAAATTTAGAGCTGAGATCCAGAGAAGCTGTGAAGAGGCAGACCTGATCTGCTCTGCAACACATGGGCACCTAGTCCTGCAGGCGCCTCCTCGTAGCAAACAGCTTACCGATCTCTCCGAACGACGATTTTAATGCTCGCCGCCACACTTACGTCTATATTCGTTACCTGCTCGGAGCTCGTTTGAGGACCATGCAGCCATTCATGGGCGTCGTCATCCAACTTATACCACTTCTGAAATCAGCTTAACGCTAAATCTTACCGACAGCTGCTAGCTTTGCAATGGCCGTTTTCGTCCTTCCTAGTAGAAGACCCTACCCTACGGACTAACGACACCAGAACCGTTCAATCGACTCCCTCCCATGGGCTAAGATATCCGCTTCTTTCTGTACAGGAGATCAATTCTCTGTGGGAGAAGTACGGCAGTGACCAGGGCATGAACTTCGTGGCGTTCCTCGAGGGCATCAGAGGAAAGGTTGGCACAATTTCTGCCAAGATACCAGTTTGGTCTTAACTTTACAGGAAGAGTAGCTTCGAGATACATGGAGATTTGACTAAGAGGTACCCAAATGGACATTCGAACGACTCATATAGATCATTACATTTGGCGGTTCTTGTTTTTCAACTTCGTCTTGACTTCCTTTTGGTAAGCCCACTCGGATCAGTGGGGCTTCAATTGGAGGAGATTCACTTGCTTCGAGTAGCAAAACGCCCTCTTCACGGTAGAACAGGACTCGCGCGATTTTACGTCCTCGTTGTTTCCTTACGTCCCCGCTTTCTCTTTGTCCGCTCCTTTCTGTTGCCAAACTCCAATTGGATTCCTTGTCTGCAGCTGAGCGATAAAAGGATGGAACTGGTGGAGGCCGCCTTCAACACGCTCGACGCCGTAAGCTCCACAAGCTATCCTCCTCGGGTTGCTCCTCCTTTTCAATTTTTTCCAATCACGTTCTCGAGTCCCCTATGTGTCATACATCACTCTGAAAAGTCGACTGCTTTCCACCGCAAGCACCTCCGTGACTAGCGGGTACCACGCAGACCGGGTAGGTCTGGTTTGGCCGTATAGAGATGAAGGAGTGACCCCAATTCCAGCTTCTGTGCTAGCTGGCCTACTAGATCTCCCCCTTGTCGGAAAACCTGATGTGGTGTGTAGGTCTCCAGTTCTCTTAGGGTTCACGAACGTGGTTGCCAGAACGTGGCTGACAGTCACGGCATATACTGGTTTATTGTGATCCCAGCTGCTGACCAATCAGATTGTGCCACGTGGCGTGCAGGATCGGCAGGGGTACCTCAGCGTGGACGCCATCAAAGCTGCTTACGACTCCAGGTGTCACCCTGCGGTCATGGAGAAGAAGCTGACGGAGGATGAGGTGGGGCACACGTCAGCGTTGCGTCGCGATTGCTCCGCGCCAGACTTGCGTAGTGGAAACTCGACCTGATAGCACGAGCTTTGAAAAAAGCGCCAAAACAACGGCAACATGTTCCGAGCGCTCGCCCCAGCTTCACTCTGTTTTAGAAAAGCACCGCCATTTGTGTCACCCGTAAGTCGATTTTCGGATTGCCTCCCTTCCAAAAGATATTTCCAGTCGTCGGGTTTCTTCTCACACGTACTAAACGTCAGAACATTCTCGCGGGCTCTTGTCGGCTTCTGGCCTCGTCCTTCTCTTCCGTCAGCCAACGGGGGTGGATCCGAACGCCACTCGTGGAGACTCCAGAGCTCCTTCACGACTTAGCCACGGAAGCATCAGCTGCACTAAAATTTAGAAAGTCAATCAACAGCCCACCTCTGTTGCAGGCTCTCGTCGGCTTCTTGGCGACGTCATTTGCGTCGTTGGACAGCGTCAGCTTGTTGGACTTCATCGAGTACTACTCGCTGCTCAGCTTCGGCATCAAGAGCGACGACTACTTCGAGCTGCTCATCATGAAGGCCTGGAACGTCAGCCCCGACGGCTTTGACGTCAGCAGCGTCGAGATCAAGGTGCGGCGGTTCTCGGGCTACCAGCGACGATTCGACTCGAAAGCAGGCCCCGGCACACTGAAAGTCTCGCGTGAAAATTTGTCTTTTCGTTTCGGTTGCGTCTCTATTGGATGTGCGAAGTGGCCTCTTGTTCGATGTTTGGATTTGTCCATTGTGGGGCGCTGCATATTCTTCTCCCTTTCCGGTGGAAAAGATGCTGTGGGGCGCTGCATTCATTCATTTCTTTCTTTTCGGTCTAGAAGTCTCTAGGTAAGACAATTCTCAAACTTTCGCCCCGCGGACCCCGCAGGTTAAGCTGGTGGTGTACAAGAACCGCATCCGGCTGCGCGAAAGTGATGTGGACCAACGACAACGAAGTTCGGGATCCTTTTCCTCAAGTTTGCGTTTACCATTGTTGGGGCGGTGGAAGAGCTCCACGTCTCTGTTCTCTGGGAAATCACGCAGGTTCAAGCAGTCTTCGAACTTTTGGACCTCAAACCCTACAGGTCAAGCTGGTGGTGTACAAGAACCGCATCCGGCTGCGCGAGTTCTTCGTGGACTACGACAAGCTGCGCACGGGGTACGTCACCGAGGGCCAGTTCATGAGCGGCCTCACGAGCGCCGGGCTCAAGCTGAGTGCCCGGGAGATGAAGGCGCTCGCGGACAAGTACAAGGACCCGGAAAACCCGCAGCAGAAGGTGCACTACAGGTGGGGGGGGCCTCGGGAAAATGCCTGGAATTCTAGGAGAGGGATTCGGAAGACTGGTCGGGGCATGCGTTTCAAAACTTGAACTCTCTTTGACCTATCATTTTTCATGTGCTGAAGCCCTTGAACTGCTCGGACTAGAGAATCCAGGGACTGACGGAAATAGTGGATTCATCTCGGTTTCGGAAAGTAGTCTTTGCCAGCTGGGTGAGAGCGCTGCCGTTGAGCGGAGATTTGAGGTAAGTTTTAGACTGACGTCACAACTGGCGCCGACTGCGGTGACTGCAAAATGGTAGTGCTGACGTCAGCGATGCTTCTGCAGGGCGTTCTGCGACGAGATGGACCGGGTGTTCACCGAGAAGGAGCTCGAAAAGACCCCCCTCAAAGAGGTCCCGGCCACTCCGGGGATCCCCGGGCTGCTGCCGGATAGGTGAGCGAGTCACCTTCGTGATCCTGAGAACTAATTTCCGAGCGCCGGAGATCGGCATCGCTTGTCTAGCCATAACATCCGGCCTTTTCTGCGTAGTGAGGCACTGCTCATTCCTAGGCCGGACCACTGCCGCCGCGGTTGTGGTTTCAAGCAATGCAAGTTATTTCGTGCAACTTTCCTGTAGCCCATCAGAGAACCCGATTGATGCCCGGCTCCAACATTTCCGTCTTTCCAATATTCTCTGTGTTCAGAGGAAACTTGCTTCCTTCGGAATCCCTACGTGCTTTTCGCTTCGATGTTGGGTTGCCAAATAAGAGGACTCGGCATTGTTTGAACAGAGTGGTAAAAGCTAGCCCAGTCTGGGTGGCAAGCAACGCACTGATTTCATTTGAAACGGTAATCGCCACCAGCGCTCCCTTTCTTACTTGGACCCCAATGCATTCCCACCTTGCTCGCCCCAGATACTCGCACGGCGTCCGATACCTGGGCATCGAGAAGGAGCAGCGGCTGGAGCAGCTGATGCGGAAGCTGCGGCAAATGTGCGAGAACAAGCGCATCCTCGTCAAGCCGTTCTTCGACGACGCCGGTGAGCGCGCGTGCCCCGCCACTGACATTCCATTCGGAATCCCCGGCGCCAACTTCTCTAATTGTGCAGTTGCCTTGTACAAAGAGCAACGCAAGGAGGTGAACAAAACATCGTGTATCGAAGAGGGTCTGTAAGCTTACTGGATCCGGGCCTGATCTCCGTTTCTACTTTATACGGTTTGAAATTTACAACCGAGGCAACATTCTACGACAACTCAACCAGATTACCGTGTTTTTGACCTCACGACTCCGTTAAGTGCAATCAACATTCCCCGTACTTCTGCTCGTGCGTATGAAAGGACAACTTGGAAGTCACGGTGATCAACAGGATCTTCCAAGCAAATCCATTAACCAACGCTCGACTTTTCACCCGTCTATCCCCGCCCCCCTCCGTGCAGCCCGCAATCGCAACAGCACAAAGCGCGTGGGCCACGTGACGGGCAACCAGTTCAAGCAGGCGCTCAACAGCAAGATCAACCTGCGGCTGCGCGAGGATGAGCTGGACCTGCTGCTGGAGAAGTACGATGATAACATGGACGGCATGGTTAACTACGTCGCGTTCGCTGCGGAAGTGGACCCCCCTGCGGGCGGCGCCACAAACTAGACAGGCGAGTCGCCGGGCGGAGTCGTGGTTCCCGAAGATGGGGGGGTGGTAGAAACGGTGTTTGAGGGGGGGTGTCCGCGGGGGGAGCTTTTAGGGCGTCTCTGCTTTCAGCGAAGGGATAGGTTGCAGAAACGTAATCTAAAAGGGGGGTAATTCGAGGGGAAAGACCTGTTTAGAAAGGGGAGTTGGTGGGAGGAGGGATCCGAGCGGTGTGCTGACGTCGCGATTCTATCTAAAGAGCAGATGGTGTCTTTGGATGTGCGGCGAAGCCTAGGTTCCGCGCCGAAAGGCGCGGATTGCGGAAGCCCTAGCTGCCGTGGAAAGCGGTACACGGCACGCGCATATGGTCAAAACTAGGTTTGGAAAAGATGGTGGGTACAGCGGGTTTTGGTTCCTTGCAAAATGCAGGCGGTAGATCTAGAAGCAGACGGCATAATACATATACCAGGGAAAGCTTGAAGCGACTTGCTTTTGGGCACCTCTGGAGCCCAACAAAACGTTCCTGACGCGTACGATACGTCGGGTCTGCGAAGACCCGACAACTTGGAGCTCGGCGCTTAACTTCATGCGGTACAGACTAGACTGATACTAGTTTCTTTCAGCATAGTCTGAATGATCATGAAAGTCATGAAAAGCCTAGCCCTGCTCAGTAGCCGCGAGCATGATAGACACATATCGGACATTGACTTGATTTTGGAAGCGTGTCCCATCGACCTGCCCCATGGATCGTTCAAGCTTGCGTGATGCAGAGACGTTGACCTGCTTTATCTGTGAAAAGTACTGCAGCAATCAAGGCTCCTCCAGCGGAACGTAGGCACGTAGAACCACCCTAACACGGACGGAGCCAGCTGCAAGCGAATAAGAACTACACTATACACCCCACCTATATCGTGACCCGGGTCGGTCAGCATTAATGAAATATTTCTTTGACAGCCTTCTCAATCTTGCGTCGAGAGTCTAAACTCAACATCAGAGTCCATTCTTATTGAGAATGAGGCCATTGGGTTCGAAAAAGCTGCTACAGGGAAGGAAGGAAGAGCCTGTATGAGACGGTAGCGTGGACTCAAACCATTCTGTCTTGTGGACTCAAACCATTCTGTATTCAAACGATAGATGGTAAATGTTCGAAGACGTATCCTGTTTTCACGGCAATGTCCTTCAAAACATCACATGCTCTCAGGCTGTACTTCAAAAAGTTTCAACAGAGCACATATTATTGCTATATCAAGTGGATACCAGAGTGCACGCGTTACCGCCCGCATATTCAGGAGCTGGCACGCCCATCACACTGGCTTGCTTGGATTCCAGCGAAAGCAATACGGTACTGTGGACTTTCTGCCGCTTTTACGGGCAGCCCGGCCCGGTTGGTGGCTCTGGGTACGCGGCCGGCCGCGCCGCCTACGTTGCGGCGCAGCACTCGCGGCCGCTTGTTCTGGCAGGGGTTTGGAAAGGGTTTAGGTCAAACACGGTTTCTAATAACGGAAACCAGTTCTCATTTGCAGGTCCGCTTTTACTATTAGCAGCATTGCCAGCAATGCACAGCTACTGCATGTGGGGCGCTAGAACTCAAAAGCTGCACATAGGAGCTCACAACAAGAAGGCAGCTCGCTAGATAAGTATCAGAGGGGTCACGATGCCGGCAGCTAGACAGCTGATGAGAGAGCCTTCCTCCAGCGCTTTGTCCTGTACTGTCCAGGGACTAGCACCTTTTCAACAAGCAGCAAATGATGGAGTGTGCAGAGGGATCCGGATGTCTTGTGAGAGTTTGCAGTTCATAAGATTAATTGAACAGCAGGCAGTACAGCTAACATTTTCTCATAACATTACTTTTTCCCAAGTTCCTCTGCTATCTCAATCAAAGAAGCAACGTAAAAACCGATGCAACCGCAAGGTATCTTGCGCGATGCCGCCAACAGGCCATCAAAAAGGTATCAACGATGATTGCTGGCAGGGCAGGGCTGAAAGATCCTGTAGCAACCAGGGTGGTAAAGCGCGAAAGCGCATGATAAGCGCTCCAGTCTTAGGGCGACTACAGGAAAATGCAGAGTTCAGCCGGCTTGCAAATGGGGCGAAGGAAAAGAAGGAAAGCAAGCCGAGAGAGACAGGAGTCGAGATTGATCTGGATGAGTTGATGGGACAAGGTGGGTTGAGATGCTGGCAATTACTTTCTATACCACCACTATCATCGCAGAAATGAGTCGCTTTCGTAGAAGTTTCTCTAGTTAAAACACTCGGCAACAGGTTTCCTGAGCCTAAGTTTCTTGCTTGTGTGTCCTGGTGTATCTGCACTGACCGTCTAACGTCAGGGTATATATAATCTAAAAGGCTTGTGTATGAAGTCGGAGAGCAGGCTCGCAATAGACTGTGATCTCTTGCACGACAGCTCTGCACATCTGAGACTGTTTTCTGATTCTCAACTAGAGTTAGCAAATGATGCAGATTACATGACCAGATCTTTCGTAGAATAAGTCGTTTTCGGAACAGCTCTTTCTGCTGGTCCATATGCCACTTACACATATGGCCTTCTCAAGGGGGCGAGGTATGGACGTATGGGCGCACGGAGTCCCCAGTCGGACAAGAATCTTTTTATCACACCAATGGTTTTACACATAGCTCCAGTGTCCGTTGTTTCCTGTCAACCTTACTGAGATACTCATGAAACGCACATTTCTGGACAACAGTAATTAACGTTATCTAGTTTTGTTGTTTCAGATCTCGATCGGGGCACAATCGGGTCTGGTTGGCTCCCTCCCCCTCCAGAGATAGCCCGACCACGTGCGCAGTTCAACGCAGGGACAATGGCTTACCTGGGTGATGGGGTTTACCAGGTGGGTCCGGTTCCCTTTGGATTCTAATCATTCGTCTGATGAGCTTTCTATACGCTGGGCAACGAGCAGAGACTCGCATCCTCACTACCCCCTCAGGATTCCTGAGAAAGTAGTTCACCCCTCAGGATTCCTCAGAAACTGGCTCACAACATTGTGGGAGCTGGCCCAACACAGAGTTCACTGCCTTCTGCACACTCCATGCTGAGTGTCACTTATCGCCAAGCCCCAAGGACAAGAAAGATGGTTCACGCTTTCTGCGCCTACCACAGAAGTGTTAGAGAAGTGGCCCATCCACTGAAAGCCCCGTTCTTTATTGGTGACTTCTTTCCCCCTCCCGAAACGGTGGTTAACGATCTTCACCCGAGCAACAGAAAAAGCTCACGAAAATCACGTCCTCCCCTCCCCCTTGCAGATGTATGCCAAGCGGCACTTCTTGCTCCCCCCCAAGACGGTCAACGCGTTGAACGAGCGCGTCCTGGGGCTGGTCCGCTGCGAGACGCAAGCGGCCATGCTGCGCAAGCTGTGCAACGGCGCGTTTCTGACAGAGGAGGAGCGGTGAGAGCTCTCCCTTCTTTCAATCTCTACTTCTTTCCAACATTGTGTTGGACTTGTGGCCCTACTTCTGGTTGCGCATCCCAATATCTGCTCGATTTTGATGTCAGAAGCTCTTCTGTGTAATTTCGTGTCATGAACCTCCTACTCTTCGGAGTGCAAACTTGGTAGGTTTTCTCGAACATTGGTTCGAAAAGACGACTGGGTCGGCTCGGAAATTCCAGAGCTCACAGACCTAAGTGGCATGTATACACTACACCGAGAAGGGGGCACAGGGTCGGAGTTCTGTCTATCTATTCTGCTCTGTGCTGGCTCAGTGGCTCACAGACGTCAGACGTGCGCGCTGATACGACTTGCTGCTTCAACCCTTTCCTTGAAATGCTTCTCGTAGCCCTCAATCTCTTACTTCCTCTGCGCTCTTCAACCAGTGACTGGCTCAAATCGGCAGGAGGATCTCGAGTCCTGGTGACGGCCCCCGATCTTGTCACCGAATCGTCGTACATTCGGCGCAGACCGATTTTCGAGTCATAAGACTGGGCATACCTCTCATCATTCTAATCGTAAACGATCAGATCTATGAACACTTTTCTCGCTGCAGGGCAATTGTACGATGGGGCAAAAATGCCGCTCAGGACTCGAGCAGAAAGGCGATACGCAGGGCTGGGGGGAAGGCCTACGGAGAAGCGACGGCTCTTGAAACCCTGGTAGGTCAACTTGTTGGATACTCAGGGTTACGCATCTTTTTCTCTTGAAAAGGAAGCATATAGTAAAGCAAGCCAAATCGGGGAACTAAGCCTTTTCTCTCCCTTTTAACCTCAAGTAGCTGAAGGCGCATATGATGACATGATTGTCAAATTGTTTCTTAGGTAACTTTGTTAGCGTGAGCCCTTTTCTAGCTGCAAAAGAAGCTGCGGCATTGTCTACTCAGATGTCCCTCCTCCAATTGTAACTTTCAGCACGGAATGAACTGACGACTTGGCAGTCGAGCCCCACCGCTGACCAGTCGCCCTTGCTCTCCTCCCCAGATTGGGTTCCTGTACCTAACAGACCCGTCCCGCCTAGACGCCTTGATGACGCACATTGGGTTCAGCTTCAACAGCTCCACGATTGCGAAAGAGGAACTGGAGGGGATCCCCACAGACGTGCCCAACGAAAACAGCCCAGGGGAACGTTTGGAGGCGGTTGGAGAGTCCAGGGAAGCGCCCGGACTAGACGATTCGGACCGACTTAACGGGGTGAACGACGTTAAAGTTAAAGACGGGGTTGAAGATGGGGTTAAAGCGGTCTCGCTCCTTTTAGAAGCAATGCAAAACATGGACAATGAGCTCGGTGCTTCTCACCGAGGGACCTCCTATGGGGAGGCGGGCCACCGCGAGGCGCCCGGGTCAGCTCCTCGGGGAAGCTCTCAAACTGCGGAGGGTTTTGCGAAAATGGAGAGCGCTTCCTTCGCTGACGCCATCGACAGACTCCCTTCAGCAGCCGCTGTCGGGAAGACAGCGAACACAACCGAAGTGAACGGGACTGTGCTTCGTAGGGGTTTAGCAGTCCCGGAAAGGGAACCGGGGGAAGAACGGGGATCGTGGGAAGGACTGCGGACCCACGTGTCAGAATGTGAGATTCGCGGAAGCAGCCCCAGTCTCGGAAAAGCAGAGAGCTCCGGAAGGAGACCCGGTGGATCCAGTGGTGGGTCGTTGTCTGGCGACGTGGCACTTTCACAAGCGAACATGGTGCCTCCTGAACCGGAGGGATCAGCCGGGGCGTTAACCGGGGCGTCAACCGGGGCGTCAACCGGGCGGTCGGGCAGTCTGGAGCAGTCCGAGACCGGCGCCCGGGCATTGCCGCCGGAGTGCCCCCCGGAAGTGAAGGAGGTCTGGGAGAAGACGAAGCGGCTCCTTTGGCAAAAGTGAGGGGAAACTTTCCGGCTCCGAGGGTCTAAAGTCGGCTCAAACCCACATTTCTTTCTTGTGTAGCTCTCTTTTTGCGCCTTTGACAAGGCGCTCTTAAGGGCTAAGCCGCTCTGAATGATTAATCGGAATTTCCGCGATAGCTCAACGATTACAATACTGCGCCTACGCGATTGCTCGCGATGGTCTATCTGAAACTCGCCCGACTCAGAAGTTTGTTAGAGCGGCCTGTAAAATAACTGGGTCGTTTGCTAGACCTCTACAGAGGGAGTAAAGCTCAGGACAGTCGATCCGACGTCGTCTTCCCGTTTGTAATGCCTTGAATGCCCTTGGATGCAGAACCCCACGAGGCAAAGCGAGTCCTTGAATTTCAAAGCACCAAACCTTCGGATTCCAAAAGTACTTGAGTGCCATCAGAAGCGAATCTTGCCGCTCTAGGCATGACGGAAAGGCGCACCGTTGGCACTGGTACCACTTAAGGCCGCCTCTTTAGCAGCTATTAAGAAGGGCTTTCGCAGGTCTCTGCTTCGAGAACGTCACTAGGGCGCTTAGCTCTGGCCGCATTCCCTTCATAATGCCTATATTCTAAGGACGTCTTTCGAATCAGGACCCTAGCTTCAAATATGCCACAGCTCTCTGCCGTTAAGGTTATGTCTCTTCAATTTAGCAATAGTAAGCTCTAGCAATAGTAAGCCCTACACTAACACTAAAAACCTAACTCACAAAATCACCCGCTCCGCACCCGAACCCACCCTAACCCCTAAACTAACCCTACCCGCCCCAGGCTGGTGACTCGTGAGCTTACTATTGCTGAAGCTTACTATTGCAAAATTGAAGATTCTTTTTATGGTTTGTCGTTGAGCGGATCCCGACAGTAACTTCAGCGAATCACGGCAGATCAATAGACTCCCGCGAGTACGTCTGCGAGTACGTCAGGAAGTTCGAGCGACAGCCAGCTTTACTAGCTCGCCCCGAAGGTGCGTCCGCCAGACCTTTGAGCTACCAACGGCGACAACCAGACTGGGGTTGCTCCGAGCGCGCCCTGACCGCAGCCCGTATTTCTAAGCTAGATTCTTAAAACCCTCAAACGCTAAAGCCTTGAAAACCAATCTCCAGGTACCAATTGCGACAGAAGCTGTCGCCGGAGGATCGGGACTTCGTCATGCAGGAGATCCTGACGTATCACCCGAACGCGACAGCGAAGATCGGGTGCGGCGTCGAGGCCATCACGGTAAGCGCTGAATCGTCAAGTATTCTTTGATCCATGAATGGATCATTCTCCGAGGTTAGTGAAGCAGGCTTGAAGATTTGAAGATTGTTTCTAGCTCAGGGTTCATTAGGATCAACTTCTCCACAGCCCCAAGGAGGCTGCTGACCCGGAAACCAAATTCTTTGCCGAGACATCCGTTCCACTCGTGACTTTCCGAAAGCATGGCTTGCCTATTCCTGGCTGATCGACTCTGATTCTACTGCCTTTCCGCCCTAAACCACCCACTTCTATGATACTTCATATCCAACTGGCCTTCCAGATTCACTTGACGCGTTAGCCTTCTCGCGCCGATTGACGCAGGCTCAAATCTTCATGCTCTTGTTGACGCACCCCTTTGACGACTTCTGTGTGAACCGACTTAAGCTATAAATTCACCAGATTCCCTTAAACCAAATTGCCCCGAATCACCCCTGTACCGTTTGTTCCCAGGTGGACTTTTCCATGCAGTCCCGCGCCAACCGGTGCTTCCACGTCATCCGCAACGACGGTTCCCAGGAGGACTTTTCGTACCTCAAGTGCCTACGGGTGCGCCGAGGGATCCTGTAGGACGCGCCGGAAGCCGCGCTGGCTTCGTTTTTGCGGAAGCGGGGAAATTGCAGGCACGCTAAGTTACATTTTGATAGGGTCCAGCAGGATGCGGTTTGAATTGACACTACTTGATAGCCGCGTGCCCAGGTCAAAATTGTCAAGGACCAACAGGTGTCTACAGAGTTGGGCGTATCTTGCAAACGGGAATTGCAAGCAGATCATGATGAAAGATTTCTTAACATAAACGTGGAGACAGAAGAGTCATAGCAGGCTTCCAAACTTCCGGGCCTTTATATGTCGGAGCTCATGCAGACGTGGGTGCGTATCTGAGTCTACTAATTAGCTTCAGAGCTTTCCGGAGTACCGAAGTCAAGAGTCCAGGAACTTGAAAGCGAATGAACACTTTTCTGAGTCCGTGCGGGACGCGCACGGGCCTAAGCCACTAGCAGCCTCCGTTGCCAGCTTACTTGACCATGAATAACCTAACCTGGCCCGTTAGACCCATCAAATATAACGTGCTTGACGTGTTCGCGTCGGGCGCGGCCAGTCAGTCATATCTTGGGCATATGCATCATCCCGAGTACGAGGCGCACGCGATCGTGGCATGACCAAGCAGTGTGTCTTTTGCAAACTTCACTGAATGCTCGGCGGCAGCGCCGCACAAGTGCGATCCTTGGCTTGCAAACCCAACGCTGTTTGAGCTGACCAGCATCATTGGCTGCATATGCACTATTCCAAACAAACTCAAGACTACATGCTGGGTTTCGGCATGAGCTGCTGCACAATCCCATGCACATGATCACTGTACCTTACCTGGCGGCATATGGCCTGGCCGTCAATCCATCATAAGCAATCGATTCTGCAGTGCAAACCCGAAGAGATTCGAATTTGGTATTATCGTTCACAGTCAATAAGTCAATCATGCAAGATGAGGCATGGCAATCATAAAGCTCAAACATTGAGATCTGAGCCTAGATATCTGCTCACAACCAAACTACAGGTTTTAATCAATCAAGCAAACTGATTACACCTGTCTAAGTGTTGTCACACTGGAACGTGAATTTCGCAAAACGAGTGCAGCCGCTCTCGTCCGTTCTTGTTGGCGCCACTGTTTGCTAGGTGCCGCTTGTTGGCTGCGTCACACAGCTTGCGAAAGAGGGAGAAGTCCTCTTTTCCTTTCGGTGTGATTGAAGCTGTCTGTTACTGGGAAGTTGCCAAGTGCAAATCTGAGCTTTGGGTAACGTTCTCCTCACTCCGGCTGCTGAAGGAACCTATTGTCAGTCTATTTCAGTCGTTGAGTGACTACAAAGAAGCTTCAAAGTGGACTTAGAACGTTCTTACTGTTACAATATTGTAGGCGAAGACCATCTCATTGGGCGGAAGTAATCCAGATGCTATAGCCTATCCGAGCAAGATTACAAGAGTTAGCAGGACTATACCAAGAGTTGAAGTGAATTGAACGGTTCATGACCGTCCGACGAATTCTGATTAAGCAGTACCGTCAGTCCGTGCGGACATCTATGTTCCCTTTTTGTTCCGGCTTGGTCTTCGGATGAAGAAAGAGCGGAAGATTCCGTCTCTGTAGATCGGACGTCAACCTAAAGTTTGCAGCAAGATCACCGGCACGGTCTCAGGCAGCCGCACGGAATTTAGTATTGGTGGCAATATCGGGTTGAAGGTGGGACCTGCCCCAGGCTTATCAAGAGAAGATTCCCTAACAAGTAACCAGGTGCGACTCAAGTTTCGAAGATACCCTCCTCGAATCCCGCCATGTGGCGCGCCAGCACGCAGACGCCAAATCTGTGCCCGCATATCGCTGCTCAAAAGGCGCGTGATCATTAACTAAAGCTGATATATTGTCACGCGTCAAGACAAGCTTGGGCTTCGAGAAGACCTAGCATGACAGGAGTGGTCTCTCTGGGCAGTGAACCTGTCTGCTCGGCAGGCTGTCAAGCATATAGTAGGGCTCCCAGCACTGCTTTTGTGCGTCAGTCGCAAACGCCTCCGACGCAAGAAATAATCTCCACTCGTCCAAGCTTAGCTGCATTCGCTTCGCGCTCTGGCGGCACCCGCGCATCAGCACGGCTGAGTTGACCCACTGTTCCGATCATGGTGTCACTTTCCACGGCTCTGTGCGCGATCCTGCTTCTTTTGGGTTTGGGTTTGCTGGCAGTCCATGCTGCTGCGCATTGCCCCGCATTCTTCAATCCCTGCTACGACGCAGCTGGCACCCGCGAGTTTTGCTGCAAGAGCGCCCAGAACGGCCTGGCTGCGCAGACCTACGAGTGCTGCCAGTCTCAATGCGTGCCTGTCGGCGCTTGCGTCTGTGATGCCTCCGGCAGGCGAGCGGGTTTGACAAGAGATTCTGAAGTATCTTTTGTCAATCTGTTCGATCTTGCAAAGTTGGCTTTGTTCAGAATGCAAGAGCTTCTCGAGCTTTTGGTTGAGCATCTGGATCTGTGTTTGTGACTCTCTGTTTTTTCTGCTTCGAACCAGCAGAGTTGGCTTTGTTCAGATTGTGGGCTCTCTTTGAAACTTGCAAAGGGGTGGTGGTTGTCTCAGACGCTTGAGATATACTTCAACTTACTAACATGTAGAAGCTTGGGAGGATTCCTTGTCTTGGTGTTGGATGCTTTTTCGTGATTCAAGTTTCGAATCTGATCGTCTCATTACTGCTGAAGCCGAGGGGGGTTGACAGCTGTCATCTGAGAATCCGATCCATGTAGACTGCTGGCCGGAAGCTGTTTTTTGGAAAAAAGTAGAAAGCACAAGACGTTTTGGCTTGATGCAAATCCTCTAATAGGGAGAGTGGTTTCCTCCTCTCATTTTGCGGTTAAGAATTAGTGTCCACTTATGGTCTTACAAGTCTGAATGAGCTTTCAATTCATGGCTTCTTTGCAAGCACTTTTGGTGAACCCGTCGGACCCATGGTTTCCATTTGAATTGAATCTCCCCTTGTCGTGTCTTCTTTCAGTTCACTTCCTATATTCTCCACCTGCAAATCTTGAATCCCAGCCGCAGTACAATCTCATCGTTATGAACAACAGCCACCCCGCTAGTGCTCCAAGTCGACCAGAGTCTGGGCCAAACTCCATCACCAGCCATGCTCAATCATTTTGTATCGTAAAACTTTCATTACTATCATACCATACAAGTCATATCTCTGCTGTTCACCCCCCCTCGTTTACCGCTGCAGCTGCTCGAGTTCGTGCCCCCAAGCGTACGTGGCTGGCCGGTACTTCGACCGCATTTTCACCATCATCTTCGAGAACACCGACTACGCGGCCGCGATCGCGGACCCCTACTTCGTCAGCCTCACGCGGCGCGGCGACGGGCGCCTCCTGACCAACTACCACGGCTGCACGCACCCCTCCCTCGTGAGTCGCCCAGAAGAACACGTGTCGAAGTCCCGAGATTTTTGACTTCAATCTTTCGCCAAAGTCGAGATCGTTCCCGAACGTCAGCAGAATGTCAAACTAGCACTGGAATTTTGCAGTGCGCTACAGAAAGGTGTTCAGTCGACTGACTCAAACCCAAGGCGATGCACTCCTTCTGAGAGGACGAATTCACTGATTGGATCCCACTTCGTTCCGACCTTGATTCTTACCATCCTTTTCTTTCCGTCAACCGCTCCTCTCACTCGAGCCTCTTCACATTTTCAGAACATCAAAGTCCACAATGTGCCTTCGTTCTGACACCCCGGACGCCTTGTCTTTCTGGCAGCCCAACTACTTGTGCCAGTCCTCGGGAACCTTCTACGGCCACACCAGCGATGCAGTGCTCGCAATTAACGGAACGAGCGTCGTTGACCTGCTGGAACCCGCCGGCATCTCCTGGAAGGCCTACATGGAGTGAGTATCAGTTTCTTGTTATGTCTTTCCTTTATGCCAAGTTGTAAACAGACAGAGATCGACAAACTGCCTGAGATTAATGGTGGGGCACGGGTGCGGAGCAACTCCTTCCCCTCCTCATTTTGAATACCGTAAGCTTTCCCCCCGGATAGTCAGTTCCTTTAAGTTTCCCCCAAAATGGTAACTAAGCTTTTGAACCGTTCCCTTAAAACTGCTGATTCCGTGCACTTCTTTCCTCTTTCAGGGCCTTCAACGGCAATTGCGACCTTACTCCGTTTACGCCGGCCGACGGGAATGGTTACGCCAGGTGGGTTACGCCATGTCCCACTTTAGTCATCGTTTTTAAACCCTACGGATCCGTCAGCGGCTTCTTTTTCCTGATCGCTCTCACAAATCGTGCGTTTCTCCTCAATTTTCCCATCTCTCATCGCACTTTCGTCGACGTTCGTATGGATGTTTCCGCTCTTCACTTTCGTCTTCTTCTGTCACCTCCTTGGGAGTTCCGGTCCTCGCGACAATGTTAACAGATCGTTCTGCCCTTCTCCAACAGTCGTGCCATTTACGAATACTCAAGTTCGCTTAATGCTTGCGTTCGCAATCGACGTCGCGCGTCCTGACCGTTCAGTTTCCGCCGTTCCGCCTGACCGTTCCGTTTCCGCCGTTCCGCCCGCCAGGAAGCACGACCCCTTCCTCAATATCGCCAACATCATCAACAACCCCGCGCGCTGCGCCAAGGTCGTTCCGGCGGCGCAACTGGACGCGGATATTTCCGCCGGAACCGTCCCCCAGTACGCCTACTACGTGCCTACTCAGGTCAGATTCCGCCCGTTTCAAGATTAGCGTCTCGGGGCTCAAGTACCTTTGGGTTTCACTCTTCCGTGCTTCTTCCGTTGGTCTGCTACCAGTGATGATGGAGCCCCCCGCGTCTTTGCAGCGGAAATTGGAACGCGGGTGTCGCTTGTTCCGCAACGTCATCGCGGTTGTGTGCTTCTGAAGGTACAAAAGGGCCCCGAATTCAGGCGATTAGTTCCGGACGGAAAGAACAGTTCTACTTGATTCCCAGTCACGAACCAACCCAATCAGTCTCAGACTCTAGAAGTTGTGGTTGAGTTCTTGGCGGATTTCCACTTTCTTTCGGAGCCTGTTTGAGTTTGACTCAACCTCGCCGGGAGACAAGATTTCCGTGCTGAATCCGAATCTGTTCTCTCCGCTTTCCAGATAAACGACGCCAACAACATCCCGCAGAGAAGCACGGATCGACGAAATCTCGCGCTGTTTTTCATTCTCCGTCTCTGCACTTGCCAGATTCATAATCTTCTTTTCTTTCGAAATCAACGACGCCCACAACAGCAACACGAGTTTCGCGGCGGGCTACCTGAAGGGGTTTCTGGAGCCGAAGCTGGCCGACCTCAACTTCTACGACGCGCGGACGCTCGTCGTCATCACCTTCGACGAGAACGACTTCGTCGAGCCCACCAACAGGGTGAGCGCGCGCAATGTTCTTCGACGATAAAGTCGTAAGATACTTCGACCGGAATGTACCAATTTGAGGAGTCGCTTAAGTCGCACGCCTTTCGGACTCTGCCTTCTTTGGACTTCGAGGAGTCTCACGGTTTCGCTGTTGATGACGTCGCCTGTTCTGCTTTGCTTGCGCATCTTCCTTGGACTCGCTCACCGAGTAATCTGTCACACATCCAGATCAGCGGACACGGGAGTGCAAAACCGCGCTGTTCGAAATCGACCTTACGAGAATGTTCTTTCGAAATCGCTCTGCCAAACGCCTGTTTTGCTGTTGCAAAACTTCTGCCATGGCAAGCCGCGCGCGCTTTGACTCCATTCCTCGCGCCCGTCGATCTGTTCTGACATTTTCTCGTCCGACGAAGGCGCCCTCCAATCTAGGGCAATGAGCTGTTTAAAAGCTGCATCAACGGCCATAAACATATCGTAGGTTGATATATGGACTCTATCTGCAGGTGTACACGGTTCCTTGAACGAAAAACCCCACGAAAGCCGGGTCAATCCACCGGGCAAAGACAAGTAAACCTAACCCACTCATTGACCCGCTCCGCACTCATACCAATCCTAACCCTTAGGCTCATCCCACCCGTCCCCCGGGCTTGACCTGATAGCTTATTTCAATAAAGAATCAAAACTATTGTCCATTGCAGGTGTACACGGTTCTGCTGGGCAAGTTTCTGAACGCCGACGGGCAGGCGAGCAACGACAGCAGCTGCTACAACCACGCCGCAGAGCTCAAGACGGTTGAGGAGAACTGGGGGCTCGGAAACTTGGGGACTGCTGACGTGGCGGCTAAGTCGTTCTTTTCGGGCGTCAACCAGAACAACGCCTGGCCCACCGTTGTCTGTGCAAAGGCTTTGTGAAGATATTGTCTAAAGAGCTCAGTGAAAGAGCCGAATGAGTCAAAAGAGCGTGAAAATGCTTGCACCTTTTGAGGTCCCCGTAAGCTGAGCGATAGAGGGTTGAGTCACAGTCCAAGGTCAAATGCTGTCGTCGTCCGCGTTTACTCGTCAATCAGTCGTGATGATACTGAATTGTTTGTTTTTAGAGGCGTCACAAAGTGTTAACGTGTCCAAGTCGACGAAGCTCTTACGAAGCACACTATCAAAAGGGCCTGTTCTCTATGCTTGTAAGAGAATCGTAGAATCATCGCCAAGATCCCAAGACGCCCTTGGATGGATATATATCTAGGTCCAGATTTTCGCAAGAATCTGAGAGCAAGCACGTCAAACAAGTGACTGAGAGCATGAAGCTCGTTCAGACAGCAAACAAGTCCGTGCAGTGTTCGATTTTCGCCGTTACGTACACTATCCAAGACTTGCGCAGGACCGTTTCGTACTGACGTAGCGTCCTGAGCCTGAAGAATGACTCGGGCTTCTGCCTAGACTGTTAATCCAAACCCCCGGCCCCTGGATGATTCTTCATGACAGCATAGTGTTCACTGCCTAAAGTGGCTCGATGAGCATAAAGTTGCTTCAGGTCGATCCTATATGCATGTGCGCTCGACTAGGTCATGCAGCAATTGAAAACCATCCAGTGCAATCGGAAGGCATGCCCAGCCCACAAAATTGCCAAGGTTTTCCTGCCCCTCATGCATCTGGCGGGGTTGCGCTTGCCACAGAATATTCGTGTCAAGTGGCATGATGTGGAATGCCTAGAGTTCTGCCAGCTGCAGTGGACTGATGCGGACGCAGAAGTTTTACATATCGTCAGGTACAAGATTGCAATCGAAACAAGATTTGGTGCAAGACTCGATCTGCGAGTGAATCCCTTTATCGAACGAGCTATGATTTGCAAGAGCAGAACCTTCAGAGAGTACGTTCTACAGATTCATAATTGTATTGTAACCATGGCATTCTTAATTAAGCAGTCAAGAACAGATTTTTATCAGCAAGGATATGCAGTCAGTTTGAGTCCGGCTAATCTTTGTACCTGGGCAGTCCTTCTACTCTACCTCAACCAATATTCTCAATCTAATCCTCAAGAGCTGGCATGGAACGAATCTTGTCTTTTGTGCAGTCAGTTATCCTACAATACAATCAAGCAATAAGGCAGTCCTAGCAGTTGCAGTAGCAGTCTCTTCCAACAGTCGTCAACAGTACGCACAGCCTAGCAAGCAATATCCAACTCAACGATCAAAATCGTGCTGATTATGCTACCCGGTTTTCGTGTCTCTTGTTCCGCACCCAGCTCACACCTTCCCCTCGAATTTCAAACGCCGGTCTGTTTCATGGGGGTAACTCAACCCCTGTTCGGGGCCCCCCTCACGACTTCGCCTGGAACGGCCCAACCTGGACCGTCAGGGACACCAAGACTGTCCCGTCGGTGCCCGTAATGGTTGCCGTGAGCGTGTCAGTCGAGCCCACAAACGGACTCCCGGGAATCGTCTGCTTGCACGAGCCAGCGCCTTGAGGGAACGTGGCGTCGCCAATGGTGCAGCCGGGTGTCGTGAAGGTGAACCCATCGCTGCCGTCGATCCGGATCTGGACGGACTGCCCGGGGGATCCCCCCAGGAGGAAGACTGTGGCGGAGTAGGCCTGTTGGGCTGTCGGGGTGGTGGGGTTGATTGCGACGTTGACGATCTCCAGGGCGGGGGGTGTAACTGCTGGAAGGAAAAGCGAGAGGGGATGAGTCAATCTGGAAGTTGTGATGGGAATGTGTCATGCAGACTTCCAGGCGGGCTCAAAAAGGTGTTCATGGAATGCGTTGTCAAAAGAAGGGCAGGAATGTGGTGAATCTAGGTTGGATCCAAAGCTCTTTCTTCAGCTCTGCAGTACGACAACTCCAACCTCTGTTTCAGCTCATGTGTGAAAGCTGGGCATCAGAAAAGATATCGACCCTATGCAACTTCGAATGCGTGTTTGCAAAGTGGTCCTTTCCTGCTTCCGCCTTGCGAGATATCATCAACCAGCAACTTTCCTTGGAAACAGAGAAAATGCTGCTCCCGAAGGTAAGTTGCATGCATAGAATCTGAAGACCAGCAACCGATCTAACTAGAGATACTCAGCTTCAACAGAGAAGGATGCTTGTTTTCAGGGAGACTTCTCACCTGCAAACCCAGCATCGTACGGGTCTTGTTGCAGCAGGACCAACCCCCTCCGGCCAAGGTGCACTTCCGTTACGTCTTCTTCTAGCACCATGACTTGATGTTGCTGCTGAGACTTAGCTGTAAGAGGGCCTTGGCTGTGGTCCAGGAACAGCTTTCTCCGGGCGTCGACTGCAGGCAAAAGGTCAAAAAGAGATTGTTATGTACGTTATTGATATTCTGTGATGGGGCTCAAATGACTTGGTCAACAGAGAGCCAAGCAGAGGATTAGTGGGGGGAAGCTGAGTAAAGCAAGCTGTGAATGCAGTGACTTGAAGTGGGCTTGAACGCATCACTGAGACAAGTCGTTCTGGGGGCTGAAGTGTATGTACTAGTTCTCCCCAAGACAACAGAGTGGTTCAGCCATGAGTGGAGCTACTGCCAGACAAGATGCCTTGGTGCATGTGTTAAGAAGAGAATGCGACTGAGGGCGATGGATTCCCAACAAGATGGCTGGACTTGATGTAGTTGCCATACTGAAGGATGTGGTCATTGCACGCAAGCTAAAGACGACCTCAGACTCCACAGGAAGGATGCAAATATCTATGGATGCAGCTCGAACTCATCGCTCAACCTGTATGGATTTCTTCACTAGGTGTAGCTCAGTGGTATGCTCACCTGATTTGGCTGATAAACAGATGATCACAGCTAAGCAGACCGCCAGAAGCCCAGAGTGCGCCATCGTCCGGTTGCTGCACTCCCTTCTCCTAGACGGTGGTGCAGTCTGTATCGTCTTTAGTGAACTCAGCAGGTGGCGCTTTGCTGCAAGCTGTACTTGACTTTGGATTGGAAGGACCACTGTCTTCTACCTCTAGATACAATGAAAACCTTTCCCAACAAGAATTGCTCTAGACAAAAAAAGAATGAGCTGACTTTATGCGGCGGTGGTACCACAATTGTTCAACTATGCTCTAAGCCTGTCAGTAACTAGCTCGCGGGGTCTCGTCTCCTCTTCCGTGCGCGCCGATGGGGGTTGTTGTGGAAAGTGCTGCTAAAGGGCTGGTGGCTCTTGGTCGTAGTGAGGTTAGTGTGATGTTGGGTGTGTTGGCTCAGCGTGGGATCAAGTTGTGTTGCTGAATGCAGATGATCAGAGACAAAGTCCTGGTTTATGAAGGGCGGCGATCATGTCCTGAGCTGCAGTCTGCCAAAGAGCACAAGTCTAGGTAAGCGCTACCTACCTACTTGTCAAGGCTGTGTATCTGATATTGACGGCCTCGGCAGCCAGCTACATCGCTGCCAGCAAGGATGCCACGAGCAGGAAGGAAGACAGGGCACTGCGCGAAAGGGGAACGTGCAGGCTTCAACGTCACTCTAGCGTGTGCACGTTCAAATTGGTCAAACTAGCCGTTGGCCGCGACGCCTGGTCAAACTTGCAAACGTGTCAGACTCGGCAGACGATCCGCGCGCTCCGTCGGTCTTCGAAACAGGGGTGTAAGACCAAGTCTCTACCGGCCCGTTGCTGCCGCCCCCCGGCATCTACTAGGTAGCAGGAATGCAGGCGGGCTCCGCGCGCGCTTGCAATTATAATTCCCTGAATACAAACATACAACGTATATAAAATATACAGCGCCTATCGTTTCATCCGGCCGGGGTAGCTCAGTTGGTAGAGCGCAAGGCTCTTAGTGGCCTCGTGTCCTAAAGCACACCTTGTGGTCGAGGGTTCGAGCCCCTCCTCCGGCGAAAATTGCCCTTTTTGCACCACTGGACGAGGGGCGGATTTTATGCTTTTTGCGGCGGGTTGGATGCGCCGTGCATCCAAGCCCATGTTTCAACGTACTGTTTAATTTGGCGCGGCCTGAATGCAAGAACGTACCTATAACTGAGATACCTGCCTACTACAACAGTATACTTTAGGCCGTATTAAACAGTAAATATGTTGACTTTGTAATCATAGTTACCCAATACGTCAATTTCCGAATAATCATACGCGTATTCTGCCGTATTGGCCTCAAAATTAATGATACGGCTGAAATACGCCGAAAATGCGTCAAAATTGGAAAAACGCTGTAAAATGCCTAAAACTGCCACGTGGCGCCCCGGTGGCGGCCGCGGCTGCTGCGAGCGCCTGGCAGCCGCGATCAGTTGCAGTAAGGTCAGGGTTTAGGCAAGTTTTTGAATGCCGTATCTGATCAAGTGCACAAAACTTTCCGCTTCCTATTGGCTAGAAATGAATTGGAGCAAGCTGGCCATACAATGCTTCGCTTGCTGCATTCTCATTGGCTGCAGACTCCGATATTTTGACCTTCTCTTATCGTAGGGCTGAACGAAGCTACTGTCAAGCACAGCTGGATTGCATTGACGGCTGGAAGCCGCTCACTTTATTAAAAATTGGCGCCAAAGTTGAGGCACAATCATCAGCATCTGGCCAGGTGCAACGTGAGTGCACCTCAAAAGCGATATACCTGTACATGGATCAGTCTTCAGAGTCCAAGGTTTCAGCTCCGGTGCTCTCTGAGTCTTGACAAAGACAGGCTGTCTGCACAAGAGCTTCAGGTGCTTTCTCCATGGTATCATTTCAGCTCAACCTCTTTTCAGCTCCTCACTTCAACTTTTTACCAAATCCCTCTTCTCGGAAGTTCTTCCTCCTGCCACTGGTTTTTTTCGATTCTTTGAGCTACCAAGCTGCCACTATGGTCAATCAATCAAGGAAGGGCAACGAGTGGGCTCAGGTAGTCATCGTGAGCCAGCCTGAGAATGGCAAAGGAGACCCTCAAGTAGAGTGCTGCACTGCGATCATCAGTTCAGGGGTGGAGCCACTCGCATCAGGGCCCATCTGCTTGGCGTGAAGGGCTTGGGAGTGGAGGCCTGTGAGCATCCTCCATGCGATGTCGTGGCGCAGCTCCGGAAGGAGGACAAGAGGAGGGCAGCTGAGAAGGCGGCCAATGCCAAGAAGAGAAAGCTTGACGAGATTGGGAGGGAGCCCGCTGGGCCTGCTATGCAGCAGACCAACATTGTCCAGGCCTTCACAAAGCAGGACAATGAGCGGGTTCATTCTGCTGTGGCTCAGTTCTTCTATGCTAATGAGATTGCCTTCAATGTTGCAAGGAGTCCTTACTTCAAGAAGATAATCTCTGCTGTCAACACAGCTGCGGGCCGGTATCAGCCGCCATGTTTCAACACTCTGAGGGGCCGTCTGCTAGAGCAGGAAGTTGAGAGAGTGCAAGAGCGGTTGCGGCCCATTGTTGATTCAATCGAGGTGACCGGGTCCACGCTGACAAGTGACGGGTGGTCCAGTGCTCAGAACAGGCCTTTGCTAAATTTTCTCCTGGTCACTCCCAAGGGGAATGTCTTCTTGAAGGCTGAGGACACCTCAGGCAAGGCCAAGACGGCAGCGTACATTGCGGATACTTGGCTGGAGTGTATGGAGGAGGTGAGCAAAAATGACCTACATCTCGTGCAGGCCGAGCTTTTGCTGGTTTGATTTTGATGCAGGTTCCAGTTCTCGACGGTCTCTGTTGAATGTAGATTGAACCTTGCAATGTCTGGAGTTTATCTTGCTTTCAAAGGTCTTGTCCTTTTGCTTATAACAGTGGACAGTGGTGGAATCCGTGACTATTTGAAGATCATATACAAGATGGCTTTGACATCATGATCTAGCTTTCATACCTCACATCGTAGGATTGCAGCTATTGTATAGTTTTAGTTTTTGTTCAAAAACCTGAGTTTGCTTTGGCCGCTTCTCTTCACAGGCGGGGGCGGAGAGAGTTCAGCAGGTCGTCAGCGACAGCGCCGCCAACTGTAAGGCAGCCGGAGCAATCATCGAGTCCCGCGTTCCCCACGTCACCTGGACTCCCTGCACTGGCCACTGCTTGGACCTTGCGCTGGAGGACATCGGCGACCTGGATTGGGCTAAAGACGTCGTGCGACAGGGCAAGGAGGTGGTGCACTTCATCACCAACCACCACAAGTCCCAGCATATCTACCGAGTCCATGCTGTGGCTGCTGTCGGC
The DNA here is from genome assembly GCA_000708835.1 of Klebsormidium nitens. Taxonomy (NCBI): domain Eukaryota; kingdom Viridiplantae; phylum Streptophyta; class Klebsormidiophyceae; order Klebsormidiales; family Klebsormidiaceae; genus Klebsormidium; species Klebsormidium nitens. Next base: position 264,720 of record DF237005.1, read on the forward strand.
TCGCCGGGGCTGCAGCTCCTGAAGCCCGGGGAAACACGGTTTGGGACCAACTTCATCATGTTGGAAAGGATGTTGAAGGTGAGTACACAGGCTGCTCCTTAATTGTGCAGTGCTGAACAGTATGCATGATGATGTTATGTTGTCAAACTCCACGCCCACTCTACTACTCTTCTGACAAACCTCAGAGACTCTTCTGCTTTACTTAGCACCATCGTCATTGACAAACAAATTCAGTTCTGCGCTTGCAAAGCCTCCTTGGTTCCCGTTGATTGTAAGAGTCTGATGGCTTCGTTCCTTAAGGATACAATCAGCGGCATGGCTTCACTTGACTTGCATTGTCCATAAGTACCAGAGGTAATCGAAGCTGCATCATTCGATCTTTTCAAATCCAGAGTTGACTGCTGTGTTGTGTGTCTCTTTGCAGGTGCGGGACGCCCTCGAGGAAGTCGTCGTGGACCGGGACTGGAAGGCTTGGATGGACGGTGGCTCCGCTGCCTTGAGGAATGCTGGAGCTGAAATTCAAAGCACGGTGAGGACCAATTACAAACAGCCCATGTGTTGGACGCTAAACTGCTGCCCACAGTGCTCTTTCAATGCGCTTGTCCAACTTCAAGAGCTGACGTTTGTCTCCCGTTGTCGTTACAGTATGGAGTCAAGCAAAGAATAACAATGTTCTGATATGCTCCGTATAGGCTTTGCCGTTCTGAGCTACGTTTTTGGCGCGAATCATTGACCTCTCTTTGATTTTGCAGGTCGTCTCCACTTCCTTCTGGAGGAAGGTCCAGGAGTTGGTGGACATCTGCTGGCGCATCGTGGCGCTCATGAAGCAGGTGGGTGTTGATTGCCACAATTTGCAATTCCCAGGACTTTTTCCTTTGAGGTTTTGAAAGTCGATCCACTGTTTGGAACACCAATGTTTCACTTCGCTGAGGAAGTTCTGCCTCACCTACTTGTGTTTTTAAGGTGCTTGCAATTCAGCCATCTAATTGTCTGCCTCTGATGAGGTTACGGGTGAGCGCTGACGTCATCGTAACGGAGAGTGTGGTTCGCAACGAATTGCCTTGTCATGGAACTCCATGAAAACGAGTCGCACCATTGAGCATTTACAGATTCTATTCCCATCATGTTTGAGTACGTTTGAGAGTCTGACCGATCACAATGCTGTCCGATCGAACCAAGGGAGCAAACCGTTGTTACTGAAGGTCACTTGTGAGAACGTCAGGCTGAGTCGCTTTCGCTTTCCTTGTTTAGGTGGACGCCGGGACGCCCATGGTGGGCAAGGTCTACTGGAGAATGCACGAGATACTCCTGAAGCTGGACGACATCGACGCACCGGCATCCCACTGCAACCGGGCAAAGCACATCGTGCGCGAGCGCTGGGACATGCTGCACTTGCGCATGCATGCGGCTGGCTTCGTCCTCGACCCCGAGTTCTAGACATACGACCAGCACGCAAACGAGGAGGTCATGGAGGGCTTCTGGGACGTTGTCAGCAGACTTGTAACGAA